>NW_020769310.1:3635042-3704996 GCF_900518735.1 Pseudonaja textilis | reverse complement strand
TCCTTCCTTCCTTCCTTCCTTCCTTCCTTCCTTCCTCTCTCTCTTCCACCATTTTTGCCTACTGTGGCTGCACATTGGCACAAATTTAAACCAGGTTGCATCTTACAGAGGTGTAATAAATAAAAGGTATCCAATTCCTACTTACCCTCCACCTGGACATTAGTGACTATACATGATGACCATACATGAGTGACTTTTTGATGTCCACCCTCTTCAACATTATATTTATATAAACATTGAAAGGAGCATCTAAAGCAGTGGTGTCCAACCTTGGCAACTTTAAGACTTGTGGACTTCAACTCCCAGAATTCCTCGGCCAGCTTTGCTGCCAAGGTTAGACACCCCTGATCTAAAGTATTTAGATTTATTTGAGCCAAGGTGGTGCAGTGGTTAGAGTGCAGTTCTGCCGGCTACTTCTGCTGCCTGCCAACTGCCTGCAATTTGGCAGTTCAAATCTCACCAGGCTCAAGGTTGACTCAGCCTTCCATCTTTCCGAGGTGGGTAAAATGAGGACCCAGATTTTGGGGGGGGCAATATGCTGACTCTGTAAACCGCTTAGAGAGGGCTATAAAGCGGTATATAAGTTTAAGTGCTATTGCTATTTCGTTACCTGCAGGGGGACTCAAATCGTTGGATTCCAGAAAGGACAGGATTCCAAGACATTAGCCAACCTTACTTGAAAGCTTCCCCCCCCCACCCCGCCCCGAACAATCTCATTAACCCAAACATATTGAGAAATAGAACCAGAAGGCATGTGGAGAGTTGGAAGCAATGAGCACAGTGGAACTCCTGCTAAGCTATCCTATAGGTATGCAGAGATAAGTAAGTTACCCCTCCTAATCAAGAGTTAACCTCTGTTCTCAGTTTCAGGATACCGCTAACTCCACACAGATTCCTCTCGTGGATTTCCACAGAATAAGAGGCAAGGAATTGCATTACATGAGAGTGAATGAAAGGCCTATTATTGGCACTTTTGCAATGACAAAGCTTAAGGTGACTCTGCTGCAGATGGTAAAGCCAAAGCAAACATCAAAGCACAGGTAGCTTAATATGGATACAGATGTGTGTGCGTGCATGCATATTAAAGAGTGCATTAAATATTAATCCCATATATAGTACTGTAATAAAACTGTAATAATGTTTAAACATAAGTGGCAAGTGCATTTTGTCTAAATCTCACCAGCTTTGCATTCATTAGTCAGACCCCTGGAAAGTAGGAGCCAATTTACTTCGGAGTGAGCAATTGGTTAGATTTACTGTCTGCATGCATTTTTCTGGTTGCATTGCATTTTTTTCCCCTCCCCTTTCTTCTGGTAATATTTTAATTTGATAGAATTTCATGTTGCTTTATTTTTTATTGCATATTCTCCTTCCACACCGGGATAATTTTTAATAATGAAAAGTAGCTTTTGAAAGCATGTACAAATAAAAGGATGAGCAATGTAATCTCCTTTTAAATAGGAAAGCTGAAATGCCAAAAACATGTTACAGATATTAGAACTGAATGAGCCTCACCATGGGACGGATCCTATTAACAAGAACTGATTCAAAGGATACATTGGATATTATTTCAAATTAGAATTGGATCTACAGTAAGTTGGCTCTTGAGTTCATTGTGGTCCCAAAGCTTCTCCCACTTGGCAAATGGGCTTGGAAATTATGAACTTTGATAATAAGGGCACGTGGAACTTATTCCAGGATTATGGGAAATATCTCCTTCCAAAAATGCCAGCAAAATTGGGGCAAGCAGGATGACCATTGCTTTCATTGCTTTCCTTTCTTTTTCCCTCCAGCATTGAAATGCAAATGACATTTTCTCAGCCATTCTAGTGTCCATCTGCTGGACAGCACTGCAGCTGAAAGTTTCCCAAATGGCTTTGATAGAAACCCTCTGAAATATAAAGCAGCATCTTAATGAAACTCAACTCTTAAATATCCTGTCTCTAAGAACTAAAAACTCTGGTGCAACAAGGATCCATACGTTATTACCCATAAGTCAGTATCAGTAGCAGATTATGAATATTTGTGAAGTGGTCTGAGGATGGATAGCTACTCATGTAGTGCAAAATCCACCACTCTGGGAATGTCATTAAGACAAACTTCTATGTTCTGAAAATTGGAATGAATCAGCGGGTTTTCAAGAGTAAAATTTGCTTTAAGAATGGAGAGAGAGAGAGAGAGAGAGAGAGAGAGAGAGAGAGAGAGAGAGATTCCTAGACAGAACACAGTGAACATTTATTTTTATATTCCCATAAAACATAAACCCAGCCTCATTTTTAAAATGAGGCTTTTGGCTTTACTTTGGAAAGATTTAGTGTTCAGTCATTTGGGATGAAATATCCCTGATGGTGCCTCTCCATGCAGAGATCCATCTTCCATTAACACCTTCCTCCTAGCCTTTCATCGGATGTAATGATTGCAAGAAGGATGGGCTGGACACCTCTCACAGAACTATATCGAAAACTCATTAGGCTTTTATAAATATCCATCAGGAGCAAATGGGTTACTTATTGTCTGGGTCTCAGCGCAAAGCAAATTGTCCCAGTTGCTAAGGGTAACTCCTTGTCCGTGGTCCACGGACAAGCATGAACAGAACAGCTGTGGAGTCGGCATTGACACTGGGTGAGCAAGGGATGGTGCCCATTTATTGATGAAATTTTAAACAGGGAGGACAATGTTCTTCCCACTGTGGTCAAACCCAGTGATTCATTTGTATTTCTCTCTGCCTCTCTTGCCATCTGTGCAGGCTGTTGTTTTCAAAATCTCAGAGGAATCAGAGTGGCATTGTATGGAGATCTGATTAAATTGTCAAGGGAAAGCAATCTATCACTGATAGGGGCCAGGAATTGGTTGGAGACCATTTACAATGGGGTCTCCTTCAGTTTTTAGGACTTGCCTTCCTTTCTGCCCGCTTTCATTTTAGTCTAATGCCAAACCATTAAAAAAAGAAACCCACCTAAACTCAAATGACAGAAATTTAAACTCTTAGACAGAGATGGTAATGAAATATATCTATGTTTTACAGTGGTCAAAGGTGAATTAAATTGCATTATAGCAGGGAGAAAGGAAAGGCTGGTATCGGTGTGTATCATGAGTTGAACATGGAAATTCAACTTTGTCATTAACAAATAAATAGGTGGATAAAATATCCTCATGATTTTACGCTGGCTAATAGTGAAATGGGATATGGATATGGTGGTTCTTAAGAGAAGTCTAGACAGCCTTTTGATCATTGGTGATAGGAAGAATTATTATTGCTATAATATTAAGATGTTGAAATAAGAGACTTGGGAAAACCAAAATTCATGTCAACTTTTATTTATGCAACTTCACTGGGTGACTTTCAGTTAGTCCCTGTCTCCTGACCTCTGTATCCTGCAGAATTATGTATGGCTCCTAAAGAGAAAGTGAGATGGAAGGAAAGACATGGATAGACATATTTTTAGGATTGTAAGTCACCCAGAGTTACCCTATGGTATGGTAAGATGGGTGGCTAATAAATTTTATAAATAAATAAAGATTGAAGGGTGGGAGGATGGATGGATAGGTGGATGAATGGATGAAGAGAGAGAAAGAGGAAGAGAGGATGGAAAGAAAGAGAGAATTGAAGGGAATGTTGACAAACCCCAGTGAATTTTATAGGTGGTCAAAAACTAAGGAAATATATGTTTTTGAATTGTGACAACAGAACAGAACAGAACAGAACAGAACAGAACAGAATAGAATAGAATAGAATAGAATAGAATTCTTTATTGGCCAAGTGTGATTGGACACACTAGGAATTTGTCTTGGTGTAAATACTCTCAGTATACATAAAAGAAAAGATACATTCATCAAGAGTCAAGAATCATAAGGTATAGCACTTAATAATAGTCATAAGGTACAATAAGCAATAAAAACATACTAGGAAACAGTCAATATAAATCGTAAGGATACAAGCGTCAAAGTTACAGTCATATGGGAAGTCAAGTGGGAAGGGAGGGGTGAAAAAGACTGATAAGAAGATTAATAGTAATAGTAGTGCAGACTTTGTGAATAGTTGGACAGTGTTAAGTGAATTATTTGTTTAGCAGAATGATGGTGTTTGGGGGGGGGGATGTCCTTGTGTCTAGTTGTTCTGGTGTGCAGTGCTCTATAGCATCATTTTGAGGGTAGGAATTGAAATGGTTTATGTCTAGGGTGTGAGGGGGTCTGTAGATATTTTCACAGCCCTCTTTTTGACTTGTGTAGTATATAACTCCTCAATGGAAGGCAGATTGGTAGCAATTGTTTTTTTCTGCAGTCCTAATTACTCTCTGAAGTCTGTGTCTGTCTTGTTGAGTTGCAGAACCAAACCAGACAGTTATAGAGGTGCAGATGACAGACTCAATAATTCTTATTTATGGAATTCATAGACAGATGATATGCAGAAAGGTAATAGATGGTTAGCTAGGATAGATAGATAATAGCAAATGGAGATGTCTGGGTAGATGGGTGGATGGATGAAGAAATCCCATGAAGAAATCTACATTGCTCACCTAGGACAAAAATGACTTGAAAACATCAATTCCAACACACGACATCCGCATTCTCATTTTTTCTCATAACATAGCGTGATTCAACCTCTGTTTGCTTCCCTCCACTCTATTATAAAGTTCTTTCTATCCAATGGAGGCTTCCAATTAAATCTAAGCTGAATCCTAGTAATGAACATATGAGTTCACAATCATGTTGAGAATAAAACAAGGTGGGGCTCATGCTTGGCTAACAATTGTCAGGTTTGTGTTTGAGACCCAGTTGCATGGTTGGATGAGCTCCCATCACTCCCTCCAGCTCCTGCCAGCCCAGCAGTTTGAAAATGTGGAACCATGAGTAAATAGACAGGTACCACTTTGGTGGGCAACTTCATGGGGACATGAAAGGAGACCCAACCAGGTGTCCCCTGGGCAACAATGATGTCACCGACTAATTCTTTCAACCTGGAAGCACCAAGGAATGGGATGGGGAGAAAAAGCACTTATGGGATGCTCTCCCAATGGAATGAGAGGAGGGATCAGCACCAATAAATTCATTTAGGCATCCTTCATTGATTTTTATTAATGCAAGAGAGTTCAGTGCAGAGAACTCTCTACATCTACAACTCTCTCCACACTGTTTGACCACGACACAGCTTGTGTTACATGTCAAAAAGGATTTGCAACAGGATACCAGTGTGCTGCTGACATTGGTCCATGTTACCTTTGAATCACCCCTCCAGAGGCTATTGCTCTCTGGTTTTGCCAGGAATTGTGTTCATGTTAAATGACTGCAATAGTGTTCATGGCCACAGATACTGATTAAGCAGCTAAATTCAAGATAAGTGAAGGAAGCATATTGAATGAGCACATAGACATAAAAAGAGAAACATGTGTGTCCCTATCACATCCTGTGTTGATTTTGCCATGAATTTTATTCATGTTAAATGACTGCAATAGTGTTCATGGTCACAGATACTGATTAAGTAGATAAATACATGATAAGTGAAGGAAGCACATTGATTGAGTATATGGACATAAAAAGAGAAACACATGTGTCCCTATCCCATCCTATGCTGGAATTCTCACAGGTTCAGAAGAACATTTGAAAAGGAGGCTCCAACAAGAATATTCAATCATATCACATACATTTGTTTAGCGTACACTTAACAATAAATAAATGAAATGACTCGGACTAGTTTCAGCATCACTGTTCAAAAACCTTTGGGTTGGGTGTGTTTGCTTTGATGTGTATTTCAAACAATGAGTTGTTGGTAGTTTAAACCTTGAGGAATAGTAAAACAGCAGACAGAAAAAAAAAACCAGCAGTGAATATGAAGTGTGGGAGAAGCAGCAAACCCAGTTAGAGGTAGTCCTCAAATTATGACCGCAATTGGGTTCAGAATTGGACTGCCAGTATTATGAGAGTGTGTTATTTTCTCCTTGGTAGTTCATTATCCTAATCAATGACCCCGATCAAATCTCTATCAATCCTGGCAAGCTACTATATATAAACAAGGAGCATGCCCCACATCCCATTCTAGCACTGATGACATAACCTAGTTGGGCAATGAAATGTCTGCAAGCAAACAACCAAGCTGAGAAAGCACTAAGGACTCAGTAGTCCAACCCTCAGCTGTATGTATTCTTTTCTATTGAATTACCTTTCTTACCTTCTTTCTAGGACAAGTGTGAAAATTAGCAAACAAATTATAACAAAACAGTTGCTAAATTCTAAGCTGAGGACCAGCTCTATTATTATTTTTTATTATTTTTATTTTTAAGAAGTGGGCTTCTGCTTCCCCCCTCCTCTCTATTCACTGTTGTTCTCTTCTGACTGACTACAAGACTCTGCGATGCAATAATTGTTGTTACTGAAGAATAGTGCAAGGATATGCTGCATACATATTATTTATTTTCTTATTGTTCACCTGTTCTTCCTTCCAGAGCGCTACTGAAACAATGGTCCAATGGAAGGCAGCTTAAAATAACCTGATAACGCATTCTGTTTGAGCATCCTCAAATGATGTTTTTTTTGTTCCAATGCGAAGTATTTTAATTATAGCTGCCCATATGGAAATAAACAGTTTGCAATGGGGATAGGCAGGCCCATGAATGACATTATCTTCCATCAGGGATGTAAAAACAAATCTATTCTATGTGTCTTTCCAAGAACAATTCTGCAATCCGTCAAAAAAAGTGGGGGAGAAAAACTGCTATGGCACGAACTGGAATGTACTTTATACTATATCAGTTGTCTTGAAATCTTTTTCAACTCCAATGCTGCATATAAAAACGTGTCTGCAGGCAAAAATGTATATTTGGCAGCATACAGGGGAAGAAAAACGTGCATTGGGAATATTCATGTAAACAACATTATGTACTAAGGATAATTACATAAAATGAATATATAAGGATAAATTGCAGGCAAGGGTACATTGGGGAAAATGTATACAAAGTAGAATACTTTATGTAGGGCAAAATATTTTCCCCCTTTTTGCTGAAAAAGATCACAGTGTATTTGTTTGATAGATTAAAACTGGAGGAATGTTACACTGACATGGATTGGGTATAGATTGGATTGGATGCACATTTTTTTGCCCCCCCCCTGCCCCCCCCTGCCCCTTTTGTTTATCAAAATACACTGGCTACTAAAAAGAGAGATAATTTTCCCTGTTTTTTTTCTTCTTCTCATAAAGGGTTGGAACGGAATATGTGCCTACTTCTTAAAAAAGCTATCCACTGCCATCGTCGAACCTCTAAGCATAATCTTTGAAAAATCTTTCAGGACCAGCTCCTTGCCAAAACTATGGTCACAAGCCACAGTCATCCTCATCTTCAAAAAGGGAGACCCCAGCCTAGTTGAAAATTACAGACTGATCTCCTTATGCTGCGTCACCTGTAAAGTCATGGAATCAATTATTAACCAATCCATTATCCTCCACTTAGAGACAAACAACCTACTCTCTAATAAACAATTTGGTTTTAGAAAAAAAACTACCCTGTAATCTGCAACTCTTACACTGAAAAAACTTATGGACTACACAACTCGATCAGGGCAAAGCAATAGACGCAATTTACATAGACTTCTGTAAAGCCTTTGATTCAGTGGTACACGACAAACTACTCCTAAAACTAAAATCTTATGGTATCTCTGGACAACTGCATAACTGGATAGAAGCATTCCTGTCAAACAGACAACAAATGGTCAAAATTGGGAGCATCCTATCAAATTCTGTGCCTGTCAACAGTGGTGTCCCCCAAGGCAGTGTTCTAGGACCAACTCTCTTCATACTCTACATAAATGACATCTGTGATCACATTAAGAGCAACTGCATTCTCTTCACTGATGATGTAAAGCTATTCAACACCACAATACTGGTGTATTCAATACTACTACCCTCCAAAATGACTTTGACTGTGTAGCAGCATGGTCAATCAAATGGCAACTTCAAATCTCAACAAATAAATGCTCTATCTTACATATTGGCAAAAAAAATCAGAAAATAAAATACAACATAAATAGTCAAGACCTTGTTGATGATCCAACTCTTTAAAAGACCTTGGAATACTCATCTCTAATGACCTAAGTGCAAGAGCCCACTGTAACTACATAGCCAAAAAGGCATTAAGAGTTGTTAATCTAATCCTACATAGCTTCTTCTCTGGTAATATCACATTACTAACTAGAGCATACAAAACATTTGCTAGACCTATACTTGAATATAGCTCATCAGTCCAGAACCCATATCATGTATCTGATATTAACACAGTTGAGAAAGTCCAGAAATATTTCACAAGAAGAGTTCTCCGCTCCTCTACTCATTGCAGAATACCTTATGCCACCAAACTTGAAACTCTAGACCTAGAAAACCTAGAACTACACTGCCTTCGGTCCAATCTAAATATAGTATATAAAATCATACATTGCAATGTCCTACCTGTCAATGAATACTTCACCTTCAACCATAACAACACAAGAGCACACAATAGATACAAACTCAAGGTTAACCGCACCAAACTTGATTGCAGAAAATACGACTTCAGCAACAGAGTGGTCAATGTTTGGAATACTCTACCTGACTCTGTGGTTTCTTCCCCAACCCCCAAAAACTTTAACCTTAGACTGTCTACTATTGACTTCACTCTCTTCCTAAGAGGCCTGCAGGGGGCCTGCATGAGCGCACCAATCAGCCAACCTGGCAAGGAGAAGGACGCAAGCGCAGAATTAGCATGGAGTTACATGACAACTGTCAAAGCGCTAGGACCAACCTTTGGACCTTATATTTCTTGGTTCCCAAGAGAAGGCTGCCAGTCCTGGGATGAATCTTGTATTTTAGGCAGAACATAATAAAGTAGTTGGGGTTCAGTAATTAATTAAAACTCTGAACTTGTTGGGTGAAAAGCCAGCATGTTTGAGACTTGAGACTTGAGCTCCACGTAACGGGCGAGCTAACCTAGCAGTTCAAACCATGCAAATGCAACTAGATAAATAGGTACCACTTCAAGGGAAAGGTAACACTCTATGACATCATGCTGGCCACAGGACCATGGAAATGTCTTCGGACAGTGCTGATTTAGTGGCTTTGAAATGGAGGTGAGCATAGCCCCCTATAGTCAGCAACAACTAGTAGAGTAAAATCTGTAGGGACTGCCTTATAATAAAATAATTAGCTTGAACTGTGTGCATATGGGCCTGATTGTTCATGGCTGACATAAAACTCCTGAAAAGTTCATCCCAAGAGTCAGCAGGAGAAATAAAAGCACCACTTAGATGTGGATGTGTTTCTACCCACCAGGATGGGATATCTGCCCAAGGGAAGATACTTTATGCATCTATCTAACATACTCCATAGCTCTGATGAATTCAGAGGTTTCTCACTTCCCTCTAAGGGCAATTCTAGTGGCTTTCTCCTGAAGTAGAAGCCACTGATGCATGTCATGAGTGATTCCCTACCACTGTCATTGCAACCAACCAGCATATGATGCTGCCACACGTCAGACAAGGTTGCATATTTCAAAGCTCTGTTAATCATAAAAATTGAAACAGGAAATTCGGAACATTCTTTACAGCTTACCAGGTTCGGGGATGATTAGCTGTGCGCTGGTTTGTGCATTCCCAGCTTCGTTTTCAGCTACACACTGGTAGAAGCCTTCATCTGATTTTACTAAGCCCAGAATCCGCAGATTGCTGCCTCCCTAAAGAGAGAGAGACACACAGAAGCCAAAGGGTGATCTTGGAGCTGTGAATTCAAGGAAGGGATCAAATTGGGAACAACTTGTTTTTGACTACAGGTAGTCCTCGACTTATGACCACAATTGAGCCTAAAATTTATGTCGCTAAGTGAGTCATTTGTTCAATGAATGTTGCCCCCATTTTACCCCCTTTCTTGCCACCGTTATTAAGAGAATCACTGCATTTGTTAAGTTAATAACACGGTTGTTAAGTGAATCTGGCTTCGCCATTGACTTTGCTTGTCAGAAGGTCACAAAAGCAGATCACATGACCCCAGGACACGGCCACCGTCATAAATATGAGTCAGTTGCCGAGCGTCTGAATTTTGATCACATGGTCATGGGGATGCTGCAGCAGTCGTAAGTGTGAAAAATGGTCATAAGTAACTTTGTTCAGAGTCATTGTAACTTTGAACAATCACTAAATGAACTGTTGTAAGTTAACGACTAGCTGTATAGGTAGTCCTCGACTTAGAAGCACAATTGGGAGTAGAATTTTTGTTACTAAGCACGATGGTTATCTGAATCACATCTGATTTTACAACTCTTTTGTGTGAATCACTGCAGTTATTATATTAATCTGGTAGTCATTTATTTATTTATCTCTATTTATTTATTTATTTATCTATTTATTTATTTCTATTTATTTATCAAATTTATATGCCACCCAATCTCATTGTCACGTGACTTAGTTGTTAAATGAATCCAGCTTTCCCATTGAGTTTGCTTGTCAGAAGATGGCTGAGAAGGTTGCAAATAGTGATAGTTCAAAGCAGGAGGCCCTCTACCATCCCAGACAAATCCAGTATATTTTTCAACAACCTCCAGTGATGGAGCAACCATAACTCCAAGAGACAGGCTATTCAACTGTTTAATTGTCCTGTCAGAAAATTTCTCCTTAGTTCCAGGTTAAATCTCCGTCTGATGAACTTCCACCCATTGCTTCTTGTACTGCCTTCTAATGCTTTGTAGAATAAGTCAATCCCCTCTCCTCAGTGATGTCTCCTTAAGTATTGGAAGATAGTTATCATGTCCCCTCAATTCTTCTCTTTGATAGGCTACACAAACCTAATTTCCTCAACTGTACATTATCCCTGAATTTCCCAGAAACTACAGAAACGGGATGGACAATTCATTTCCCCCTAAGTGGACTTTTCAATATACTGAGGTAGCTGTCACATGACTAGAAATGAATAACAAGCTTCAAAATTTTGTTTATAGTTGAGAGATGAATTATGAGGAACAGAGTGTATCTGTTGTATTTTAAGAGATTAGTAACTAACGGTTGTTGGTACTTGTCGGGATGAAGTCCTTTGTATTTTTCTCTGTTTTTCCCTTTCTGTACCTTCTGTTTTTTTTTTATGTAGTTTGTATTAAGTTTTATTTTTTAATTGTATGCTTTAATAAAATTATATGAAAAAGTGAGCTGTCACATATCCTTATTTTCTGAAATAATGTTGATTTGAGCAGGGCTCTTAAATTTTCTCCTCAGGGAGATAAGGATAATTCATACTGAACCCTGCTGAGAACCTGAGAAAAATGATAAAGATGACAATGTTGATATTTATATCTTTTATTTTCTGTATTTGCCTTTTTTTTAAAAAAAAACAGTAGGCATTGTTTTATGGTGGTATTTTATTCTAAATTTTATGCTTTATCATAATGGATATCTCTAAACTATAGCTTAGCCAAGGATGTTTATAAAAAAGGAGAGAACATAGAAGACAATATCAAAATAGATAAAAATAAATAATTTTAAACATTTTAAACTAATACATTACATCTTAACATTTTGCACATGTAAGATTCCTAATTATAGAAGAAAATAGGTATTACAAATCCTGAAAAGAATGTTAACTTCCTTCAGAAAACATTGAATGAGATAGATATATAGATAACTATTCATATGTATCTTCTCTCATCACTATCCTAGAACTTTAATAAAATGTATATTTATTTAAACAAATATGCTGACTCTTATTTGTTTACACTGCTATAAAGTCAAGACCATGTTGTTAAAAGAACGATAATGCTGCAGAGCGGAAAATAACACAAATTTCTTATCTAGCACTTAAAATTGACATTAAAAAAATATCTCCGCTATCTTGCACAGGGAATATATTTGCATTGTCAGTAGGTTCATTGTTGTTGTCTTGATTTTTAAATATTTCTTCCGAGTAAGAGAAATAATTTGAAAGTCAATCTGTTCTACAGTTACAAAATTCTAAGTTGGCTCCCTCTGCTGTAAAACTTTGATTTCTAAGTGAGAACTCAAAAGAAAATAAAAGTTTTGCTTAGAAGTGCAGAATAAAATTCCAGGCAAAGCAAACTTGAAATATTTAATTGTCTTCCTTATAAACAATAATAATACATTTATGGGTAAGGTTGTATGGACTTGAAAGTTCCTACCACCAAACAGATCTTTTCTGAAAATAAGGAGAAACTATTCCAAGCCATTTTTAATTGAAAGGTCAGCATTGTCCATTTATTGACAGAAGGGGTCTTGTGTCAGCAAACTGATGTCCTTATATATGAGATGTGTTAGATGTCTCACAACTAAGTTGTTAAAAATCAGGGAAAGTACTGTGTTGACTTAGTGTTTTAAGCCCCAGTAAGCTTCTTTTGAAATAAATATATACAGTATTTTACAATACTGAATATTAACTTTGGATTTAGAAGTTCTATTCAATATATTACAGAAGTTCTGTATCAGTGTGCTTCCTTTCTGAGATGTGTGTATATGTTATTTGATAAAGTCTCAATTTTCATGTAATGATGGGCCTTTTCTAGAGCGGCACAGTTGCAGGCACTGATGATGTTACCTAGTTGGGTAATGAAACATCTGCAAGAAAATAACCAATTTCAGAGAGCACCAAGGACTTGGCGATCTCTCAGTTTGATTGTTTTCTTGAAGAAGTTTCATTACCCAACTAGATAATATCATCAGTGCTAGCCAGAAAATAAACAGGCTCAGAGAGCACCAAGGACTCAACTCTGAACTGCAAATACTCTTTACAGTTTGATCTTAAGCCCATTTTTTTCTGAATATGCATCGAGGCCCAACATTTTTTCCTCAGATTTTTCTATAGTGATCATGCTCTTACAGTATTCCATGTTAGGTCAGGCTACAAATTTATAGTGCTGCATAACTTCTTTGGCATTTTTTCTCTCTGTTTTCTGAGGAACCTGAAACCTCCTGGTTTCAAGGAGTCCCTCCTGCCCTTGTTTCAGATTTAAACATGAAAAATGCTACTACACCATTTGGAAATTATTGGGCCTGTAGGAGATGGAAAATGGGGGATTCAACTTTTCTTTCTTCTCCTGACAGGAAATTTTCTTCAAAGATATAGTTTTTATTGGGAAGAAGTTTATTCTGGCTTGTTAAAAGGTGCATGTACAACACAAAAGACACCTATTTTTTAACATATAATTAAAGGAAAAATCAGAATGAGACTGTTTGGCATGAGGGTTCTGTGCCTCCTTTATATATGGCAGTGTTTCTCATAATAACAGTTGGGAGAGACCTTGGAGGTTCCTAGTCAAATCTCCTGCACAAGGAGAAGACCATACCATACCATTTCAAAAATGTGGTTGTCCAATCTCTTCTTAAAAGCCTCTAATGATGACAGACCAAGAACATCTGGAGACAAATTGTTCCAGTGGTTAATTGTTCTCATTATGAGGAAATTTCTCCTCAGTTCAAGGGGTTTTATCCTTGATTAGTTTCCATCTATACCTCAACAACTTTAAGATATGGGGCCCCAAAGGTGCTTCTTCAGGAGGCAACTGGACTTTTTTTTTCTTTTGAAGATGTTTCACTTCTCATTCAAGAAGCTTCGTCAGCTCTGACAGGATAGTGGGGAATGGGAGGATTTATATCCATTTATTATATTTATATCTTCCATTCCCCACAATCCTTCCATTCTCCACTATTCTGTCAGAGCTGAAGAAACTTCTTGGATGAGAAGCAAAATGTCTTCCAAAGGAAAAAAACAAGAAAATCCAGTTGCCTCCTGAAAAAGCACCTTTAGGACAATCATGACCTGGATGACTGAGAATCTCTACAGACTTTAAGATACGTGGACTTCAACTCCAAGAATTTTGGTATGCTGGCTGGAGAATTCTGGATATTGAAGTCTACATATTTTAAGATTGCTGAGGTTGAAAAACACTGATTTAAGGGCAATCACTCTGTAAACTGTCTGGTGAGTTCAAGGTTTAAGTCAATGATTCTGCGTATAGCAGATCATGGTTGAGGAGAAGTCACTGAATAAAGTACATTTTGAATAGGGCTTGGTACAAATAAGATATGGGTACTTTATTACTGTAACCTTATGTCAGAATTGAAAGGGTATAATTGGAAGGATTGTTTTTCAAGGAATACTACAAATGTTCTTGACTGGATTAAGATCTCTCACTTAAATTGCATTGCAAAGAACGCCTTCTAGTAGATCTGATTAGTCTACAAATCTAGCTAAATGTACTGCATAGTGTTATTATATCATCATTTCCAATAGATAATGACTAATTAAAACCACTCATATAGAAAAAAACAACCCAGCTATTAGAAAAGAGCAAAGGTGACTAAAAAAAAAATCACAGGTCATGGGGAAATGGTTTTCACCTTTTTTCTCTCCATCCTTACTTTCAAAGCAATCATTTAATCTGTGTACCTTATTACATTATTACTAAGTGCTAACTTTGAAAGCCCACCTTGCTATATTACCATTAAAAAAAAAAAACAGATTTGCTGGAATCATTTTACAATTTAGGTTGAAGCTGTTGAACTGGTTTCAAAGGTGTAATAACAACCACTGATAATTACCACTATCTGAAAATAATCACTAGGAATGACAACTTCTCCGTTCTTGATCCACTGTACTGTAGGGGCTGGTTTTCCAGAGACAGCACATTCAAACTCGATGTCCATACTTTCATAGGCATAGAGATTTGAAGGGTGAGTGATAAACCATGGAGGAACTGCAAAAACAAAGAGAAAGAGAGATCAGAATGAAAGCTGTTACCAGAAACCTAATACAGAATTATTTATCTGTGACAAATCCTCAGCTATCAGACAAAATGCAGTCAGTAGATCAAACTTGGGTGGTTAAGGTATTGGCCTAATTACCAGGAGACTATGAGTTCCAGTCCTGCCTTAGGCAAAAAAGCTAGCTAGGTAACTTTGGGCCAAACACCAGGAAAACATGAGTTATAATCCCACTTTAGGCACAAAAGCTGCCTGGGTAACTTTGGGCGAATAGGAGAACATTAGTTCTAGTCCCACCTTGGACATTAAAGCAGATTAGGTGACTTTGGACCAATCAGCAAGAGACTGTGAGTTCTAGTCCCACTTTAGACATGAAAGCTGGACGAGTCACTCTCTCTTGGCACAACCCATCTTACAGGGAGAAGGAAGGAATATTAGGCATGTTTGCTACCTTGAGTTATTTATAAAAATAATAAAGGCAAGATATAAATAAATAAGTAAATAAATAAAAATATACCATCCAATTCCATTAGTATTGTGATACATGGTCTTTTACCTAACTTGTGATTGCTTTACAAAATAAACAAGGGTGAGAAACAATTTTCCAGGACCGCAGGAAGAAGATGTAAGCCAAACGATCTTTTCAGAGGACAAATTCTTATTAAGCTGGCAATTATCTGTTGTCTTGTATTACTATAATGTATTAACACTTTTCCTGTATAGTATGTGATATGCTAATTTAATTTAATTTCATCATTATCATAATACTAGTTATAGTATGATAGAAATTTGCAATTCAAGGGAAACTGCTAATAACATCACATTTCTAATGAGTTTTTCTATCATCAAAAAAGATGGGAGGTGGAGGGAATCCATCCTGTTCATCAGTTTTCAACAAGGGAACAATATTCATTATTCTGAATATTCATAGCTGCAAGAAAGCCAGATTAGATTTTTAATTTTCAGGATAGCATCCACGGCTTGTTTTTTGACATGGAAAATGCAATTGTGTTTCTGAAGTAGCCATGCGTGATGTCAGAATAATACAGTTTTTACAGTTGTATCAGTACAAGGAGGAATTATCTAACAGAATATACATATATAACTAATGCTGAGTTCTTTGGGTTGCAAAATTATCAGACCCTATAGATCATTATATTTATTTTACACTTATTGATAGCTCAAGAGTCAGTTTGGGGTAGTGGTTAACGCAGAGGTAGAGAACGATGGCCCCTTTATGACTGAGCATGGCTGGCTCAGGAATTCTAGGAGTTAAAGTCCATCAGTTATGCAAAGGCCATTGTTCCCCACTCTGGGTTAAAGCATCACGCCCAAAATTGGGAGACCATACATTCTAATCCTGCCTTAGGCACAAAATCAGCTGGGTGACCTTGAGCCAATCACTCTCTCTCTCAACCCAAAGAGGATTTTGTTGTTCAGTCACTAAGTCTTGTCCAACTGTTCACTGTCAACCCTGAAGCCATCTTGGAATGTCTTCAGGGTTGCCACAGCGAGGATGAAGAGAGCTGTGGGAAAGGGAGTGGGAGTAGAGATAACGGAGGGAATATATAGCCAAAATAACATTCTTTCTTCTGAGAACCAAGGACATTCTCATTAGCACCTGGAAGGGCATGGGCGGGAGCCACCTAGTTTGAGGAAGGTAACCTGATTATGGCATGTGATGATTGTGAGTAATGGAGGAAAGAACTTTGGGTTTTGAATTGAGTGGGGAAAACCCGGGGGACTTCAGAGTCAGGTTTTCATCAGCTGTGCCAATATGACATGCCTAATAAATCTATACATTGAGAAAGCCTTGCACCTTAGAGTTTTGATTTCATCTGAGCTGTTAACTTGGAATCCTGACATTCATGATCTTATGAACTATAGCACATCAGCCTCCCCAGTTCTTCTCCACCCAAACCCATGTTCATTGCATCAATGATACTATCTAACATCTCATCCTCTGCTGTCCCCTTCTCCATTTGTTTTCCATCTTTCCCCACATCAGGGTCTTTTCCAATGAGTCCTCTCTTCTCCTTTCACTCCCTGAGAAGTGATCACAATTCCACAGAAGAAAAAAAAGAAAGGTAGATAACCATCAGCCCAAAGGACTTTTATGAGGCATGTAACTCAGTGGTGGGATTCAATTTTTTTTACTACCGGTTCTGTGGCCATGGCTTGGTGCATGGCAGGGGAAGGATACTGTGTAAAATCCCCAGTCAGAGGTGGTATTTGCCGATTCTCCGAACTACTCAGAATTTCCGCTACCGGTTCTCCAGAACTGGTCAGAACCTGCTGAATACCACCTCTGATGTAACCCCAGAAAGAGAAACATATGTTTATTTAAGAATATACATCTTTGGACTTCCGGTTTGGGCTTCTTTGGCGACGGACCGAAATTGCGATCGTCTGCGGCTTTGATCCATGCTCAACATTGGAGCGCCCCGAGCCACCTGGATTTGGGGCTAAAGCCATCCCGTAGAAGTGGTGAAGAAGGGGGAGCCATCAGCAGGGTTGAGGAGAGTTGCATCTCTCCTCCTCGGCTGGCCGTTACTCCCTTTCCCAAAGGCGGTTGCAGCGGCGGTCAGAAATGGCCACCTCAAAGAAGAACCCGACCGGACAAGATTGTGCAGGAGGAAGTTTAACGGAGAAAGGTTGACTGACCAGATTGAATGGAGAACATCTATTTAAGGTACCTGGAACCTGAATTTTAAAGACTAAAAGTATTCCTTAAAAAAGATTTTAAGCTGCGAAAGAGAAAGGGAAAGGAAATTGAATTGGCTTTTTTTTCCTCTAACATTGACAGTTTTAACTGACTTGGAACATTAAGAAGAGATTCGAATAAGAAATTGATACTAATCCACTTTGACATCAATAGGCTATTTCTAGCTGAAAATAAAGTGTCAAAGGGATAAAGATTCTTGGATAATTTAAAAACTTTCTTTAAAGAAAGAAAGAAAGCAGCAGAGGGAAAAAGGAAAAAAGAGGGTGGAATCTGGAAAATGGAGGAGACCACCTGGAACTTAAAAAAAAAATGATAGTGGAATTTTAACAAGACTTGCAAAAGATACATTGTAGGTGAAACATTCTTACAAGATAACAAAACCCCTGGAAAGAGAAAGTGAAAAAAGAAGCAAGAAACAATTTTGGATTATTGGATAATTCCTGGAACTTCGGATGGAGGATCCTAATGAAATAAACTAAAATCAATTGGGGGTTGTTTAATTTTTTTTTAAATGGCATTACTCCTTGAAGAGTTAAAAATGAGACTTAAAGAACAAAAAGAAGCACAAGATGGAAGAGGATCTTTTGGCTTCGTATTTCAATTTTTAGAAATGGAGATCTTGAACTATGAAAAACAACAAGAAACGCTGGCAGAACAAGAATGGCGGGACAACGAAGAAGCCATCTTTAATGACCAAGCAATTTTAAGTGGGGTAAAAAAGGGAAAGGGGGGAAAGGGAGTTAAAAAACTTAAGCACTGAAGCAACAACCAAAAAAAGAGAGTAATTTGAAAAGTACTCATAATATCAGGAAGAAACAGAAGGGAGGATCACAGAAGGGAGAATCAGATAGAAAATGGAATAAAAAGGGGAGGGAGAAGAAGAGAGGGAAGAGGGAAAGGAAAAGAAGGTACAAAAGACAGAAACAAGATATAGAGGTACAGCAAAAGCATACAAGAATTAAAGGTATAAACCTATTTAAAAGACACAGAGACAATGGTTAAAATTTAACAAGGAGAGGATTCTGCAAGGGTGCATGGGATAGCATTGTTATATTAGAAATAGAAAAGGGTTAGAAAATATGTTAGATGATTAAAGTGATAGAAAAAATTTCTATTGATGTGTAGTGGAATATTTGTTTGTAAAGAGAATAAGGCTCTCAATGATTTACAAAGAACGTTTAAAAAAAACTGAAAAGAAACATGGAAGATTTTTATCAGTTGACAAGATGAACTTGAATAAGAATAATAACTTTATTGACTACTGTTAATAACTATTGTTTGGTTTTTTTATTTAAAGACAGTAATAAGTAAAATATGATATATAGCTGATTAAAGTGAAAGACAACTGATAGGCAATGTTTGTTAAAAGAAATATAAATGTAAAAGATTGTTATTAATATTAATGGCATAGCTGTACGTGAATAGAATAATTAGAAATTCTGATGGACCACATTTGTTAACCATTACTAAAGAGCTCAGTGGTGGACAATTTTTTGTACCTCACAGTTGGATTTTTGCGATTTCTTTTTTTCTCTGAAATTGGAATCTTCCCACTTTTTCTCCTCTAGGAACTCAACCTGCCCTGCCCTACAATTCTTTGTTCATTATCTCATCACAACATTGTGAAGGAGAAGACACAGAATGATAAGGACTTGGCAATATCACTTAATAAACTTTCACTGGTGACGGTGGATTTGAACTTTTATTATTATTTTATTTAATTTATTTATTTTTGTCAATTGCTTACAAGATAATAGTTATAAGTAAAAACATAGTTATGAATGCATGGATACATATAAGAAAAATAAAAAATCAAATCACTCTAATCAAATAATTTTACTAAGCAACAAACAGCCTAATTTATTACAGTAATTACTAAACACACTGGTCAATTATATTCACTAAATCACTGATTTTACTAATCAGATATTCAGTAATTACACTATATGCACTAAACACTCAATCATACTAATCAATAAAAACAATAAATCAATTAATCATTTGATAAAAGTTAATTATTTTAAAGAAATTGATTTTTTGAGATAATGAAAGTAATGAAGTAGTATTGAGAGTTGGTAAGTAAAGGGTTATTGCTTTGCTTTGCTTTGCTTAGCTGTTGCTGATATCTGAGAATAGGTTTATAACCCCTAATAAACTGGCAGGAGGTCTGTTTTCCTGGGCTGTTTGAAAACAATCAGTGAGCAAGGGTTTACACTCTCTTTCTTGTTTTGTAGATTGAGTTTTTGAGATAGTAAAGAGGCACCCTCTAAATCCACCCTCTAGGAGTAAAACCTTCACACCTAGATCCTACTAGTTCTTTTTAATTTTGGGTAAAAAGGAATTAGATAACCTTTTTAGTCTCAGGAGCCTCTGAATTATTTAACCATTAGTTCAGAAGTCAGAAAGTAATTTAAAATACAGGTAGTCCTTGACTTACAATAGTTAATGTAGTGACCATTTGATGTTACAACTGATAAAAGTGACTTGTGACCGTTTTTCACACTTAAAATTGTCACATGATCAAAATTCAAATTTTTGGCAACTGGTTTATTTTTATGAAGGTTGCAATGTTCCGCAGTCTCACAATCCTCTTTTGCAAACTTCTGACAATCAAACTCAATGGGGAAGCCAGATTCACTTAAA
Organism: Pseudonaja textilis; assembly: GCF_900518735.1. The sequence goes on along the minus strand of NW_020769310.1, from coordinate 3,684,913 downwards.
AACCATGTTACTAACTTAGCAACTGCTGTGATTCACTCAACAACAGTGGCAAGAATGGTTGTAAAATGAAACAAAAGTTGCTTAACAAATGTTTTACTTAGCAACAGAAATTTTAGGGTCAATTGTGGTCATAAATCGAGGACTACCCATACCAAGTTAAAAACAGGCTTGTTAGAGCAAGGTAGTGTAGCAGTAAATCTCCAAAATATCTCTGCTGAGTGTTGTTGGAATCAGTGTTTACAAAATCATAAAGGAATAAGAATGAAGCTCTCTTTAAAAAAAAAGAAAGTTGGAACATTTTTTTCATCATACAGCTTTGAACAAATTTATGTATACCATTGATAGTGCTAAATAGTTATCAAAGTTAAACAAAGCAATGTCATTTTTCAGAGAGGAATAATACAGAAAGATGAACAAAAACCACCAATAATGATATTAGCTTTCCAGACTTGCACCCTGGTTCATGTGATGGGAGTTCAACTCACATTATTCCCCCAACAATGTGATACAACAGCTGTAGAATTATAAGAGCCAATTTATTTGTAGGGTAGTAGATTTCACAAAGGTGAAGAGGAATGCGACAGTAGATCAAAGGATTGCTGTAATCAATTCCTACCTGTTCAAAGGAGATATTAATAAATTATTTCAAAAGAGAATGGGGTTCAATTTCCTTGACATACCACTGACAATGCAACATGACTGGGTGACTTCAAAAAACCATTTCCTTTTTATTTTCTGAAAACTCTCTTTCCTCCATATTTGTATCTCATTCTACTTCATGACAAGAGCTCAGATGCCAAGAAATGAAATTCTGCATCAAAGACATGCAAGTATTCAAGCTCACAATGAAAAATGCCAAGCATGTTCTCTAATGAGCCCACAAAGGTATCTCAGCAGCCAATTGAAAGATTACTGGCAAAGGAGCTAGTTATGGAAAGTGCATGACCAGATGACTTTACCATTTTCTCAAAATGTCTTCTTTGGAAATGGCATCCTCTTTCAGTGAAAAGAGGGTAAAGCCAGTGGAGGCAGAAAGAATTTGCTCTTTTCAAATGCATAGAGATTTATTGTGGTTATTCCCAAGACTATCACGAGTGTCATCTAGCTCTTGAAGAGACAGTTGGGGAAAGGACAAGTTAGGAAATAGTCTGGTGAATTGATGAGTGTCAGTGTTTGAACTAACCAACTCAAAACCAATAAACTCTGAGACAATTAATTCCTCAAAGTTCCATTTTATTAGAGTGGTCATATTGGCACATCTGAGAAAGCCCAAATCTGAGAATTTCAGTTTTTCCCTTCCCAAAAGAGAAATCCAAGATCCATACCCTTCACTCATCAGTCCATCACATGGTCCAATCAAATCTTTGTCCCAAATGGAGACATCATCCCAGTCACACTCTTCCAGATGCAGGGCAACATGTCCTTGACTCTCTGAGAATGTTCTTATGTCTATTCTTCTACCCCACTACGAAATTCCCCCTCCCAAAATCCCAGGTACTGAATGTGTCAGCCTCCAAGCTTCCAAGAACAAAAATAGTGTTCAAGGCTGACAATGACTACTAGAACTAAGAAATTGTGCTGTGATGGGCAGACAGAGAGAGAGAGGTAGTGAGAAATGAGGGATAGGTTATCATAGGAAAGGGGTTGAATATCCATGTCCAACCTCAGTTTGTAGATTGCTGGAGACCTGGATCTCTCTGGCTGATGTACTTAAATGCCAAATCTAATGTAGTAAAGTCATTCTAATCCATATTTTAAACTCGGATTAAATGAAGATGGCATGTATGATCAAAACTTGAGTGAGTAAGGAAAAGGGGTGTCTGTTTGTGAGTTATACTCACCTGGCTTTAGATATTACAACAGTCTTGATCTCAAGATACAGGTAGTGCACTTTCCTCTCCATTAGGAAATTATGATTGTCATTAGACCTAACTACTTCCAGAATACATGAAGCTTCCAAGTAGTCTTCAAGCTAGCCCACACCAGACACCAGACAGGACCCAAGGTCCTGACTATGCAAAGAGGCTTCAGAAACAGCTCAGCACATAGGGACAGGATGTAAGATGCAGGCAAGAACAACATGAACAACCAAATAGTTGGCATTGTGTTCAGGAATATCTGCACAGTGTATGGGCTACACCAGAGATGTCCAACATTGGCAACCTTAAGACTTGACGACTTCATCTCCCATAATTCCCCAGCCAGTAAAACTTGAAGTCTAGAAGTCTTAAAGTTGCCAAGGCTGGAGGCCCCTGGGCTAGACCATCCCAAGTTCAGATGAGAGATTCCATAGAAGTTCATAGAAAATAACAGGGGCTAAGATTCTGTGAGGCTTCCAGATCCAGACAGACAGGTAGTACTGACCAATCAACCAGGTATCCTAGTAGTAGGCCAGAACCAGAATACAGTGGTGGTGATTGATGTATCAGTGCCAAGTGACAGTAACATAAAGAAGAAGGAGTATGAGAAGTTGGAGAAGTATTAGGCCCTGAAGAATGTGGAAAGTAAAAGCCAAGATGATCCCATGGTAGTAGGAAGGAACATTTGAGGCTGTGACTCCTAAGCCAGGAGAGGGGCTCTAACAAGTCCCAGGAATGAACATATAGCTCTCTATCCAGCAACAGTGCAGTATTAGGAACAGCTAAAATTCTGCACAGAACACTCAAACTTCCAGGGCTTTAGTAGAAGACTTGACTTTGAGGCAAACACAGAGGAATGAGAAGGGATAAGCACTTAGACTTATATACCACTTCATAGTGCTTTACAGCCCTCTTTAAGTGGTTTACAAAGTCAGCATATTGCCCCCTAAAATCTGGGTCCTTATTTTACCCACCTCAGAAAGATGGAAGGCTGAGTCAACCTTGAGCCACTCAGGATCAAACCACTGGCAGTGAGCAGAATCAGCCTGCAATATCGCATTCTAACCACTGTGCCGCCATGGCTCTTATATAGAAATATAAGATGGATATGTATATATGTATGTATGCATGCATGCATGTAAAGTATGTATGTATTGGATATATGTATGTATGTATGGTATTCAGCTTTGTTCGGGGCACAAACAGATCCCCCCTGATACCTTCAGCTCAAACACACCCCAACCAGGCACCCAGATGAAACCTAGCTTCGTAATAAATGATAGCCGTCCATTTACTCAGAGCCAAGCTGCACTAAAAGCCTCCAATACAGGAACACAATGCTGCCAGTCAAGACAAAAAAAGCCACAAAACAGACAGAAGATATTAGAAACACCAATCAAGCAGAACACAGCAAATTCCCAGACCAATAAACACAGACCAAGACTCCCAACCAATCAGGATGAAGAAAAAAACATTCTGGCACAGCAGTAGGCTAGCCCCAAATTTAAAACAGAAATGGCTGTGAAAGTCTGACTCACATACGAACACTATACAGAAGCCTGATGATGGCAGATGAGATTCTGCCGAAACGTTGCTACAACTTTAAAAGCACAACTACAATGACGTGGGAAAATACCCGAACAAAGCTAAATACCATGTGTGTGTGTGTGTGTGTGTGTGTGTGTGTGTGTGTGTGTATGTATGTATATATATATATATATATGTATGTGTATATATCACATGAATTTTAATTTTAAGTAACAACAGCCTTTCTAATCATTCTTAATGAAGAAGTAGATAGAAGAATCACAAATCTAGGAGGGAAATAAAAGCAAGTAACTTTAACTCCAATCAATGTTCATGATTTATTTTTCATTAAGATTTTGTCCACAGAATGCCCCAAACAGCAAGCCTAAGAAAGAACAGAAATCATAATGTACAGCTAGAATTTTATAACTTTCATGATACAGCTCTGAGATAGAGAAGAAGAAGAAATCTCTGGGGGTAGAAACTGAAATTAAAATAAATGTGGAAATATTAAAAAGAAGGATCACAGCTGAATTGGTTTTCTTTTTTCCTATCCTGTCAATTTGTTGCTCTAGGGAGTAGGTAACCTTTGTTCTCAGCTCTAAAAGTTAAGTGCAAAAAGATGAAAGGGAATCAGAATAAGCCTTGCAGTTATAGACACTCCATTATATTACTTACCCTCCCAGTTTTTATGAGATGATACCATTTCGATCAAATGCAAAGAAATCATCAAATTCTAATTTGATTAGTAGCAAAGCAAGTAATCCAACTTTACTGGTTAGAAAAATATTGCTCTTTTTCACATGTTGTTCACAATAGCATAAGCCCTACGGCAGGTTGAGATAAACCACAGTCAGACATTATTGATGATCCTGTGCATTTGTTCATCTCTTATTTTTTTCATTATTATTTGAGAAAAACCACAGGGCTGTCAAGAGGATTCTCCCTGGGCTTTGGGAAAGACCAGCCGTGCATCTCTAGAATTCATGAATTACTGTTCCTCTTCTTTATCACCCAAGATTGTGGCATTAAGCCCAAACACAAAGTCAGTATGCCATCTACTGTGAACTACAATTTTCAAATGTCTACAGAGATACTCAGTCATTCAGATCATGGTTTGAGACCAAAGGTGCTTTTTCAAAAAGCAACTGGACTATGTTTTTTTTTTTTTTACCTGGAGGAAGATGTTTCATTTCTCATCCAGGAAGTTTCTTCAGTTCTACTCTCGTCCAGTCAGTTAGAATTGAAGAAACTTCTTGGATGAGAAGCAAAACATCTTCCTCAAGGAAGCAACATAGTTCAGTTGCCTTTTGAAAAAGCACCTTTGATACACTTTTGGAAGTCCTGCCTTTGCATATATCTGAGGTTGCCTATAACAAGGTTGACTCAGCCTTCCAAGATAGGTAAAATGAGGATCCAAATTGTTGGGGGCAATATGCTGACCCCGTAAACCACTTAGAGAGGGCTGTAAAGCATTATAAAGCATTATATAAGCCTAAGTGCTATTGCTATCTGTTGTCCTTCTCTGCACATTGAGACCTTCAAGAAGAGATTGGACTGTCATTTGTCAGAGATGGTGTAGAGTTTCCCGCTTGGGTGGGGGGTTGGACTAGATGACCTATAAAGTTCCTTCCAACTCTGATTATCTGTTATCTGTTATGTTCCAACTTACATGAATCTTTCTTAAAATGTGTTATCCGGTACTATTATGACTAGATTCATACATCAAGATGTTTTATTTAATCATGGCTTATTCAATAAACCATTTGGCTATTATTTATTATCATCATTTATTAAATTTGTTTGCCACCCGTCTTGCCCCAAGCAGACTGTGGGCGGCTTACAACATTAAACTGAAACCATAAATATATAAAATCACATTAAAATTAAGATAAAATATAAGCTATGAATAAACATGGGGAGGAAGGGAAGAGGTGTTTGAATGACACTCCAGGTTTGTAACTCATGCTTTACAAAGAACAGTGCCTAGATTCATACAGCAAGGTAAGCCAGGCACGTCCAGCCTGCAGAAAATAGCAATAGCACTAAGACTTATATACTGCTTTATAGTGCTTTACAGCCCCCACTAAGTGGTTTACAGAGTCAGCATATGGCCCCCAACAATTTGGGTCCTGATTTTACCCGCCTCTGAAGGATGGAAGGCTGAGTCAACCTTGAGCCTGGTGGGATTTGAACTGCCAAATTGTAGGCAGCTGGCAGTTAGCAGAAATAGCTTGCAGTACTGCAGTCTAACCACTGCACCACAGAGGCTCCTAAATGGGCTGCATGTGGCCCTGGGCAGCTGGTCCTACAAGATTGCAAACTTTTAATGTCATTATATGGTTTTTCTATTTATCTATGTCAGTGGTTCCCAACCTTTTTTTCACTCTGCACCCCTAAAGAAATTTCACTCAAACCTCGCACCCCCTGAAATTTAGACTTTAGGAACTACTGAACGCGTTAAATATATGGTAGGATTGAATCTTTTCAGCTATGTATGTGACGGCCACTAAATAACGATACTTAACTCTAAAATGAAAACAAAGTTAATCCATTGCATAATAAATAAAAATGTCAACATATAGCCAATATCCTATTATTTACCTGGACTTGTCTTGCACCCCCTGGAATATCGTCTCGCACCCCCAGGGGGTGCGAGCACCCCAGGTTGGGAACCCCTGATCTATGTTGTGTATTTTATATGCAACCCAATATAATTCCTCTTCACTCGATATTGTCCAGGCGAACCAAAAGGCTGGACAGACCTGAGCTAAGCCCATTTGCAAGAAGCCAGCGATTTATCAACTAAAGTGACCCAAATGGGGATTTGTGTGGAGGGCTGCCAAGTACAGTAGTTATTTATTTATGGGAATGGGGAAAGGCATAACAGCTCAGCAAATAGCTGACCCAATCTACTGAATTGAGAAAGCTGAAGGAGAACAGTTACCCTATTGAAAATAAATATTGTCTAAAGAAAAGCAACTGAAATTTCCTTGCTGTTTTCACTAACTCTGTGAGTGCTGCTTTGATCTCAATACTGAGGGTTTTTTTTTTTTAAAAAAAGACTTGATAATTGCTAAATTCAACAATTCCTCATTGACGGAGAATTCTTTGGACCTTTTACTGAATTATGTAAAAAAAAAGTTGATTAATATAAATTGTGCCATAGTTATTTGATTTACTTTGCAGGAAGGGAAACTATATTGATCAAAGGACTGAACTAATTCAGGGCAAGGGCATAAGGAACTAGCCATGACTGGGTATGTGTTTAATCCGCTTGTTCCTGATCCTGTGCTTGAAGCTATTCTCACATCAGGGACATCCCTAAAGAATACAGGATTATAAGGCTGGAAGGGCGTTGGAGGACCACACCTAGAATACTCCAACCAGTTTTGGTCACAACACTATAAAAAGACATTGAGACTCTAGAAAAAGTGCAGAGAAGAGCAACCAGGATGATTAGTGGACTGGAGACTAAAACATACGATGAACAGTTGCAGGAACGGGGCATGGCTAGTCTAGTGAAGAGAAGGACCAGGGGAGATATGCTCCTCTTCACTAGACCAAACTAGTTTTGCAATATTTGAGTGTTGCAGCATTTCAGGGGCTGCCACAGAGAAGAAGGGGTCAAGCTATTTTCCATGGAACCTGAAGGCCAGACAAAGAATAATGGATGGAAACTGACCCAGGAGATATTCAATCACGAAATAAGGGAAAAAAATCCTGACAGGGAGAACAATCAATCAATGGAATAGCTGGCCTTCAGAAGTTGTGGGAGCTTCATCACTGGAGGCTTTCCAGAAAAGCCTGGACAGCCATCTGTCAGAAATGGTGTAGAGTCTCCTGCTTGGGCAAGAGGTTGGACTAGATGACCAAAAAGGTCCCTTGCAACTCTGTTAATCTGTAATCTGTAAGCACTTGCTCAAAGCAGGAGATCTTATGCCTTCCTGGTAAAATTGTTGTCCAAACTACTTTGAAAACCTCTTGTGATGGAGCATCTACAATTCTAGGAGGCAGGAAAAAGAAAGAAAGCAAATCAGAATAGTAAAACAAGGAAGGGGAATCAGAGTATTACCTGTGTATGCGTATTTGAAGCCCCATCTCCCTTTTTTACATGTGTGGGTCATAAGACATCCATAAAAACTTCAATCTCAGGATTTCAATATCGTGGTGGTGACCATAAATTTGACTTTTTGACACCCTCTTCCCTATAGAAACATCCATTTTATAATTAGGTGTGGCATTCAAGCCCTCTCCGATTCATATTTACAAACCCATATATTTTCCATCCCCACATAAATTCAGTATTGATGTTAAATTAATACATATACTGCCATCCAATCTGTTTACAAGTCAGAGAGTGTTCCAAAATGGATTTTTTAAAAGAGGGTTTGAAAGTTTGAAATAACTCATTGTTTTTTGTTTTAAGGCTTACATTCTTCTTTGAAGACGTGGCTATACAAGGAGAGACACAAAGGAGAAAAATAATTGGAAACCACAAGCCATTCTTTCATTCAAAATTAAAAGCCCACGTGACGATGAAAGTGTGAACACGTCTGTTCTGCGATGCCCATATAATTGTATCTCTGGGAAGAAATAATATAACCTTTTTTCTTTACTTGCCTGATTGTTCCCAAGTTTTTGTCTACATAATAGATAGATAGATAGATAGATAGATAGATAGATAGATAGATAGATAGATAGATAGATAGATAGATAGATAGATAGAGTAGATATAGATACTTCCTTTTTTAAATAATGCTTATGATCCAAGGGGAAATAAAAGTTCCAAAAATTCCCTCAAGCCAAACAGAGTGTTGGCACGGATAAAGGGGGCTGGAGACTAAAACATAAAAAGAATGGTTGCTGGAATTGGGAATGTCTAGTTTAATGAAAAGAAGGACTAAGTGTGACATGACAGCAGTGTTCCAATATTTCAGGGTTTGTCATAAAGAAGAGGGGATCAACCTGTTTTCCAAAGCAACTGAGGGCAGGACAAGAAGCAATGGGTGGGAATTCATCAAAGGACAGAATCAATTTAAAACTAAGGAGAAATTTCCTGACAGTGAGGACAATTAACCAGTGGAACAACTGGCTTCCAGACATTGTGGGTGCTTCACCACTGGAAGTTTTTAAGAAGAGAGTGGACAACCATTTGTCTGAAATGGTATAGGGTTTCCTGCCTGAGGAGGAGGTTGGACTAAAAGATCTTCAAGCTCCCGTCCAACTCTATTATTCTGTTATATCCAGGTTTTTCAGAAAGTGTATGGAAGTGCTTCATTATTGCTTTCTTTCAAGATCCTGTTTTGTCTTCCTGGTCTAATTTTCCTTTTGAGATGCATCCAGATGAATCCACTGCCAACTCTAAAAAATTAGGGTAGAAGGAACTAAAAAAAAAGGACCCTTAATCCATCTGATTTTTAAATCATTCTTAAAGAATAAAATAGCTGTCATTTGAAATGACAAAATGAACCATATTCAGTTTCATTCCACAGCCTTTGTGGGGAAAATGTTACCTCTCATCAGTAATTTCTCCCATCTTTATTTTTAAAACATAGCTACATTTTCTTTCTGTTACTGAAGAACACTCAAGGATATATTGCCAGATTTAGAGAGAATAGCTACAAGCTGGTAAATGCTGATCTACCTTCTCAACATTCTTAAACTTAAAAGAAATGGCCACAGTCTTGTTGCTATTCTTTGGAAAATAATAATCATGCATCCTTACAATTTAAGAAATTTCCCTATATATATTCTTTGGCTCAGTATTTGTAAACAGCAATGGATCATGCCCAGTATTTCCTAGCCGAACCACAGAAAACTACAATGATCTAATACATATCGATTTTACAGAAGACAATGTTGAAAAAGCACTATGCAATCTAACACCATCTCTATCTATTGGACCGGATGGAATATATGCCTACTTCTTTAAAAAGCTATCCACTGCCATAGCTGAACCTTTTTGAAAAATCTTTCAGGACCAGCTTCTTGCCTAACCTATGGTTACAAGCCATGGCCATCCCCATCTTCAAAAAGGGAGACCCCAGCCTAGTTGAAAATTACAGACCAATCTCTTTATGCTGCCTCACCTATAAAGACATGGAATCAATTATTAACCAATCCATCATCCCCCACTTAGAGACAAATAACCTACTCTCTAATAAACAATTTGGTTTCAGAAAAAAAACTATCATGTAATCTGCAACACTCACACTGAAAAAACTTATGGACTACACAACTCGATCAGGGCAAAGCAATAGACCCAATCTACATAGACTTCTGTAAAGCCCTTGATTCAGTGGTACACAACAAACTACTCCTAAAACTAAAATCTTATGGTATCTCTGGACACCTGCATAACTGGGTAGAAACATTCCTGTCAAACAGACAACAAATGGTCAAAATTGGGAGCATCCTATCAAATTCTGTACCTGTCAATAGTGGTGTCCCCCAAGGCAGTGTTCTAGGACAACTCTCTTCATACTCTACATAAATGACCTCTGTGATCATATTAAGAGCAACTGCGTTCTCTTCGCTGATGATGTAAAGCCACAGACAATACTGCTACCCTTCAAAAAGACCTTGACTATGTATCAGAATGGTCAAACAAATGGCAACTTCAAATCTCAGCAAATAAATGCTCTATCTTACATATTGGCAAAAAAAAATCAGAAAATAAAATACAAGCTGAATAGTCAAGACCTTGTTGATGATCCAAGGTCTGTAAAGGACCTTGGAATACTCATCTTTAATGATCTAAGTGCTAGAGCCCACTGTAACTACATAGCCAAAAAGGCGTTAAGAGTTGTTAACCTAATCCTACATAGCTTTTTCTCTGGTAATATCACACTACTAACTAGAGCATACAAAACATTTGCTAGGCCAATACTCGAATACAGCTCATCAGTCTGGAACCCACATTACGTATCAGATATTAGCATAGTTGAGAAAGTCCAGAAATATTTCACAAGAAGGGTTCTCCACTCCTCTACTCGTTGTAGAATACCTTATGCCACCAAACTTGAAATTCTAGACGTAGAAAACCTTGAATTACGCCGTCTTCAGTCTGATCAAAGAATAGTATATAAAATCATACATTGCAATGACTTACCTGTCAATGAATACTTCAGCTTCAACCATAACAACACAAGAGCACATAATAGATACAAACTCAAGGTTCACCAAACTTGATTGCAGGAAATACGACTTCAGCAACAGAGTGGTCAATGTCTGGAATACTCTATCTGACTCTGTGGTTTCTTCCCCAAACCCCAAAAACTTTAACCTTAGACTGTCTACTATTGACCTCACCCCTTTCCTAAGAGTTCTGTAGGGGGCATGCATAAGCGCACCAACGTGCCTACTGTCCCTGTCATATTGTTTCTTTTATTTTTCTTTTTTTCCCCTTTTCATGTATTCATAACTACATATATACTTATACCTATTATCTTGTAACTGATTGACATATCAAAAATAAATAAATAAATAATACAATAAATATACGTATATATACACATATACATATACATATATATATGTATATATATTCTGGATATATATATATATCCAGAAAAATAGCAACTTTGTTGCTCCTTCAAGAACCATAGCTAGTTGGGCAAATACTTTAATTTAGAATAATATTTCACATTTTCCCAGAAGGATAAAGAACTTAGAATATCCTATGCTATATGTCAGAGGTTGGAGAAAATTCATATCTAATACAAATTCCACAGTATATATAAAGATATATATCTCAAAATGATTAAGATGTTCAGATTCATTATGGCATCTACCAAATTAATTCTGTGGAGGTTCTGCCAGGGCTCAGTGGCAACTAGCCAGCAAACGTTATTAATAATAGTTACTGCTTATGTGATATATCAAAGAAAAATCAGCCCATGTGGAAAATCAAGAATCTACATTCTCATATAAAAATGCAGAACTAGGCAAAATCTAATGTCAAATATTTTGAGGCTATAGAATCTGTTGGTTAAAACAACAATGTACTCCAAAGTACTGATTTCAAACGACCTAAGCGCCAGAGTTCACTGTAACAGCATTGCCAAAAAGGCATTAAGAGTTGTAAACCTAATCTTATGTAGCCTCTGCTCAGGTAATATTGAATTGCTAACTAGGGCATACAAAACCTTTACTAGACCAATACAGCTCATCTGTCTGGAATCTGCACTTTATATTGGACATTAATATAATTGAGTGAGTCCAGAAGTATTTCATGAGAAGAGTACCATGCTCCTCTGCTCACAACAGAATACCCTATACCACCAGGCCTGAAATTTTGAGCTTGGACAACCTAGAACTACACTGCTTACGGTTGGACTTAAGCATAGCATACAAAATTATCTGCTACAATGTCCTACCACTACTTCAGCTTCAACCACAACAGTACAAGAAAGAGCATACAACAGATACAAACTCAATGTAAACCACTCCAAACTTGATTGCAGAAAGTATGACTTAAGCAACAGAATGGTCAATGCCTGGAATGCACTACCTGACTCTGTTGTTACATTCTCAAGCCCTGACTCCTTTACCCTTAAGCTATCCGCTATTGACCTCACTCCATTCCTAAGAGGTCTGTAAGGGCCATGCATAAGTGCACCATCGTGCCTACCATCCCTGTCCTTTTGTCCCCATTTATTTGTACCTATTTCCTATATTCATACCCATGTTTATTCTTATATCTATTATCTTGTGATGGACAAATCAAATAAATAAACAAATAAGCAAACAAACTTTGATCAAATTCAGAGCTCCAGCAATAGAAACATTTGCTACATTCAAATGAAAAAAAAATGGTTTTTTGGACAGCATTGAGTTTCAGGGTTTGACGACTATAGTCTTAAAAACGAAAGGTTTCTTAAGTCTTTGTCAGCAATTATTCTTGGCATCTTCAGAGGCAACGTGGATCTTCAACAACATACAACTGTGGGGTGAGGGGGGAACAATGATAGAGAAAGAAGAGTACATCATTGCTGTGGTCTTGATTAAAATCTTATTTGTGGCCCCCTTAAAACACACAGGTGGGCTGCTGGGGGTTCGTAAGGGTTCGAGAGAGCACCTAGCTAAGATTCGGTACAATCGGGAGAACCCCCAAATCCCACTCCTGGATGGCCCCACCCACCCTACCCTGTCCCTCCCAAGAGTCCCCATGGCTCTTTTTGGATGCAGGTAAGTGCAGGGTGCATGCGGAGGCTTGGGGACGATGAAAAACGGGCCTCCCAAAAGTTTGGGAAGGCCAGAAATGGGCCTGTTCCTGACTTCCAGAGAGCCTCCAGAGCCCAGGGAGGCTGTTTTTGCCTTTCTGGAGGCTGGAGGAAAGGCTCCTGAGCCCAGAGAGGGAAAAAATTCCCCCCTCCACCATGGTGTAAGAGGCCGGCTAGGCCACGCCCACCATGGCCATGCCCACCCAGCAACTGGGCAGAGAACCATTTCCTAAAAATTTTGAAGCCCATCCCTGCACACAGGGATGTGTTTCCTTCAGTGTTTTTTCTGAGTGCAACCATGACATTTCAGGACTCCATAATTCTCATCAATTTCAGGTAAGATCACCCCCAGAATGAGGCCAATTAGTATTCAAAACAGATCCCAGCACATAACCCAGGAAGAGAGCAGCTACAAAAATATTGACAGAGTTCACCGATTCTTCTATTATTATCCTTCAGACCCTTAGAACTTACCTCATTCTCAAATGCTTCCACAATGTCAAAGTCATTAATCCTATGCGACTATGCTTAGGTGGCGATCAATCTCGGAAATTTCATTTCTACCAAAGAACAGTGACAAAGAACCCGAAGGAAATGGCCGCATGGCTTTCCTTGTAACCCTTTGTATGTAAGTCTGGCTCATTGCCTTTTCCTTCATATTCTATCTGTCTCTATTAGACAATCCATTCTCGTTCTATGTCTCCCGTCAGCACGGTACTGTTATTCCTTGTGATCTGGTTAGATCCATTATTCATTATTACAACTAGCGAATAACACAGGGCTCTGAACAAGACTAGCAATAGGGGAGTTTATTAATAAAATTAAATGATTTGAAAGCCCTACTACATTCAGATTCTAAAATTTCAATCGGCAGCAAAATTCATAATGGTATTCCCAGGGATGGGCTGCTGGGAGTTTGCAGGGGTTTGGAAGAGCCCCTAGCTAAGATTCTGTGTAGTTCAGAGAAGCCCCCAATCCCACTCCTGAATGGCCCCACCCACGCTTCCTGCCCCCATGCAGCCCATTTTGTTTGCAGGTGAGTGCAGGGTGCATGTGGAGGCTTGGAAAGGGTGAAAAATGGGCATCCTGGAAGTTCAGGAAGGCCAGAAATGGGCCTGTTTCCAGCTTCCAGAAAGCCTCCGGAGCCTGGGGAGGTCATTTTCACCCTCCCGGAGGCTTGAGGAAAGCCTCCGGAGCCCGAGAGGGCAAGAATGCCCCCACCCACTGTGGTGCAGGAGGCTGACTAGGCCACGCCCACTATGGCCACGCCCACCAAGCCACTGGGCAGAGAACCCTTTGCTAAAATGTTTAAAGCCCACCCCTGGGCATTCCTTCCCATTTCCTTCATTTGCCAAAGGGGCTTTTTAAAGAGGCAGCTGGACTTTCTGGATTTTCTTTGAAGATGTTTCTCTTCTCATCCAAGAAGCTTCTTCAGCTCTGAAGAAACTTCTTGGAAGAGAGTTGAAGAGGCTTCTTGGATGAGAAGTGAAACGTCTTCAAACAAAATCCAGAAAGTCCAGTTGCCTATTGGAAAAAGCATTTTTGGGACAACCATGACCTGGTTGATTGAGACTCTCCATAGGTATTTCTTTCCTTTATTCTTCCCCAGTACTACATTATCAGTCACCTCACAATCCTATACACAAAATTAACAAAAGGAATAGGTATAGCAAAAGAGTCAGGCAGGATCATCTTTGTTGCTAAGTTTTATCTCTGCAAGGTAAGTAGGTATGTCGTGAAGATTTTGAATCAGTAGAAGTCTGGTAGCACCATTTCAGACTGACCAGTTTTATTACAAGACAAACACTTTTATAATCTGCAACTTGTTTTATGAGGTCCATGTGTTGTTTTCTATGCTTCCAAGGAAAGGAGGTAAAGTTCATGAAAGGTTATGTTTTTTTAATAAAGATTTTAGACTGAAAAAGGAATTTCAGACTCATTGTGATTTCTGGCTGCCCTAGACTAACACAGCTGTCTTTCTATGATGTCTTCTAGCATGAGAATCTGATACAATAAAAATCCTTCAGGGATATTCTGCATAGCATTAATATTAACATGCAGTTGGAAGTCTTGTAGCCCTCTCCTAACCTCTCCAAATAATATAGCATTATACAGAATAACAATGCACATAGAATTCCATTGAGTTGAATTCCCTTCTGCTTCTTGCTCTCTGGAGATTTTCAAACAGGAATAGATTGGTTATGGATTTATAGAATCCTGCACAGATCAGAGCTTGGATTAGAAGCGCTATAAAGTCCTTTATAATTCATATGAGGGAAAAAAATGGTGTTTAAAATTCATTCTTATTTTATTTATATATTAAATTTGCATGCCACCCATCTCTGCAAAGTGACTTTGGGAAGCTTAAAGTTAAAATAATAAATATTGAAATATTAGCAACAATAAACTAAAAAAAGCCCGAACGCCAGGACCATCCAGATGTGGCCTCTTCTCTATTAGTCTATGATGGGAATTCCAGATGTATTATTGTTATAGCAAATATTTCCTTCTTATGTTTGGTAGTCTGGACCATAAATCAACATTTCAACAATCACGGGAAGGGTAAACAGATTTGTAAGGAAATCTGCAATATTTTTAACATGCTTATGTTAAACTGGATGGAAGGAACAATAGCAATAGCACTTAGACTTATATACCACTTTATAGTGCTTTACAGCCCTCTCTAAGCAGTTTCCAGAGTCAGTTTATTGTCCCAAACAATTTGGGTCCTCATTTTACCCACCTCAGAAGGATGGAAGGCTGAGTCAACCTTGAGCCTGGTGAGATATGAACAGCCAAATTGAGGTAGCCGGCAGTTAGCAGAAATAGACTCTAACCACTGTGCCACCATGGCTCAGCAAGATGTAATATATCCTAAGGCAGTGGTAGCTAACCATTTTGGGCTCCTTTGCCAATAATTGTGCACGCACTTGCATGCTCGTGTACCAGAACCCAGAAGGAAACGCGCATGGGTCCCCCCGCATGTGCCACGCTTTTCTGCGCATGTTCATGCACCCCCTTTCACCCCATGTGACTCTGCGCATGCAGAGATTCTGCGCATGTGTGCCATAGATTCGCCAATACGGCCCTAAGGTTTCATAGGGAGTTGAAATCATAGTCACTGCAGGTCGTCATCATCATCATCATTTAACTTAGGACAAATGACCTTACTGCATAATACTGTAAATAATGCCTTCGTTTTTATTCTTAAAAACTTTCATTCATTTCATAATACACGTTTGCTTAATTTCCCAACAAACTTTGCCACTACCCCTTTGCTTTCATTTCTAATATTCAGTGCTGAAAATAGCTGCTATTTGTTCTGCCTGAAAATTTAGCTCAGTTAGAAATCAGTTCAAAAATCTCAGATGATCTACTATATCAGAGATCCCCAAACTTGGCAACTTTAAGACTTGTGGACTTCAACTCCCAGAATTGATGGCTGGAGAATTCTGGGAGTTGAAGTCCACGAGTCTTAAAGTTGCCAAGTTTGGGGACCCATGTACTATACGGTCCTGTCAAATCAAAGAAGTGCTCCTATTTTATCTACAATTTGAAAAAAAAAAATGCAGGGTGGCAACTGTGGTTTTTAGTGTCATCTAAAGTAAAATTTCTATATAGTGGGGTGTGTTTTAGGGGAAATAAATACCTGAGGAACAGCTGTGGTTGTAGAGATCAGGCCATTTGGCACATTCAGATGTTACCAAGCCTAAGTAAAGGGAAAGTTTGAAATCCCATAATAAATATAATCTTAAAAAAAATATTCTCAACTCACGGTCTTAAGAAATAAAGGTTAATCTATTATAAAACCCTACTTAGTTGTTTTCCTTCTTTCTGTAAAGTTTAGGATGAGATTTTACAAGGCAAACAGCTATAATAGGACATTTCCTTCACAAGACTGTTTATCTTCCCACTGTGCCTTACAGATTATGGGAAGTTTAAAAAAAAAACAATGTAAAGTTAAAGAACTTATAGATAATAAGGTCAACTAGACAAGCAGAAATGTTTGAAGTTCTTTCTTTTAAATATATCCTGTTTCTTTTCCTTTTGTTCCATTGTTTGTACATTTCTTCTACAATGGGTCATTAGTCTGTACAAATATTCAATTCAAAGACTTTGATTTGACGCAAGGGAGTGGAATTGCTAAATGGAATCAATTTTGCCAAACTAATCAGAAAGCCCATTTGAATCATCAAAAAATGCTGCCAGATCACATCAGATTGTTTTGATGTTTCTGTGCGTGCAAAAAAATGGGTTTAAAAAAAAAACGAATGCAGAAATTGGAATGCAATCAAATAAATTTGAAATTTTGATGTATTAATTCAAATTGAATGAGATATTCTGAATTGAATACCTACGAATTGACTGATCTGCCCAATCTTAGTAAGTACAGCCCAAAGAACAGTCTTATTTCAAACAAAATACACCCAGCAACCGGGCAGTGAACCGGTTGCTGGGATTTTTGAATCCCATCCCTGCTTTGGGGCCTTTTAGATTTGAAGCAACAAGGTGTTTTAGAGTGTGAGGGTATGAAAGTAGCACCTGTCTACATGCCTTAAACATGTATTCATTCAGAATCACTTCATGCTTTAGGTACAGCAGCTGCATAATCCTGAGAGAAATTAGAACTGCTTTTAAAGAGCTGTGCATAGATGTTACACGCAGGCCAAAACATCCACTTAGCTTTGAAACTGAAATATTGCACTGTCCTATTTATCAGTTAATTAGGTGTCATTCAGACATGTGCTTTAAGACCTAATGGCTGCCATCCTGGTCTATCTCTAACATTTATCCATGGCTCTTCCAAGGACATTCCAATTGTCTTCTTAATTTTGATCCCTATCCACTGTACTTCTCTTCGATTTCCTAAAAACCTTAGCAGGCACAGCACATTGTCTACTTGTAATACACAGCAAATATATGAGTTATCTTTGGATGCTACTTTCTGTTATTATAAATCACAAAAAATGCACGATTAATTGTTGCAGATTTTAGTAATATATAGAGTCAGGAAATGCCATATGGGGTATTTGGTCTTGACAGCAGAAATTCAGCAGATTTAGTGTATACCATTCCTAAGGATAAATATCACACAATATGCTGTGGGATTGCAGTCGACGCCTCTGATATAACTCTTAAAAGTGCATTCAATTACTGGAGACCTCTGGGGAAAAGATTGGGAAAAAAATCAGAGACTCGTATTATGGATGTCAGTTTGATGCCAAAACATAATGGGAGTTTGCCTTAAACTCTAAAATAGCTTCGTATGACATTCATTGTCATCTTTAATATACATTTTGAACTGTTAATATAGAGTTCTGTGGGAGAGCAGATGGAATGTCAGAACAGGATTAACAGAGACTTTCCTTTTGAATTGGATTTTAATTGTAGATATCTGAAAGCTTTAGCCCAACCGTTGTGCTTTTATTTTTTTGTGGGTGAGAGAGATAGGGGATCAAAGATATACGACTACAATATATATAATTCTATGTGAGTTGCACCGCTGACATTTTTTAAGATGCCACACCATTCAATCTACTATTGTTCCTTCATCTATAAATATTACAGAACCATTTGGTGGAATCTCTATTGGAAATATGAGAGAACAGCACAGATTTTTTTTAATGCATTTGATATTCTCCAAGCAGGCCTATTTTTTTTTTTTTTACTGGTCATTTTGTAAGAAGGCAAAATTTTACTGTACATGTTGGTATTCAATGACCTTTGGAAGTTTAGTGTTTTGATCAACACCATGCATATTTTAACAGGGATTGGGGATGTGTAAACCAGGTCTCTAACTTCCACAATCTAATTCAATAAAGGTTGTAAACCATGAAGAGAAGTAAGACAATATCAGACACATTTCGAAAGGAATTACATGACATTTAACAGCCAGATATCAAATATTAGCCAATGTAAACAGCGAATAAGTGAGCATGCTTTTATTTATTGGAAGAGCCTATGAAGAACGGCATTAATGATTCACAAACATTTTGTCATTCTGCACCATCTTTAAATTCAGTTACTGTATCAATCATTCAAAGCAAAGGAAGTAAATACGCTTTCAACTTTTCTAGAGGCAAGCAACACCTCTGTCCAGTTGCTTCAAAAAAAACAACAACCCATCTTTGGGTCTTACCAGATAGTTACATTTGGGGAATATTTTAATGAGTCCCACAGTTACACAACTACGGCTTGGAAAATAATAATTCTCCAATTCTCACTTCCCTTCCATTCTAGGTTAGTTTCTAACTGATGATGTGAAAATGCAAATTTTGTTTGGGGAGGGGGGTGATATTGAAGGTAGATGGCATCAGTGGTGGGATTCAAAAATTCTTACCATTGGTTCTGTGGGTGTGGCTTGATGGGAGTGGCAGGGGAAGGATACTGCAAAAATCCACATTCCCTCCCCACCCCACTAACCTGCTTTCCAGCTCCATTCTCTTGTGCAGGGCAACAAAAGAAGTCCCAGCCAATAAGCTGGGAGGCAGAGAATAGATGGGGGTGGAGCCAGTCAGAGGTGGTATCTGCTGGTTCTCCAAACTACTCAACATTTCTGCTACCGGTTCTCCAGAAGTGGTCAGAACCTGCTGAATACCACTTCTGGGTGGCATATGCTACAATGTAAGAAATGGTTCTTCCTCGTTGTTAGATAAAAAACCCAGCTTTGTTTTTCTCTTTGTTCCTTCTCTTGCCAAAGTGTGAAAATCCCCTATGCAAATTTGTGGAGCAGATCAAAATGTTTCTGGCTTCTCTTGCAAAACAAGGAAAATGTACACTGTGTTCACCTTGAATTTTCTTTCAGAGGCCTTCTGTTCATATGGGGGAGGGAGGAATCTCTGCATCCTTCACCTGAGGCATTTCACAGATCTTAATGAGGTTTCCTGCTTTTCCTGTACAACCCAGACATGTTGCACCCAAAGAAAACACAACCAATCAAAAGAAAACAACTCCAAATTAGAACAGACTTTCTTGCTCAGAGTTCCATTTGGCATAACTGGAGTTATTATGGAACTAGAAGATGGCCTCCGAAATACATAATGATACGCTGAACATTCTTGAAGGTCAACGTTGCAGCATAATTATTTGTTTCATATACAACATTCGTATCTTACTTTTCCCCTATGGATACCAAGTTAATATATTCTGTTGACCTCGCAGCAGCACTGATTCAGAAATTAGACAGGGAAGTCCTAGTTCAGTGAATGTTTTTGATATTTGGATGCTCTTGTTTTTAAGTCCAGCATTCTAACAACCCCTCTAATGTTGTCTGGACCCTACGTTTCTGTGCAAAATTGGGACAAAATATTTTTTTTTACTTTTATTATGTTGAAAATATATTGTGTCTGTCCCCAGGGAAAACGGTATTTCAGAGCAGATAATTATTTATGCATTTCAGATTGTTGTCTCTTTCAATGTTTCAACATGGTGGGAGTTTAGCTGGTTTACCCCCAAAAACAGATAGGATATTGTTGAAATGCAAATACAGTTGTCTAGAAGAAGCCACAGTGACATCATATCACATGCCTTTCGTATTTCTGCCACTGGTATCCATGAATGGAAACCAAAGCGTTATTATTCTAGAAAGTTAGCACCCACCCCATCTCCTAGAAGAATGAAATATTTTGAGAAATATTAAAAAGGCAGAAGATAATATTTACCTGGATGAGAAATGGAGAAACATGCTCTTGGAAAGCAGGCCCCACCTTCCTTAATCGCCCACAGCAGGTGTCAGCACTTAAGATATAAAGAGATAGCTAGCTCTATTCATAAACAAATATCCTCACCCAAGATCCAACAAAGGTAGGATTAGCCCTCAGCCACAATAGGAATTGCTCAAAGCCCTTTCATTCGATCATCTCAGTTGCACTACCCCCAGTAGTTCAAACTTCAACCAAACTTAGCTCAGACAAACTCCTAGGATTTGTACTTGGCCCATGGGAGTCTGACAACAACCAATAGAACACATGTTCTTGCACAGGAACAGGAAGTGCAAAGCCCAAGGGCAGATATAAATACCCCCCCACTCTCAACTCCATGTGGTCAGCTTCATCAAAACTACACACATGTGATTCTGTTCATCAATAAATGAACCCTCTTTCCAATCAGCCTCCAGTCTCCAGTTTGTCTCCAGTGCCTTTCCCCTGGCTTGGAACTGAACCAGATGGATGTTTCATCCAACTTTATACAATCTGCCAAATTGATAATCCACAATTGGGTGGCTAAATGACATTCCCGCATTTAAATCCACTATTACTTCAGTATATGCCTGCTAAGTCATTCCTACCGTGTGATGCAACTGATGTATTGCATAAAAGTGAAGGAATGGTGTTAACCATGTTCTTAGCAACAAGATCCATAGAAGTGGTCCAACTAGTGACTTTGATGAAAGTAATGTTGCAGCTTTATGACACTATCCTCATCTCAATTTTATATTCTTTGGGATATCTTACAAACCCACAAAAGAAACAAAAGCTTCTGGTGCAGAGCAGTGAAGAGAAAACTTGAGGGATTTTATTTTAAATATACAGTATCTCTATCAGCATCAACTCTATTGCTATCGCTATCTTTCTCTCTATCTCATCTTTCATATAGCAATACTGTGAATTCTACCAAAAGCGATGCGTGCTGGCTCCTAAGGTTACAAGGCACTAGCAAGATAGTGAAAATGAAGTCCTTGTTGCTCTCTGAGGTTGGTTGTTTGCTTTCAGACATTTCATTACCTAGGTAACATCTTCAGTGCACTGATACCAATGCACTGATGATATTACCTAGATGGGTAATGAAAGATTTGTATGCAAGAAACCAAGCACAGAGAACATCACAAACTCAACGGTTGAACCCTGAGTGACATAAGTTCTCTTCTTTTGAAATAGTGAATGTGTTTCTTAACTACAATTCAGGTCAGCCACAAAGCTTAACAATCTACGCCCGGGAACTGTTTAACATTAAACAGATAAAATCAAGGATTTCTATTTTGGACTTTCAGTCAATGAATGGTCATAAATATGAACCAGTTGCCAAGCATCCAAATTTTGGTCAGGTGGCCGTGGGGATGCTGGAACAGTCTTAATTGTGAAGACTGGTCACAAGTCCCTTTTTTCAGTGCCGTTGTAACTTTCAACTAAATGAACTGTCGAGGACTACCTGTTGTTTTCCCATTTGCTTAGCAACCATTTGAAGTTATGGTGACACTGAAAAAAGTGATGACTGTTGCAACATCCGCATGGTCACATGATCAAAATTTGGGCGCTTGGCAACTGACATGTACTTATGACAGTTGCAGTGTCCTGGGGTCATGAGACCACTATTTGTAACCTTCCCAGCTGGCTTGCAGAAAGCAAAGACAATAGAGATGCCCAGTTTGCTTAATAACTACATGATTCACTTAACGACTGCAATGATTTACTTAACAACAGTGGCAAAGAAGATCGTAAAATGGGGTGCAACTCACTTAAAATGGAAGTGTCTCACTTAGAAATGGAAATTTTGGGCTCGGTTTGGTCTTAAGTTGAGGATTACTTGTATAGCTCACCAAAATAAATAAAATATCAATACTAAATATGAAACTATGACTGTGCAAAGAGGCATTCAATGATCTGAAAAGCAGAGCCTGCACCTGTGGGAAGACAGAATAAGGAGGAGGAGGAGAAGGAGAAAGAGGAGGAGGAGGAGGAGGAATGGAAGGGGAGGGGGGAGGAGGAGGATAAAGAGGAAAAGGAAGAAGAAGGAGGAGGAGGAGGAGGAGGAGGAGGAGGAGGAGGAGGAGGAGGAGAAGAAGAAGAAGAAGAAGAAGAAGAAGAAGAAGAAGAAGAAGAAGAAGAAGAAGAAGAAGAAGAAGAAGAAGAAGAAGAAGAAGAAGAAGAAGAAGAAGAAATATAAAGCTACTTTTTAGCTGTGGAAAGTGTGACTTCTTTTTCTCCCAAAATTCTAGTAATGAAATATCTCTTAATCAATTAACTAAGGAGGTTTTATTGATTAAGCATACAATCCTATGATTCTTGGGATAATATCCTAAGTACTGTAAGATGTTTGAGATTTTCTTTGGCAAGAAAATCCAAATTTCAGCACTGGATTCCCTCTCCTGTTGTCCCACCAACATTTTCAATTTCACTCCTCTAAGGACATCGATTTGTGACCCTACAGCCAAGGTCTCCAAACTTGGCAACTTTAAGACTTGTGGGCTTCAACTCCCAGAATTCTCCAGCCAGCTATGCTAACCCTAACCCTAATCCTAACCCTGCCCTAGATTAAGCTAAAAAAGGGATGGTGATTGATAGCAATAATACTTAGACTATTATGCCACTTCATAGTGCTTTATAGCCCTCTCTAAAAGGTTTACAGAGTCAGTGTATTGCCCTCAACAATCTGGATCCTTATATTACTGACCTAGGAAGGATGGAAGACTGAGCCAACCTTAAACTGGTCAGGATCGAACTCCTGGCAGTCAGCAGAATTAGTCTACAATACTGCAATACTACATTCTAGTACCCTACGACTTTTACTAAGTGTTGTATTGTATGATTTATAATGAATGTATTTTTATGATTATGATTATGGTTTATCACATAGCTTTATGTACAATGAGAGCTTATGCACCGGACAAAATTCCTGGTGTGTCCAATCAACTTGGCCAATAAATAATTCTATTCTATTCTATTCTATTCTATTCTATTCTATTCTATTCTATTCTATTCTATTCTATATAACAATGCCAGTCAACAGTTAAGGAATTTTGTGGTGATAGCCTTATACTTTTCCACGATACTTGTCCAATTATTGAACTCTGATAAATTTAATCAGAGGTTCAGGAAACAAATCTCATCCATCATGGTATGTGTTTGAGAGTGCTATTTGCAATTATGGCAGTATCCAAATTAATGCTCTTTTGAACTCCACTTTCCCCAGGCATTTGCTGGATTAGTTTGAATTTATTGATTATTTATAAAAAGGCTTTTTGGGCGAAGGCCGCTGGGAGGTATAATCAAAATTGTTCTAGGCTGTCACTTTTGTTAATCTCTAAAATCTACATGCTGATGCAAAGGCCTTATCAGTTTGCCCTTTGCAATCTTGACCTTGTTCAATACTTCTGATAACTTAATCAATTTTGCAGATAAATACTTTAAGGTTTATTGAAGTTCCAAGTAATAAACATTTCTAAAAGAAATATTTTGGAACTATTTGAGAGAAAAATATGCATATGATACAAGAATACAGTAATTAGTTCTTGATCTTTTATTTACAAGAGATTAATATAATAGTATACTTCCTTGGTGAAAAGAGACTATCCACTTATAGAACAAAGGAGCACTGTATTGGCTTGGCTTTTGATCATCTTGGTTAATATCTTGTAGGCTAGCAGGCAGAGAGATAGTTGGGGGGATGGATAGATGATAGAAATAGATAGATAGATAGATAGATAGATAGATAGATAGATAGATAGATAGATAGATATAGATAGAGATGATGATGATGGAGAGACAGACGGACAGACAGACAATTGATAGGCTATTTAGTCTTCTGATGGCATAGTCAGGTAACCCTTAGTGGGCAGGGTCCACTTGATGCCCTCAAAGGATGACAAAGGCACAACCTACTATTTCAGGCTTGGGCAGCCTACCATTCCATTTCACCCATTCCAGAGAGAGACCAATAGCTGCTATTCAGAAATAGCAGCAGAAGAGAAGGCAAACTTGAATTCTGTGCTAACATAATTTTATCTGGGCACTCATCCTAGGAATTGCCAGGAGTCAACTGACTTGAAGGCACATGCACAAACACATGCACAAGTAGGTGCTATGATTGTCTATGATTGTCATCTGCCACCCAACCTACAGAGATATTGACCAAGGGATTATTTTTGAAAGCATCAAATCAATTAACAGAAATGGAAGCAACAGCTTCAAAAAAAATCTGTTGAGATGAGGATACAGGGATTTTCATAACAGATTCATGTTTTCTCATTGCTGCTTTGTTTCCTATGAGGAACTTTTTAGCCGTTTCAAACATACTTTTTAAAAAAGTTATATTTTTGACAGGGCAAAGCTCACTTTCGTGGCCCTAGGGGACAAAATGGTGGAACAAGAGTTTTGCAGACAATTTTATCAGTTTCCGATGCTGGAACAGTTAAATTATTTTGAGATTTGTCATGTCAGGAAGAAGCTATTCAGAATGTTCCAATGGGAATCTTTTGAGGGACACAATTTTGTTCTGAACATAAAATAAACCATGTTCCTCGGTTCATGAATTCCCCCTCCCCATTTATTCTGAAAGCATACAGATTGATGTAACATAGCAAATAAATTTGATTCCTATTGCTAGTATTAGAATTGTTATTGGGAAATACTGGCAAAATTAGCATACATCTTTTGTTAAAATAGTAATATTCAAAAGTTTGGGAAATTGCTCTGACACAAAAAAATGTAATGCCTTTGAAAATCTTATCAAGGAAGATAAATATAGTCAAGTCTACTCATTTTTCATTGGATGTATCAATAGCTCTTCCTAATGGACCATTTCAATTTAGAATTGTTTTGCATGGAATTAATGAATAGGGGTCATTTAAATACTGTAGTTCTATTTTAGGCCCCTGGTCTAAAGGGTCTTCCTTCCTCCCTTTCTCCCTCCCTCCCTCCTTCCCTCCGCTTTTTGCAGTAGCAAAGCAGACAGTAGAATGAAGTCATTCAATCTACGATACATATAAACTTTAAATTGTTTTTTCCCTAACAAACATCCTTGATTAATAAGAAGTTAACAATTTTCAATTGAGATAAAAGATCCCATAAGATTTGTACTGAGATCTGGGAAAATCAAAGGCCTAAAATCAGAGAGCTGATTATCAACAGGTTTCTAAGCGATTGTTGAGTGCATTTGAAATAAAAATCTGCACTCAACAAAATGTAGCTTAATTTTCTAACCTTGAAATTTGACTGTGCTCATCTTATCAATCAAGCAACACTCATCATCCAGAGGAATGCGCCTCGAATATATGTTATTCTAACATATGGCAACTGATGTCCATAGGTAGACTCATGAATCATAGGGTTGAAAAGATCTGGGAGGATATGTACTTCTGTCCAGTGCAGGGATATTTATGCCTATCCAAAGTTTTCTGGAAAATCTCCACCGATGGAGCCAACAACTTCAGAGGCATGAAAACCAATTGGGTCTCTTTGAGCCAATCACTCTCGTGTCCCAGGGTTTTTATGGGGAAAAATGGGAGGAGAAAGATGTGTTGGATATGTCCGGTGCTTTTTTTATTTGTAAAAATAATAAAAGTGGGATACAAACAAAGAAATAGTTACATAAGCAGATAAGTCTCAAAATGGCACATGATATATCTCAAAATATAGAGATTAGTTTGGAGTTCCTAACACTACTATTGAAATTAAATTAGCCATGATGAATTTATATTCCTTTTTTTTTTTAGTGGATTCTATACGTCTAAGTATGTAAGTAGAAAAATAGGGACCATTTTGGTGGGAAAGTAACAGCGTTCCATGCACCATCGGTGTTTAATCATGCTGGCCACATGACTATGGAGACATCTTCAGACAGCACTGACTCTTTGGCTTTGTAACGGAGATGAGCATTGCCCCCTAGAGCTGGAAATGACTAGCATGTATGTGCAAGGGGAACCTTTACCTTTACCTTTATATGTCTAAGTGCCTACTTGCTTATAAACATAAATAATTTTCTTACCTAACAAAGGCATTGTACAGCATTGAAATGATTACGTGGTAAAGACAACATTGTTAATCGGCACTTGGTCTGAAGTAATCCAAAAATGTTCGGTGCCAAGCATATTGCACTGTCAACCCTGACTCATAGGTCTTTGGGTTTCATGGAAATCTGAAATGTTCCTAAGTCTGCAAGCATATTGTGATGGAATGTAGTGGGCCAGATTCCCAGGAGAGAGGATCCACACCAGAGAAGTTAAGAGGAAGTTCAGTTCAGAGAGTTTGTGTGAGAGAAAGAAGATGAAGACAGTCCCTCCCTAATAGTTCTCAGAGTATTTGATTGATTTAGATCAGTGGTTCTCAACCTTTTCTGAACTATGGACCCCCTTTTGTGGCCATGGCCACCAAGAGTTCGATCTAGGTAGAGACAGATATTTCTCTCTCTGGGCACACTGAAAATATATCTGCTGAACAAAACTCTGCATCGGTGACAGGAAGGGCGCCCAGCCATTAAACACTCTTTTAGCTCCCTTCAGTTGCCCAGACTCCACCCCATCAGGGATTATAGGGTCATTAAAAATGATGATTTCTTCAAGCCTTTGAGAATTCCCTGTGATGACATCGTGGCCTCCCTGGAGTCCGCAGACCACACATCGAGAATCACTGATTTAGATAAGGTTGCTTCAGTTTGCAAAGGTTCTGTCCGTAAGTGTGGAACAATAAAGATACTTGCTTCACCATGTGTATTTCTTGGGTTTTGGGAGGCATAGTTTATTTCATGTTGATATCTGGTTTCTTGATTAAGGATAGATTTCAGCCGAACTCTATATAGAAACTTTGTAAATACATTCAGCAGAGTTGCTAGATCAATACTGAATATACCAAAAGTTTTGGGAGGGCTCTGTTGTCTCTTGGTGCTGATTTTCCCTTCTCTGTCTTCTGCTTTTATCCATTATTCTGTTTCTTGATTTGCATCAATGGGGAATCTGGGAGATCTGCATTATTTAGTGTGAAATCCTACACTATATTTTAGTGTTTCAGTGCTGAAATGATTAGCTTTGATGCCGGCAATTGATGTCATCTTTGGGAATTAGGGAAACTACGCTGGGTGGAGAGATAGAGTAACCGTTCTAAGGGCATAAATAATAAACATTTTGATATTGAATTAAGCTGTTTTTCTAGCCAAAAAGGAGAACAGCAGCAGCAGCTAATCAATGTACATATGATTAGTGTAGGTCTTTAATTGCTGTCTGAATCCTGGAGGACTCAAAGTTCAGGTTAGTTTGCTGCGTATTTATTTTTGTTACAGACACCTGCTATGTGAGGTTCATAAAGAATTCATTTCTGCAGTTGGAATTGTTGTGATTCCCACAGTAGAAAGCCAATGGGATTCTTCCTTTCTCAGCCACAGAGTTCTTTCCCCTTCTTTAATGATGGGATAAATACTGTAGTATGTCCTTAGGGAGGGACCATAGAACAACAACAGAGAACATTCTTTGCACAGAAATTGTCCTAGCCTCAGCAATGCTGGTTAGAAAACTCAGAAGTAGTAAATCTGGAAAAAGAAAGATCTTCGCAACATATATATTTATTCACAGATGTTTTTCAAGGGGTACAGTGGTAGTCAATAGAAATAATTAAATATAGCCTAACCCTTTCAGTAGTATTTCATACTACTCACAGACCATCATTCTTATTTCCAAGATCTTCTTCTGCAATGAAAATTAATTCCAACCCACTCAGGAACTTAAAACTCAGAGATGGCATTGCCATGCTTGACTTCCCATCCCTCCCTCCTTCCCTCCCTCCCTCCCTCCCTTCCTTCCTTCCTTCCTTCTTTTCACAAAGCTGAGACATGTCAGTCATGCACCTACACACCCCAGGATTATTTGTTGATGTTTTTTTTTAAAGAAGTAATCAAAGAGAATACAGTTAACAAATTAAATTAGACTTTAATTCCTAATTAATAGGAATTTAACTGTTCTATTTTAAATATACAGTAGGCACAAAGCACAGTAGGCCCGGGTTGACCATTCAGGAGGGAGAATGTAATAGTAGGGTAATAATGCAGGACTCAGGTCTACCGGCTGTGCAACCAGGACCAGTAGCTGCAGGAGTATGGGGGAAAATGTTTTTTCCCCCACATCTCAATATACCAAGATTTAAAACAAAGAAATAATGATATATTATTACAAAATCCCCCCCCCCCCCCCAAAAAAAAAGAGAATATCTGATGACTGTCACAAAAAAGAAAGCAATTATTCAGAGCCTTGGGTGCAATCCCCAAATAACTGGAGCACCAGTTGAATATCATCCACATTGACAAATTCACCATCAGTCAATTGCAAAAGGCAGCCTAATTCAGAACAACTTATATCCTGCAACAAAGCCTCTAACACCTTCAAACATCCATATCTGGCTAGCCTAGGTTCTTGGGAAGGACTCAATAAGTCGAAGACTACCTGCAATGCATTACTGGTGAAGACAGCATGTTTTATTCTTCCTCCCAGAAACACCTTCTCAAATACTAGACAACAATAAAGCAAAGCACAGACTTGGGAAGGTTTCCAAGCTCCTTCATTAAAATGGATGCAATCAAACAAGCCAACATCCAGCTGACTATCCATAAAGATCACTTAACATAAGGGTCACTTGAACACCATCAGCATTAACAAATTCACCCTCACTCAATTGCAAAAGGCAACTTTACTTGGAACAGCTGTGACAATACCTTTAACACCATCACACAATAACATCTCCTTATTTCAGGACCTTGGGAAGGACTTGATAGGTGGATAAAAATGCCATATCTACCCTAATCATCTGCATATTGTTATGCAACCATCCATAATAATAAAAGCTGAACCATTGCTCTCTTTTTTTTCCCAAGCACAGGTTGTATAATTTTTCTAGTATATTTAAAAAGTTTTCAAAGAAAAGTGATAGTTCATCTGTTTTATGGAGAACAAATTTGTTCTTATTAGAAGCATGGCACCCCCACAGATAGGATGATTAAAGTTTTATTATCATTATTATTGAGCTGTTCTGAACTAAGTCTCAAATGTGACAATTTGGTTACAATCTAATCTCATTGCAAGTAAATTTATACTTGTTCCATCAGCCTTGGCATCTGACCTGAAGAAAAAAAAAATAAGAAAGTGATACTCCTGGTCGTGGTCCTAAAACCCCATTCATACCTATTTTCTCCCCAGAAGATGTGCTAAAAGAGTTAGTAGGCAGCAGTGTCCTCTATTTCTTATCATTTTTATATTTCTGCCATGGCTTCTTACCGGCTTGTTTTAACAGGCTTCTGTCTGAATTATTGTTGGATAGATCAATTGAAAATTAGATTTGCTACAGTAGGTTTGGAGAAGTAAAAATGCTACAGAGTATTGCAAGTCAGAACAACTAGACACAAGAACAATTCCACCCCCACATGTCATCACTCTGCTAAACAACTAATTCCCACAATACTGTCAAACTATCTAGAAAGGCACTATTACATTATTATTCTCATCTTCCCTATTCCCTATCTTCTTATATTCTTATGACTATAACTTTGTTGCTTGTATCTTAGAATTTATATTGTTTACTCAGTAACCTAGTATGATTTGTTAGTTGCTTGTTTAGTATCTTACGATTATCACTAAGTGTTGTATGATTTATTATGAATGTATTTTTATGATTATGATAATGATTTATCATTTATAGCTTTATGTACAATGAGAGCTTATGCACTGAAGACAAATTCCTTGTGTGTCCAATCACATTTGGCCAATAAAGAATTCCATTCCATTCCATTCTCCAACAATACATACAAGAATAGTGATAGATCATTATCATAGTCATTGTGAGCATTGTGGTGGCCTAGCAATGAAACTAATTGCCTCCCGTTCGGAAGGTTGAAAGTTCAATCCTCGATAGCGGCAGACATTTCTCTCCCTGGGTGCAAAGGAAAAAAAAAAAATCTGCTGTGAACTTTATGTGACGTCAGGAAGGACATCCGGCCAGTAAACACTCAGCTCCATCCAGTCACCCCAACTCTACCCCAAATTACTTAAGGGATGAGAGTCGTAAAAGGGGAGTATTATCATAGTCATTATAAAAAAGCATTCATCATAAAACATCAGATACAACACTTTATGATAGTCAGAGGATACTAAATAAGCAATCAACATAAATTGTACTAGGAAATGAAACAAAATAGTTTAATTATGCAAAAGTTATTTTATGCAAAGGTCCAAAATGTCTTGGAATCAGTCAAACCAGACCACAGATAGCAGTAATCTGTAAAATTTACTATAGTCTTGCAGTACAATTTTAATGTGTTTCCTTCCTCAAATAGTTGAACAACTTATCCCAGGACTTTTGTTTCTGTAACAAGAATGTTTAGTGCCTGCAGGGATCCTGGAGTTACAAATTACCTCTCTCCCCATATATTATCAATTCTTCTTATTATTATTATTATTACATTTAAAACCATAAAGTCATTGATCTCACCAACCATCCCTACACATTCTACAGCAACTTTGCTTTTTACACTTGGAAAAAAAGACAATAGATAAATATTAGGCTGCTATTATTTGTTATTATCTGCTATTATCCAAAGACAATCATATTGGAAGCCAAAATGCATACAGGTTTTAGACACTTTTCATAGGAGTAAAATATTTGGCCACTCCCTAAAACACCATATCCAGAAAGCATATGTGGTGCATCAACTTTAAAAGGTATTGTACATGCTAGATTTGATTTTCATTGATATGTATAGGTCAGCTTACAAGTTTGTTTAGTGACTGTTCGAAGTTACAACGGCAATGGAAAAGATGACATGACCATTTTTCATACTTATGACCATTAAGGCATCCCCATGGTCACGTGATTTATATTTGGATACTTAACAACTGACTCACATTTATGACGGTTGCAGTGCCCCAGATGTCAACTCATAAAACATTCCTATGCCTGTTTTAGTAGTTGCCATAAAAAAAAAGGAGGGGGGGGAGAAAAACTGGAAGAGCAGTGCAGCAGTTTGAAAGCGGAAGTACATTCCAACTCTTTTCTTTAAAAGATTGTCACTAAAATACCAGGGCTTTTGCCTGTGAATATATTTAATTGGAGAACCATGAATGTACTCAATTGGAGAATCTGGTTTTTGAAACACCTGGGGGGGAACAGGTTCACAGGTGACTGTAAATTACATATGCCAGAGTTGGCTTCATACAGGACAGTGCCAGTATGTCGCCTCTAATAAATCCTTCGAAGTTTATTGAAGTTTGGCTTGAGAATCATGATTTAATTAGAGTGATTGCTGGAATCCTGACACAGAGTCATGCAACCAAAAAGCAAAGATAATGGGGGAACCAGATTCATTAACAATATTACTAATTTAACAATTGCAGGGATTCACTTAACAAATGTGGCAAGAAAAGTTGTAAAATGAGCCTTAACAAATTTCTAACTTAACAACATAAATTTCAGGCTCAGATGTGGTTGTAAATTGAGGACTAGCTGTACTAGCAAGGATCCAGTATCTTAATCAGTGTTTTTCCAGTTTGGCAACTTTAAGATGCATGGACTTCAACTGCCAGAATTTGTGGGAATGTTGGCCGGGGAATTCTAGGAGTTGACATCCACGCATCTTAAAGTTTCCCAGGTTGAGAATCAGTGATCTAGATCCATTTCCAGTGAAAACAGTTCACTGGAATCCTACTGTTATGTCCCTGGAACTTGCCAAAGTCCCCACCCAGGTCCGTTCATGCTGCGGGGGCGTTTGCTGCCCCTCATTGGCTGGCCTCCCTCGACAGCCGGCTATAAAAGCCAGCTGCAGGGTCCGGCCAGCCGCTGATCGCTGTGAGCCTGCTCCAGGCAGGGCTAGCACGTTCAGTCCTTTATTACCTTAATAAAGTATTGTTGCATCCATGCCCTGGTCTAGCCTCTCATTGCTCAACTACAACACTGGTGACGAGGATGGGATGGCTACCAGAGGCAATCCGCAACAGCTGAAATCACTAAACCGCTGAGCCGCAGCCGCGCCGCAGAGAGCTCGGTCAGCAAGAGCGAAAGTAAAAAAAGCATCTGTAGCCGCTTGGTTAGCAAGCTACAGGGGAAGTAAAGCGCTGCGAGCCGCAGCCACTCAACACAAAAGAGCGCGAAATTCAAACGGCTGTCGTTTGAATTTCTTGCTGGAATACAGCGCAGGGCTGCTATTCCGAGTCACTGACGCCTACGCAGGCATGAAATTTGAAGCGCTATCAGAGGCGGCAAGCCATTACCGCCTACGCTCCCCAGGAGCACGAAATTCAAAATGCTGCCAACAGCCGTTGCAGCCTAGCCACAATTGCTAGCCCAGAGAGAGCAGAGAGGTTCTGTGGAGCCTCTCCAGAGCTGTAGTCACTAGCCTGACAAGAGCACAAAGTGCCATTTTGTTGTCCCAGAGAGATTTCACAGCAGCATAACCAGCAGAAGTCCTCATCATGAACTCCAACCCAGCCTTCCCACCATTCAAGCCGGAAGAAGAAAAGTGGGAGTCATACAAAAATCGTTTTAATCACTACATCGATGCCATTGGTCTGGCTGATGCTGAGGAGCACAGAAAAAAGTCATTCTTCCTCAGTTATTGCGGAGCCATCGTTTTTGATACCGCCACAGCACTCGTTGCTCCACATGAGTTAAAGAATGTCCCCTGGGCAGAATTGCTGGAGATCCTCACCAATCATTACTCCCCCAGACCCTCACAAATCGCGAGGCGTTTCACCTTCCGGATGAGGAAGCAAGCGGAAAAGGAAACCGTCAACCAGTATATGGCCGCCTTGAGGACTGCAGCCCTCCACTGCAGGTTCGGGAACTATCTAGATGACATGCTCCTCGACCAGCTCGTCTGCGGGGTCAAAGACCTTCACCTCCAAAGGCGACTACTCGCCAGAAAGGACCTCAACCTCTCCCAGGCCGTCGAGGAAGCCTTGGCAGCAGAACTGGCAACCCAGTCAGCCACCGAAATTCAAGGTCCCGTTCCCAAACAAAGCTGCGCCACCGTTCATTCAGAAGAGGTAGTCAACGAAGATGATCCCAACGATCAAGCAGACATCCACCGCCTCGCTCATGCCAAGCAACCGCAGACAGGAACCAGGCAAGAAAGCAACAGCGCACCCAAACACATCATCCTGTGCCTATCCTGTGGCGGACCTCACTCGAGAGCTTCGTGTAAATTCAAGGGTGCCATCTGCAACAATTGCCACAAAAAAGGCCACATCGCCAGAGTCTGCCAGGCCGCGCACAACTCAGCACAAAAGGTTCCCTCCTTTTCCCATTCTGGGCCCCAAAGGCAAGTACTAAATT
The DNA here is from genome assembly GCF_900518735.1 of Pseudonaja textilis. The sequence continues at coordinate 3,651,283 of NW_020769310.1, read as the reverse complement.
GTCACACTTGTTACCATGCTAACCACACCTGTCACGCTATTAGTAAAATAACACTCTCCATTTTATTAGAAGGTAAACCTTGTCGTATGGAGGTTGACATGGGGTCAGCGCTCTCAATCATCTCTTGGAGCACCCTCAAGAAAATCCAGCCCAGACTATCCAGAAACCAGCTCCAGAAGTGCCAGGTCACCTTGAGGGATTATCAGGGAAAGGACATTCCAGTACTCGGCAAAGGCAAGTTCCTTGTTAATTTTAAAGCTTTCAAAGGCCACCTGCCTCTAGTGGTAGTTAACGGCAACCTCCCTAGTCTTCTGGGGCTTGATTGGTTACCCTACCTCGGCCTAGGGTTAACAGGAGTCCATGCTGTCTCAGCTTCTGACACTGACTCCTTATTCACTGACTACTCAGATGTATTCAGCGATGAGTTAGGGTGTTATAATGGTACCCCCATCTCATTTGCAGTTGACCCCCAAGTGGTTCCAGTCCGGCTGAAACCTCGTAGAGTCCCATTCGCCATTCGGCCTAAACTGGACGCAGAGCTGGATAAATTATTAAAGCAAGGGGTCATTGAGCCGACAGACTTCGCCAAATGGGAGATGCCAATTGTCACACCCCTTAAAAAGGATGGCAGCCTGAGAATTTGTTCGGATTACAAAACAACAATTAACCGCTTTCTACAAGTTAGCGCGTACCCAGTCCCGGTCATTCAACATTTATTGCATACCTTTGAGCCTGGCAACATTTTTGCCAAATTGGACATGTCACAAGCGTATCAACAGTTCCCTGTTGTGACCCACAGGGGTGCCTTCCGGTGCAGGCGTCTCCAGTTTGGCGTAAGTGTTGCCCCGGGCATCTTCCAATCCCTCATGGAGCGCATACTTCAGGGCCTCCCTGGCGTAGTGCCCTACTTCGACGACATATTGGTCTCGGCCAGGGACAGGCCCCAGCTCTCCCAGAGAGTCAGAGCAGTGTTAGACAGGTTCAGACAGCATGGCCTCAAATTAAAAAGGGAGAAATGTGCCATTGCCACTAGGCAGGTGGACTTTCTGGGCTATAGAATTGACGCCTCAGGCATTCACCCCCTAGAATCCAAGGTCAAGGCAATTCATGAGGCACCCACGCCAACCACTAAAGCCGAGCTACAAGCCTTTTTGGGATTATTGAACTTTTATGCATCATTTCTTCCTCACAAAGCATCAGTAGCAGAGCCTTTACACAGGCTCCTAGATAAAAAATCACCTTGGCACTGGGGACACAAGGAAGACACCGCTTTTCGCGCAGTCAAATCACTGCTCACATCAGACGCGGTCCTTATTCAATTTGACCCACACCTCCCATTGGTACTAGCCACAGATGCATCCCCTTTTGGGATTGGAGCCGTATTAAGCCATAGACTACCCAACGGCTCCGAGGCACCCATCGCCTTCTTTTCCAGAACGCTCTCAGCAACAGAGCGTAACTATAGTCAAATCGACAAGGAGGCTTTAGCCGCAGTGGCCGCGGTAAAGAAATTTCATGAATTCCTTTTTGGCCACAACTTCGAACTAATCACGGATCACAAGCCTCTCCTGGGTCTTCTTTCTGGAGACAAGCAGACTCCACAAGTGTTGTCTCCCAGAATGACGAGGTGGACCTTGTTCCTGGCGGCTTATTCGTACAAGCTCATTCACCGCCCAGGAAAAACATTAAGCCGCTGCCCCCTGCCAGCTCCAGCTGAAGACCCGGCCCCGGTCCATGCCATCTTCAATGTCACCGAGCTCGACCTTCCTGTCACCGCCCTCGACATCACCACCAAATCCAAGACGGACAAAACAATCGCCCAGGTACTGGACTGGGTGAGGAGGGGGTGGCCGGGCTCTAACCTCGCAGCCGAATTCACACCTTTTAAGACCCGTCAACAGGAACTATCTAGCTTACAGGGCTGTTTGTTGTGGGGCACCCGGGTTGTCATTCCGACCTCACTTCGCACACCAGTCTTAGAGGCACTACACGAGGGCCACCCGGGCATCGTCCGGATGAAGGCGTTGGCTCGGAGTTACGTCTGGTGGCCTGGCTTGGACGACGACATCGTCAAGTGGGTAAGCTCATGCCAACCCTGTCAGGAATCCAGACCATCCCCTCCAGTCACCACCCCCACAAAGTGGGAGAGCGCCAACGCGCCGTGGTCAAGGCTACACATTGACTTAGTGGGTCCAATACACAGCAAAACCTTCTTGGTGGTCGTAGATTCATACTCTAAATGGATCGATGTGGCCCAACTATCCACGACCACCACGCAAGCGGTTACCAAGGCCCTGACCCGCCTATTCGTAACACACAGGCTACCAGATACCATAGTTTCGGATAATGGCCCCCAGTTTGCCTCAACAGAATTTAGCCGTTTTGCCACCAATCTTGGCATCCGACACATCTTCATGGCCCCTTTTCATCCTGCCAGCAACGGACTGGCGGAGAGAGCCGTTAGATCCACAAAAGAAGCATTAGCCAGATTCAGCAAAGAAGATTGGCATCACAGACTTTCCCGCTTCTTGCTAAGCCAACACTCAACCCCTTGCATGGTCACCAACAAATCCCCAGCTGAACTTCTGATGGGTAGACGCCTAAGAACTGTATTGGATAGGCTCCACCCTCACTATTGCCCTGACACCCCTCTCGCTTCAATGACGGGGGTCAGAGATTTTGTCTTGCAGGAACATGTCTTTGCAAGGAACTATGCCGGAGACCCACTTTGGATTCCAGGAGTGATAGTAGCCATCACCGGCCCCAGGTCGTACCGAGTCCAGCTGGAAGATGGCCGCATCTGGAGAAGACACCTGGACCAGCTAAGGAAGCGACAGGGTACCTTCGCCAGTGCCGGATCATGGGCTCAGGTCGACCCTCAGGCGCCACACCAAACGCTCATCGCAGACCATGCCGGAATCTCTTCGCCACCACCACCCGGACCAGGGGAGCAGGCAGTAGACCGGGACTGCCCGATGGGTCCTCCACCTGAACCAGCAGACGGGGCCACGACATCGCCAACCAGAAGCACTGCACCGGTACCAGCGCAAACCTCAGAGCGTGGCTGCACCCCATCACCAACCCTACCGGTTTCCTTGAACTCTGAGACACTTGGTAACTCACCGGAGTTACGACGCTCGGGGCGCCAGCACAGACCGCCCGCTTATTTAAATGACTATGCGTGTTCGCATCTGGGGGGAAGGGGTGTTATGTCCCTGGAACTTGCCAAAGTCCCCACCCAGGTCCGTTCATGCTGCGGGGGCGTTTGCTGCCCCTCATTGGCTGGCCTCCCTCGACAGCCGGCTATAAAAGCCAGCTGCAGGGTCCGGCCAGCCGCTGATCACTGTGAGCCTGCTCCAGGCAGGGCTAGCACGTTCAGTCCTTTATTACCTTAATAAAGTATTGTTGCATCCATGCCCTGGTCTAGCCTCTCATTGCTCAACTACAACACCTACCATTAGATTGTCTACATTCTTCATAAATGTAATGAACTGCACTTTCAGATTTGGGCAGGGATGCCCAAATGAAAGACTGTTTTTCTTTTCAGGACAGACTGAGATTGCTTAATTTATAAAAGCAATGTTGAAATAATTGTGTCTATTCCTGCTTTTTTTTGTTTTTGACATGGTGCTGTGTTTTGAGTTTGATCTGGCCTTTTCATTAATTAATAAAAAATAACCTTCCTTTCTTTTAGGAATCTCACTTATCAGACTTGAAAGCATCAAAGCACGTGTGATTTCACTTTTCACTGCCTTTCGCACAAAATCTGTTCAAATTCATTTACAGAACAACTCATGTTTTTCAACCAAGAAAAATACTGGCACAGCTACAGCTGAACATTTCTGTTCATTTTTGTTCAACATGTTCAGCTGTAGCTGTGTCAGTATTTTTCTTTTCATTCAGTATTGTAGCCACTTTCGTGTAGACATCATTGGCAAATTATTTCATACAGGGAATTCATTCTCCCCTACATTTTCCTAGGATGCCTGTTTGGGTTCATATTTGCAGATTTCATGAGTTCAAGTCCCTAACCAAGATCTTCTGGAAAAGCATCTTGGCTTACATTTTTATTTCTAGATATTTGTAACATCTAACATTAATCTAGGGATCTAAATCAGTGGTTGGGTTTCTAAATTTTTTCCTACCAGTTCTATGAGCAGTTCTATGCACACACACTTCGCATGCATGCACAGGATTCAAGGACCGACCTCTGTTCAAACGCTGGCAAGTGAGCTGAGCTGTTTTTTAGCTCAGCTGAGGCGTGGCAATCCACTCTGCCAAATGAATCAGCTGAGCTAAAAAACAAGGGACTACAGGACAGCTAACAGTGGGGGTGGGTGGACGGGGCCAGTCAGAGGTGGTATTTGCCAGTATTTGCCAATTAATTCTAAATGTTCTCCTAATTAGTCAAAATGTCAGCTACTGGTATACCAGAACCAATCCGAATTGGCTGAATACTACCTCTGATCTAAATGTTCAGAGTGTTCTCCTTTTCTCTCCTATCTCTAGTCACAGGGGATGTCAGCGTTCCAGCAAAACTCAATTCCAACCAATAACTCCGAAATAGACATCTTCCTTTTATTTTGGATAGTAACTAGCACAACTGAGGAATCCTGAATCTGAAAGTTCTGGGCTTCCTTTCAATAAGTAAAAACTAAAAATCCATCCCCTGCACCCATCATCACATCACATGCCCCAATCACCATCCATCTCAACTTAAGACTTCCCCTCACTTATGTGCAAAATAACATGACCTTGAATTAGAAAAAGAATGCTATTATGTCTAACTGCATACCCTCCAAGAAATTCCCCCCTCCCACTTTCCCAGGCTCAAAATATGGCAGTGTGGGAACATCTGGTCCCAATATGGCTTTCAAAGCTGACAAGGACATCAACAGGAGGTCAAAAAAGTCAAGATGGCAGCTGTTATATAATCAAATCCTTGCCCCTTTTACTTGTTGTATGTTAAAAAAAATGGCTTAGATCAGAGGTCCCCAACCCCCCTGGTCTGTGGACCAGAACTGGTCTGTGGCATGCCAGAAACTGGACTGCACAAACAAATGAAGCCCCATCCATGGGATGCAAGCAGCATGCAAATTGCACACACCCTCCCGTCTGTGGCAAAACCTTTCTGAATACAACCGGTCCCTGGTAGCCAAAAAGTTGCGGGCCGCTGGCTTAGATGAGACAGTGATAGTTATCATCTTAACTTTGTTTTAAACATATCACACCACAAAACCTCTTCCAGTGATATGGACTATTATGCAGAAGGAGAAAGGAAGAAGCTCATCAAACGAATACCAAACTAGACATGTCTAAGAAATCCATATTCTAATTAATTGCAATGAGAGACAGAGGGAAACCAATTCACACACCTACAAACACGGAGATGAATAGCTGTTTTAGCATGACAGATACAAATACAACCAGCATTTGCTTTTAAAAGCGTATTCATGGCCCTATTGTGAAACTTCCGAATCACTGGGGCCATTCTTGGCAAAAAACAATTATGTTATCATTACTTCATGGAGAACAGTTTTAGATAAAGGCTAAGCACAATAGATATTTTGTTTTAGGAAGTCTTTAACACAAATCAGGCAAGTAAAACAAAAAGACTAAAGAGTGGGCTGTACCGAAACACAGAGAACATAAATTTAAGCAGTTGCTAAATAAAATGTTTATTGAGGTTTTTCATGAGCTTTCAAGGGGTTTTTAAAGTGGAATCTTAGTACTTTCCTGCAGATTATATGCTTCCCAATCATGCTGAATTATTCAAATGTCTACCATCTAGCTATTTATCTGAACAAAATGTACTGTTTCATCTTTGTACTATGATTTTAGACTTCACACAGACAGAATGTTCAAAGATGAATGTGCTTGCATTTATTCATAAACCTAACAGTTCCACAAGGCCCCTGAAGGTATTAAAAAAAATGTCTATATCTTGATTTATGGATGAGATACCCGTTCTCTGCTGTAGATCTATTCAAGGTCCTAAGCTGAGATTCTACCTCCTAGGGCAATTTTAAAGAAGTCTTTAAAATTTAAACTATTTATAATGTAACTTTTAATGGGAAGATGTATTCAGGAAAAATAATACAAAAGCGTAACCTTATATTTTATGTCTATTGAAATAAGAGTTACATCTTTCTACCAATTTTAGATGTACTGGGACAATCTTCTCTGGGTTTAGAAACTAAGCAGGATGTTTGATTGGTACTTGAAGAGGAGACCTGGAAGTTTCTGATCTTAAAAACTATTTTGTATTGTTTTCAAGAATGCTACATGAATGTTTCCAAGAACCGAGTTCAACTGAAGATTTTACTTGCCTGCAAAGGAAAAGTTGACCTAGCTAACATAAATAATAACCCCTGGCTACTATTATATAATACAGCCAAACTCTATAATATGGCTGGCTCCATTTTGTGTCTATATGGATCTTACTCTAGAAAATTTTAGGCTTGGTGGAAGAGATATCCACCTGATTCAGTTCCAAGCCAGGAGAAAGGAACTGGAAACAAAATGGAGGCTGGAGCCTGATTGGAAAGAGGATCCATTTATTGATGAAGCAGAACCACCAAGCACATGTGATTCTGGGCAGCTGACCACATGGAGTTGAGAGTAAGGAGTTTCATACCTTCTCTTGGGCTTTTTGAACTTGAGCTTCCTGTTCCTGTGCAAGAACATGTATTCTATTGGCTGTTGTCAGACTCTCGTGGGGCCATGTACAAATTCTGGGAGTTTCTCTGAGCTAAGTTTGGTTGAAATTTCTGAGGGTGATGCAATGAAGGGGCGTTAGGCAACTCCTATTGTCGCTGAGGGCTAATCCCACCTTTGTTGGATCTTGGGTGAGGGTATTTGCTTATGAATAGAGCTACCTATCCATTTATCTCTTAAGTGCTGGCATCTGCTATGGGTTATTAAGGAAGGTGGAGGCTGCTTTCCAAGAGCATGTTGATAAATATAATCTTCTGCCTTTTTAATATTTCTCAAAATATTTCATTCCTCTAGGAGAGGGGTGGGTGCTAACCAGAGGTGGTATTCAGCAAGTTCTGGAGAACCAGGAGCAGAAATTTTGAGTAATTCGGAGAACCGGCAAATACCACCTCTGACTGGCCCCGCCTCCATCTATTCTCTGCCTCCTGAGTCCCAGATGATCAGCTGGGTCTTCTTTGGTTGCCCTGCACAGAACATAGCTGGAGAGCAGGTTAGTGGGGTGGGGTGGGAATGGAGATTTTGCAGTATCCTTCCTCAAGCCACACCATGCCCACCAAGCCATGCCCAGAGAACCAGTAGTAAAAAAAAAATGAATCCCACCACTGGTGCTAACTTTCTACAGGCTGGGCTCACGTCCATTCCTCCCCACTAAAATCCAATATTCCACAGCCACTGGGAATTATTCAGAGGGACTCAAATATGCAGGTTACTTGTTTACAGTTAATCCTAGGGTTACAACATTTCATTTACTGGCCGTTCAAAATTAGAACGGCACTGAAAAATGTGACTTATGACAGTTTTTCACACTTACAACTATTACAGCATCCTCACAGCCATATGATCAAAATTCATATGTCTGGCAACTGGTTCATATTCATGATGGTTGCTATGTCCGGTGTTCCCCTTTTGCAACTTTCTGATAAAAAAAAGTCAATGGGGAAGCCAGTTTCACCTAACAACCAAGTTACTCACTTAACAACTGCAATGATGGATTTAAGAAATGTTGCAGGAGAACTTGTAAATTTTGGCAAAACTTACTTAATACATTTTTCACTTAGCAACAGAAATGTTGGGCTCAACTGTGATCATAAGTCAAGGATCATAAGTCAAGGATTGAGTATATTCTTAAAGAAGTAAGATTAAATGGAAGACTATTGAATGCTGAGTTCTGTTTTGTAAAGATTTATAATTAGTGGTAGATTAGGATCTTTTTTTATTAAAGATACAATCCTGAGGTTCTGGGTGACCATAACAGCCATTCAACCAGAAGGAGGATTATATGATTTGTAATGATTCACTTAACAACTGTGGAAGGAAAAGTTATAAGAATGGGGCAAATCTCACTTAACAAATGTCTCACTTAGCACCATAAATTTGGGCTCAATTGTGGCCTTAAAGTCAAGGAAGTATTCTATTTTGCTTGCCATCTCTCTTGGGAGGTCTTCCTTTTAGTTTTATCCTTCAAAACCATGTTTCCTCACTTTGTTCTTCCTCACCAGTCTCCTGAATCTGCTTCACAGAGTCTTCATAATCCAGATCCCTAAGAGTCTGGAGAATAAGGACATTTTCCATCAACTTCAGATATGTCAAACTTACCTCATAGGGGCAAGTAATTAATGATTCCTCTAGTCCATTAGCTGCCTTATCTAATAAATGTTGGGGTAAAAATAACCTAGCCATCAGCAGTACCTTGTGAAAACGAAAAATGGCTTAGCTCTTAGACAACAAATTGATCATATTAGTATAGAAAGTGAAGCCTGTAACAATAATTTTCCATCAGACCTGAAATGTCATGTAATATTAGTGAAAAATGGATATCAAGATTTGCAATGAATGGAAAGGGAACATTTTAAACCCTTCTACAGAAGTCAATGCTTCATTAAAAAAGAGTAATAGATTTTATTTTAGAACTTTATGGGGCATTTTTATTAATGTGCACCCCAATCAGTTAATAAAATTGATTTCTTAAGGTAATTCCAATTTTTAAATCATATATATTTTCTAAATATCCTTTCTAACCAACTGCCAGTAGTTCTTCTTCTTTCTCTCCTGAATTTTCTTCTACCAAGTTTATCTATCAGAATTAGGTTGACTCTGATATAAGCTATTTTGACTTCCCAGAGGTAAGGTGGAACACTTATCTTCAGTGATAACTGTTGCAACTTACCTCTGGGAAGTCAAAATAGTTTATATCAGAGTCAACCTAATTTTGTTCCAAGCCTCCGTGTGGAAGGACAGAAGGAAGAGAGGGAGGGAGGGAGGAAGATTGTGAGAAGGGAGGGAGGAAGGAAATAAAAAAGAAAGGAAAGAAGGGAGGAAAATCTTGAGAAGGAAGGGAGGGAGGAAAGAGAGGAGGAAAGATTGTGAGAAGGGTGGAAGGAAGAACTTGAGAAGGAAGGGTGGGAGGAAGGGTGGGGGGAAGATTGTGAGAAGAGAGGAAGAAGGGAAGGAAAAGGGGAAGGAAGATGGGAAGGAAGGAAGGAAGGAAGGAAGGAAGGAAGGAAGGAAGGAAGGAAGGAAGGAAGGAAGGAAGGAAGGAAGGACGGACCTGAGTGGTTCCCACTCATCCAAGGAATGCTATGCTGGACTGGGGGGGGACAAAGAATGGAAAAGAAGGGCTAACTTCTATACAGGGAAGGCTGAATCTAGTTGGGAGCTGGGACTGGCAATGGGGAGAAGATCAGAAAAATAATGTGGATAGAAAGAAAAAGGGATAGAGAAGGGGAAACAAGAGAGCATTGACTGGATAAAGGCAGAAACAAGGGATGATTGAAAAGGAGTAGAAAGAAAAAACAAAAGAGAACTGGGATATAAAAGGAGGAAGTAGAAAGCTAGGAGAGTTAGGACTGTGTGTGACACTGAAAGAAGGATCAGGCAAGCTGCTCAGAGGTTGAACAGTCTATCAGGATAGGGCCCATTCCCTTAAGTTTTCACAAAGAGATAGAGATGTCATGCTCTCATGTACCAAGCACAGTAGAGATACCATTAATAAGATAAACCCAGTCACATACTGCCTCCTGATAGTCAATATAACTAAAACTATCATACAGGATATATACTGTATATGTGTAAAAATAGAGAAATTCCCACCCTCTTCTAAAGCTATTGGTGATGGAAGTCACATGAAACATTGTAGAGAGGACATGACCTACAGTAATGTAACATCTATGTCTCTGTTTCTCTTTCAAAGAACTTAAAAGTGTCCAGCCTTGTTGACTTTTAAGACTTGTGGACTTCAACTTCCAGAATTCTCCAGCTGGGATGGGGAATTCTTGGAGTTGAAGTCCACAAGTCTTAAAGTTGACAAGGTTGGACACCTATGTCTGAAGATATTTGTCATTTCAATACATTTTGTATAACCCTTCCTGCCATACTACTTAGCACCAGAACCTGATTAGCTCCTTAATATAATGTATATACTTAGATCAAGTGTGAAGGTTTGTGAGTTCAATTCCCAGCAGATAGTTTCAACCCCCTAGGATAACATCTGGCTATGCATGTCTGACAAATCCCGGTGAAGATGAAATCAAGATACTGCCTCCTGATAATCAATATAACAGAGAGGATGTTTCAATCTCGTTAAAATGTAATAATCCAAGATCTTTGGGAGTTTTTGGCTTTCTGCTTGGACAATCACAATTTTATAGCACTGGACACTGAGGAATACCACACTGGATAAGTATATTTGTGAAAATGACCTCAAAATACTAGTTGATTGCAAACCGAATGTGAGTCGGCAGGCAGATTCTCATGGAAAGAAGTCAAATAACACTAACAGTATTACAAAGTTGGAAGGGATCTTGGAGGTCTTCTAGTCCAACCCTCTGCTCTGGCAGAAAATCATATATATCATTTCAGGCAAATTGCTATCTCTCTTCTTCAAAAACCTGTGTGGCACCCACAGCTTCTGTAGGCAAGCTGTTCTATCGATTCATTGTTTTCACTGTCAGAAGATTTCCCCTTAATTCTAGGTTGCTCCTCTGCTATTTATCTATGTGAGAGATAGACAGGGATATATATCTTTATGTATTTCTCTCTCTCCAACCAGACATATATAGACATGAGATTAATAAAGGAGGGGTGCTTTTATGCATATTTATGTCTATTTCCTTAAGAACAAATGCATTCCAGTGCAACACACTTCAAAGCAAGATACAGAAGGTTCAGTTCTCAGGCGGTGATGAAATAAATTCTGTTAAACCTCTGAGCAGATCAGCTTTGTTGTAGCATAAATCATCAACATCATATTAAATCATAGAAAGCTTACTTTAATTAATGGCAAAAAGTCTCAAGCTGATTAACATTTTTCTGCTCTCCCACCCACTGAGACTAACAACTACATAATTAGCAATATATTTCAGCCCTGCAGCCTTCAGGCAGAACCAAGCGTAGCCATACTAAATACTAACACTTTGTAATCAGTATAATGTAAGCAAGAGGATGATAGTCCTCTTTGTAAAATGCAGAATCAAACTGAGAATATCCATTGTAATCTGTCTCCATCCAGCACACAAATAACCCCTCTCCTCCTATTTTCATTCCTAAATTAGGAAAGCATGCCCCAAAATGTGTTCTTTCACAGTATTCACTCTGGTGCAAATAATTTCTGCACTAATGTCACTGGACTGCATGACAGAGAGACAAATGTCTGTCAAATGACCTAATTTCAATAAAATTCCATGAGGACCAATGTAAGGACACTGTTCTGACCAAGACTTCTGAGACGGTAATTACGCACATGCTTATTTTAAAAACAAGTATTGGTTTATTGCAATACTGGGAATTATTTTCATTTCCAGCTGGTAATGAATCTCAAACAGTCCCTCAAGATAAGCACCCTCCTTTCTTTCCTTTGAAGTGCTGCCAATAACAGAAGTGTCAAATAAACTAACAGAAGTACAAAGAGTACTAACTTAACAACAGCAATGATTGACTTAACAAAAGTTGCAGGAAAAGTCATAAAATGGGGCCAAACTCACTTAACAAATCTCTCAGCTACATAAATTTTGGGCTCAATTGTGCTCGTAGGTCGAGGACCGCCTGTATTGAGTATATTCTTTAAAAAGTAAGATTAAATGGAAGACCATTTAATGTTGAGTTCTGTTTCTAGTTAGTAGTAGATTGGCATCTTTTAATTAAAGGAAGTATCCTGAGATTTTTGTGTGATCATAAACAACCATTCAACTGGATGAAGGATTATACAAGTCAAGATGGTAGTTGTAACAATGCGGTTATGTCAGAAGGAAAAGGGCCTTGATTGTGTGGTTGCGGCTACCATATTGATTTCTTGACCCCAACCCTGAGGAATGCCCCTCAGTGGTGGGATTCAAAAGTTCCCATCACCGGTTCTGTGGGTGTGGCTTGGTGGGTGTGTCCGCAGGGGTGGGATTGTGTGACTCATATGGCTTGTGCAATTGCACACGCTTTGCACATGCGTTAAAACAGTAAAAACTAAGCCTCTGCACCTCTCAGCTGTTTAGCACAGCAATCTGCTCTGCCATGGTAAACAGCTGAGAGGTTTAAGAAGACCTAGGAGTAGAGGTGGATGGATGAGCCCAACTGCAGAGCGTTGGAGAGACTCGGAGCGAACCGGTTCTCTGTCAGCTGATCTTCAGTACTGCCAGTATACCAGAACTGGACCAAACCAGTAAAATAACACCACTGATGGTCCTGCTTTCAACAGTCCTGTTCTCAAATACTTGTTGGGGTAGGAATATAAAGAGGGGCTTGTTAGCATGACTGACTTAGTTATACGGAAAAATATTCTGAATGCTTTTGACTTTCTTTGAGGGATCAAGAAGTTCTTCATTAGATTTTCTGTTAGCAACTGCGAGCTAATTGCTAACTGCTAAGGGGTAACTGGGCCATGTTGGCTTTTGAAATATATTCCTTCCTTCCCTTACTATAACTTTAGATGTGGCCATCAAAGGCCTGTGACTTTCTTTTAAAGACCTTAGGCTAAATACTTTCAGGTGCTCCATATCTTTATAATGAGGCTTTCTTCTTCCTCCCTATTATATTTCCAATTTGTCCACAAATTTTACATTATCATGAACAGATTCTTACCATTTTAAAAATAAGCATGCAACAGGAAGGCCCTTAAGGTTTAACAATCAAACCCTAGTCACTTTATTCTAAAACTAAGATAGATCCCAAAATCTTGTGTACAGCAGGGAAAAAGCAGAGCATGACAAGTCCTTTGCAATCATTTTTAAAAAAATAAAAACTCTCCTTAGGTAAGCCATTGGAAATGAAGAAAAGGAAAGGTCTTTAAATGAAAGTCACAGGCCTTTGATGGCCACATCTAAAGTTATAGTAAGGGAAGGAAAGTTTAGTTGCAGCCTCCTTCTCAAAACAGCCAAAGGTGTTATGATATCTTGACGGCAAGCAATTTCATTCACTTGGTATCAGAAAATGGCCTCAAAGGTATGGTAAGCTCTTGGCTCTTTGTCACAATAAGCCAATCTATCTTCTGCACTGAAATTGCCTCACAACTTTTCATGCGTTCGAACTTTGGTGGTTAGACTTGATTATCACTGTCATACAAAAAAGGATGCTCAGATTCCAGAAAGTGTGCAGAGAAGAACTACAAAGATGATAAAGAGTCTGGAGGCTAAAGTGTATGATGAATGGTTGAAGGAATATATCTAGCTTATCAAAGAGAAGGACTAAGGAGGATATGATAACTGTCTTCAAGTTCTTGAGGGGCTATCACAGAGAAGAGGGGATTGACATATTCTCCAAAATACCAGAGGACAGGACAAGAAGTAAGGGGTGGAAGTTTGTTAAAGAGACATCCAACCTAGTAGTAAGGAGAAATTTCCTGTCAGTGAAAACATTAACCAGTAGAACAGCTTACCTCTGGAAGTTGTGGATGCTGCATCACTGGAGATTTTCAGAAGAGATTGGACAACCATTTGACCAGTAGGGTCTCTTGTCTTGAGGATGGGATTGGACTAGAAGACCTTTCATCCCTATGATTTTACGTTCTAGTACTTCGATGGAAGACCAGAAGTAAACTCTGATGAAAATTAAAAGGGGGGTGTTGTGGCCTTTTGGCTGACGGCCCCTCCAGCAGCCAAATCAGAGGAGGAGGAGGTATGGAAGTCAACCACAAGGCAATGTGAAACTCTGAGGGGGAAGAAAGAATGGAGCTGGCAGAGGGAGAGAGAGAGAGAGAGAGAGAGAGAGATGGAGGGAGGGAGAGAGAGGCACAGATCCTGGGCCATCCGTCAACCCTCAGATGGAGAGTTAACAGCTCCCAGGTCTAGAGGCGGCTGATGAGGAAGATGAGGAACATCTGGGTCCAGTGCCAGATGCATGGATACACAGAAGGCAGAGTGTCAGCTCTGAGATCAGCTGCCACAAGAAAATATGTGAACAATGAAGGGGGGGAGGGAGTTGAACAGTTCAAAGGTTATTTAGTATGTCACATTAAAAAATTCCACCTGCAGTTAATTGGTTCTCGTGATTTATGAAGTGTAGTAAGTGGGAGGACATCGGGTGGACTTTGTGAGACGAGCTGGGAATGAGTTTCAGTTTGGAAAATTGATTGATTACTATGGATAATTTCTGGATGCCTCACACAGAGGAGAGGAGAGCAGTGGAAATCTGTGGGCCGGTCCTTGGGAAGGAAGAGCCACCACTGCTAGCGAAGCCCCGCCCTAGCTCTGGCGATAAGAGGCAGGGGTCAGAGAGGAATAGATGTGGTAGACAACTTTCATCTCCCCTGCCAGACAGACTTGTTAGCCTGCGTTGAGAGATAAACGTTTTGCTGGGGCTGCTGACGCTCCTAATAAAGGAATATTTGAGTTAACTTCAGCAGGTTTGTCATGGTTGGGGAGCTAGGTCAGAACAAAGGGAAACCAAAAAATCAATCAAATCCAATCTTTCCAGAAAATGATAAAAACAACCTACTTCAATCACATTGTTAAAAAAAAAAAACTAAATTAACATGTCTGCAAAATTGCCAGAAGACAAGCTTAACTGAAGTACTCTTCCATTTTTCACTGCATTTATTTAAAACATTTTTTTTCTTTCTATAGGCTGTTGTTTCTATTATTACTATTATTTTTAAAGAACATCAAAGATGTTTATGATATGACTCCAACCAAGCCTAGCTATGATAATTAACATAATGGTAAGTTCCCAAGAGTCCAGCTCTCTCATATGGTGTTATATGTACTACCAGCGGTGGGATTCAAATTTTTTAACTACTGGTTCTGTGGGCATGGCTTGGTGGGTGTGGCAAGGGAAGGATACTGCAAAATCCCATTCCCTCCCCACCCCACTTAGCTGCTTTCCAGCTCCATTCTCCTGTGCAGGGCAACCAAAGAAGACCCAACCAATCAGCTGGGACTCGGGAGGCAGAGAATAGATGGGGGAGGGGCCAACCAGAGGTAGTATTTGCTGGTTCTCCAAACTACTCAAAATTTCTGCTACCGGTTCTCCAGAACTGGTCAGAACCTGCTGAATACCACCTCTGTGTACTACTAATTCAATCCTTCAAATATCTGCTTAGTTGCTATTGTAGCTCAAAGAAAATATGACCCACAACCTAAGCACTTGGGTTGATGCTTCTTGACCTTACAATGAGGCATCCATTCAGTCCTTTCAAGCAGAATAAAACACATGATTAGTTTGGAAATAAATGCACCATCTGTAATCTCCCCGAGAACCAGAACTGTCTACTAGAACATCAAAATTCATTAACCAGATATGAAAGACTTTTAAGCCTAAGGATGTTTTAGAAGACAAATTGAAAAAAAAAAGTACTTGAAACTAATAATAATCTAAAATGCACATTGAAAACTCAGCCCAAAATTATAAATGACTTCTAATGCAACCCCCTCCCCCCAACTTCAGGTACAAAAAAAAAAATAGTAGCAGAGATTTAAATAAGATTTAGAATGAAAGAATCCTAAGTTCAGGAATTTGGTAGATGGATTGTTGATAGATTGCATTAAGTAGGAAAGAATCTTCTTAAAGAAAATCTCTATTTCTCCAAGACCATTTATATATCAACAAATATATTGTTGGCTGGGTGTGATGGAAATAACAGAATAACTGAACAACATAATTGGAAGGGACCTTAGAGGCCTTCTAGTCCAGCCCCGTGCTCAGGCAAGAAACTTTATATCATTTCAGACAAACCTGTTGTTAAAAACTTCCAGTGTCGGAGCACCCACAATTTCTGGAGGCAAATCATTCCACTGATTAATTGTTCTAATTGTCAGCAAATGTATCCCTAGTTTTGGGTTTCTTTTTTCCTTGATTAGTTTCCAACCATTGTTTCTTGCCTCGGGAATTGAAAAAACAACAACAAAACA
This sequence comes from Pseudonaja textilis, assembly GCF_900518735.1. Next base: position 3,635,237 of record NW_020769310.1, on the reverse strand, counting down.
CCTTATCATTCAATTCACACTGGACCAGTATAGTAGATTAATGTAGCAGGGAAGATTTTCCCTCAACGAAGACTCTTTCACCCAGGGGTGGAATTCAAAAATTTTTTAACAACCGGTTCTGTGGGTATGGTTTGGTAGATGTGGCTAGGTGTGGCCATGTAACTGGATGGGCATGACTTCCTCTGTTTTTTTTTT
>NW_020769310.1:3599152-3621837 GCF_900518735.1 Pseudonaja textilis | reverse complement strand
CTTTCTTTCTTTCTTTCTTTCTTTCTTTCTTTCTTTCTTTCTTTCTTCCTTCCTTCCTTCCTTCCTTCCTTCCTTCCTTCCTTCCTTCCTTCCTTCCTTCCTTTCCCTTTCCCTTTCCCTTTCCTATAGCCACATTGAAGTCTTCTGCCTTCCTCATTTTTAACCTGATTGGAATTTGTGTAAATTCTTGCACACAACTTCCACAAAATGCTTCTACTCTCTCCTTTCCTAAGAATTCCCTGCTTTCTTAAGCTTCTTTCTCCATTAGCTTCTTCTATATCAGGATTCTTTTTATCAATGGTCCAAGGTTATTAAAATATGCTTTTTTGAAGTCTGCAATAAATGTTTGACTATACTCTTAGTTTTCCACAACATCAAGAAGTCTAGCAATATGTGGTCACTTTCTCCCAAGTGTTCCTGCTAATTCTACCTTCTCATTTACGTCTTTCTAATTGATTAGTATGAAGTCAAGAGTAACCTATCCTCTTGTGACTTTCTCTGTCCTCAGAAGGAAAAAGCTGTCAGAAAGACAAGTCAGGAATTTTGTGAAAGGATCATGCTTGGCAGAGTTTGTCTCTCAACAGATGTTGGGATAATTAAAATTTTCCATCACTATGCCTCCAGGCCTTTTTGAAAAATCTCCAATTTGCTTTTGGAAAGCATTATCCACATCTTCTCCTTGGTCTGGCAGTCAACACCTCACATCTACCACAGCACTGGATTTACTTGTTCCTCCAGGATTATTTTAATCCAGATGTTCTTTGTAGCATTGCCAAGGTCACTTGCATGGATGTCTGATCAGGGATATTTAATGTAGAGAGCTTCTCCTCCTCAATTTCAATTGATTTGTTGCTTTGAATAAAATGTATCCCTCAATGCTATATTGTGGTTATGGGCAAAGCTCTATCAAGTGACCGTTCTAAATGATATTTGTTTTTCTAGTCAGATCATTCAAATTCTTCTCATTTATTTTCCATACTCTGAGCATTAGTCCATGAGGCAATAAAAGCCATGGACTTTATGAGACAGAATGTTTTTTCATCAAGTAGTTTAAGAAGTCCCATTTTAATAACACTCACATTTTCTATCCTTTCTCATGGGTCTTTATTTCAAGTTTTTCATTTCTACACACATTCCCAAACACAAACTTCTCCAAAAACGTTCAGTTTAAAAACCCAGGTCTCAAATCAGGTTAGAAATAGAATGACAGAGTCGGAAGGGACCTTGGAGGTCTTCTAGTCCAACCCACTGCTTAGGCAGGAAACCCTACCCCTCTTCAGACAAATGGTTATTCAATCTCTTCTTAAAAACTTGCAGCGTTGGAGCATTCACAACCTCTAGAGGCAAGTTGTTCCATTGATTAATTGTTCTAACTGTTAGGAAATTTCTCTTTAGTTCTAAGTTGCTTCTCTCCTTGATTAGTTTCCACCCATTGCTTCTTGTCCTGCCTTCAGGTGCTTTGGAGAATAGCTTGACTCCCTCTTCTTTGTGGCAACCCCTGAGATATTGGAACACTGATATCATGTCTCCCCTAGTCCTTCTTTTTAATCAGACTAGACTTTCCCAATTCCGGCAACCGTTCTTTATATGTTTTAGCCTCCAATCCCCTAATCATCTTTGTTGCTCTTGTCTGCACTCTTTCTAGAGTCTCAACAGCTTTTTTATATCATGGCGACCAAAACTGGACACTAAACTATAAGGTAATCATATTTTCCAACAGCCCCTTTGAAGAATAATCAATCTTATACTAGCATTTTATTGTCTAGATTGTAGAACTCAGGAGAAATTTCCTGAAAGTTAGAACAAATAATCAGGGGAACAGCTTGCCTCCCGAAGTTGTGGGTGTCCAAGATATTGGACAACCATTTTGTCTAACATGTTATAGGATCTCCTGCTTGAGCAGGGGTTGGACTGGAAGACCTCCAAGTTCCCTTCCAACTCTGTTATTCTGTTATTAGATCAGTGCTTCTCAACCTTGCCTACATTAAGATGTGTAAATTACAAGTCCCAGAATTCATTCAATCAATCAGGATAGAGCTGGAAAGGACCTTGGAGATTTTCTAATCCAACTTCCTTCTCGAGCAGAAGATCCTGTACCATTTCAGATGGGTCTTTTCTTAAAAACCTCCAGTGATGAAGCACCTATAACTTCTGAAGGCATGCTGTTCCACTGGTTAATTTTCCTCACTGTTAAGAAGTTCCTTCTTAATTCCAAGTTGCTTCTCTCCTTGATTAGTTTCCATCCATTGTTTCTTGTCTTGCCTTCTGGTGCTTTGGAAAACAAGCTGACCAGGGGTGGGATTCTACCAGTTTGTACCTATTGGCTAGAATTGGTTATTAACATTCTAAGCAGTTCAGAGAACCGGTTGTTAGAAGAAATTACAGGCCTAATCCTGTAAGGAGGGCAGGAAGGAAACATTCTGGTGTTGCTTACAGAAACTGCCTCTCCATTAACCCTTATTAAATTCTTGGCAAGACTAGACTTCCTGTCTCTGGAACTTCTCTGAAGTTTTTTTTTCCTCTCCTTTGCTGGTACTTTGCTTGTGTGGAGTGACCATTCAAAGTTACAATGCCACTGAAAAAAGTGACTTATGACTGTTTTTCACACTTACAACTGTTGCAGCATCCCCAGAGTCATGAGCGGCCAGGAGAGGAGATGCATGCTTCAGTGTGAGTGATATTGAGTTGGCCACACCCAGCCAATAACATGACCACCAAGCCATGTCTACCCAGTCACATGACCACCAAGCCATGCCCACCACCTAAGCCTTGCCCACAGAACTGGTTTTTAAACATTTGAATCCCACCTCGAAGCTGACCCCCTCTTCTTTGTGGCAGCCCCTTAAATACTGGCATACTGCTATCATGTCACCCCAGTCCTTCTTTTCTCTAGACTAGCCATGCCCAATTCCTGGGTATTTCTTATCCCCAGCATGAAGGCTATGGAATTCTGGGAGTTGAAGTTCGCTCATTGTAAATTTGCCATGGTTCACATACACAAACATGGTAACTTATCCCTTGACCCTCAAAAACCAATCTATCAGTACCTGTATAGCATTTCCCTTGCATTCACTATTTTTCTTTCATTTTCTTGTCTATTCTCTTTGCATCCCGGACTTGAGTTCTTTCCTGGTATTTTCACAGTACATGGCAATGCAACTAAAGTTATTTTATATAATATTCACTGCCACATGTGTTAGCAGGAAGGATGCTTTTCAGTGAATTCTATAAGTATTTTGTTGTATTCTTGCTCCTTGCTCTTGGCAGAAAGTGCACTTCACAAGCCTAAGCATCTGGTTGTCATAGATTTTATTTCAGTTCTGCGTAGCTGTGAGTCACCAATTACTGTGATTTTTCTCATAAAGAATCCGCCATCCTATTTTTTGTCCTGCAGTGACACCCTAAACACACAGGAACTGTTTTGTTTGCCAGAGCCTCAAATACTGCCCTCAAACAATTTCTTAGTTCATTCAGAAAAATGTCTTCAGAATGTCTTCTATGTCTTTTGCTTTTGGCTGCAATTTTCATCTATTTGGCTTCTCTGTGTGAGAGATTATGAAGAGGCTGACAAAGGAACGGAAGCGGGGGGAGGAAATAGACGTAAAAATCAAAAGGTAAAAGGTAAATCTGTTGGCAGCTTCTCATGTAAAGAGCAGTTCAGCCCAGATGGAAAGAAACTGGGGAAGAAGCATTTCAGCTTCTTCTTTCAGCCTCATTGAAAGAGATTCCACCTTAATGAACTCACTATAAATGGGGATTGAACATTCCTCTTTTCTCTTTTTACCCATAGAGTAATATTAAAGATACCTTGCTGAATGAAAACTGTATATAGTAATTGCTTGCTTGATCTTGCCCAGTTGTGTAGGACCTAACATTTTTTTCAGACTATGTCATTTGAGAAAGCTACTTTCACTGTCAATTTCTGTTAGGGAGTTTCTTTCTTGGAACTGATAAACCCTCATTTCTTAAGTAGCAGAAATGTCAACATGTGCCATTCCAATCTTGGCTACTCTCTTCAAGGATTGCTATGAACTTCCATTTGCTCGAAATGCATGTCAGGTTAATTGGGGTAGAAAGATAAACAAAGCCTTTCAGAATATAATTACAGAATCCTGTTCATCAGCACTTTTGCTGCTTAAAGCTATTGGGAGAAACACTTTTATTTCTTCTTGTTCCTTTCTCATGCTCTCAAGTATGAACCTTGGATTTAGAGAGAATATTTTGAGAATGTTTCTTTGAATTGCCCTGCCAAACTGCCCAATCAGACTTCTGCTTTTTCCCCTCAGTAAACCGAGTTCATTGCCTATCACCTGACTGCAATATAGTCCTCCTACAGTTTTTGCTTACTCAGCAAAAAGTAGTTATTCAATCAACAGTAAGCAAACAATTCAGCTCAGAATTCACCCTTAATCAGCATTAATTTGGGGGATTACCTTTCCCACACTCCTCACAGCTGAGCACATAATACCCCAGGACCAAAGGTGGTATTCAGCAGGTTCTGACTAGTTCTAGAGAACTGGTAGCGGAAATTTTGAATAGTTCGGAGAACTGGCAAATACCATCTCTGATTGGCCCTGCCCCCATCTCTTCTCTCCTCCCGAGTCCCAGCTGATTGGTTGGGTCTTCTTTTGTTGCCTTTCAGAGGAGAATGGAGCTGGAAAGCAGGTTAGTGGGGTGGGGAGAAAATGGGGATTTTGTAGTATCCTTCTCCCAGGAGTGGGGAGGTAATGGAGATTTTGCAGTATCCTTCCCCTGTCACACCCACCAAGCCAAGCTACACCCACCAAGCCATGCTACACCCATAGAACCAGTAGTAAAAAAAAAAAATGAATCCCACCACTGATATGGATGGCTTTGGGAAAGAGGAAAGAGATGCTACCTAGGAAACAATCAAGACAAGGAAAGGAGGAGGTCCTGAGGGCTTAACAGTCAGGAAAAATAAAACCTTAGGAAGTACCTACCCTAATTGATCAGAATGGTTAAACACAATTGTGGAAGGTTTATGCCTTCATATTTGTAAAGGTTCTGATAACATAGACTTATAATAAAGTAGAATTAACTCATCTAGTTATGCTTCCCGTCTGGTTGTAATTGCCATTATTGTGCCCAATTTCCGGAAAGTTACTGCACTGTGCACATTTAAGTGATAATTTGCTCTTCCGTTGTCATATTCTCAGTGGCTTACAAAATCAACAATGTAGAATGCAATTAACCAAATACAAAAGCAGGGAAGATCCAGGGTATCAAAGAAGAAATGATAACAACCCAATAGAAAATTAAGAGCTTGCCTGTCTATCTGCTGCTGGCAGCTACTATTCCCTGCATACAAATATACTGCTGGTTTGATGTATTCAGACAGAACATGACACCAGAGAGCTAGCTACTTTATCTCAGTTATTACTCATCACTGAGTAAGTGCCTAAAAAAGCACCAGCTGCCCAGCCTCCAGCTCTCTCTACAATATGGTGGCATTAATTCTAGCCAATTATTCACAGGGCCACTATATTTTATGAAGAATATCAAATAATTAACAAACCACAACCTAAATTCTAATTCTTATTACCTATGTAAAACAGTGGGGATAGTTTTTGGTGGCCATCAGGAAAATCAAAAGCTTTGAATTAAAGTTAGTCCTTGACTTAAGACCACAATTGAGCCCAACATTTAAGTGAGACATTTGTTACATGAGTTTTGCTCCATTTTAGGAATTTTCTTGACATATTTGTTAAGTGAATCACTGCAGTTGTTAAATCAGTAACATGGTTGTTAAATGAATCTGGCTTTTCCATTGACTTTGCATGCTTTTTGCAACCTTCTGACCCGGGAAACTGCAAATGTTATAAATGTGAGTCAATTATCAAGCATCCGAATGTAAATCAGATGATCATGGAGATGTTACAATGGTCATAAGTGTGAAAAATGGTCATGTCACTTTTTTCAGTTCTGATGAAACTTCACATGGTTACTAAGCGAACTGTTATAAGTTGAGGAATCCGCTATTTAATGTTTGCTTATATTTTTAAATCCAGTTTTCAATCCATTCCATTTTGCTTGCTTCAGGTTGCACCTTCTATTAAGTGACACATGCTTTCGAAAATGTACAATTCTTAGTTGATGATGTGGCATCTCACTGCTTACTTCCCTCCATGTAGACTGAGACCCATTAAAGACTACTCGTTGAGTATGGTTTGCCAGCCAGTTGCGAGTCCATCTAGTGGTGGTGCTATCTATTCCACTTTTTTCTAGCTTACTAAGACGTAGGTTGTGGTCTACTTTGTTAAATGCCTTGCTGAAATCTAAATATATTATGTCCACAATATTTTGCTGGTCTACTAATTTAGTCACTTTGTTGAAGAATGAAATAAGATTGGTTTGGCAAGATCTGCTTTTAACAAACCCGTGCTGACTGCTAGTTATTACTTTACTTGTTTCTAGATGTTGGCAGATCTGTTTTTTTATTATCTTTTCCAGTATCTTCCCGGGTATTGATGTTAGGCTGATTGGTCTATAGTTTCCTGGGTCTGTTTTTTTTTTTAAGAATATTAAATGGGCACAGCCAGGACTTCTGAATTTCTTGTAATCTGAGGGAAATGTTGGGAGAATTGCATTTAACTAGAAAGGGCATTGTAGAGTCCTAGGAGTCAGAATATCAAGTGGTCAGCTCTTGCATTTTTTTTTTTAAATATGTGCTTTCTTAATGCTTTCTAAGCTCAGTTGTTTTCTTGCAGATGTTTCATTAACAAACTAAATGACATCTTCTGACCACTAATGATTGTTCCATACTAGCAGGCTTGAAGACCTGCGTTCCTATTGGTCCGGAAGAGTCGGGCCATGATTGGACGAGATAAGCGCTCGTGATTGGTTCGTAAGGGGCTTGCCGCGATTGGGTAAAACCAAGCACGGCAAGCTCAAAAATCTGTCATTGGCTGCCTAGCCGCGGCCGGCTCTATAAAAAGAGCTGCCGCGGCTAGGGTTTCTGTCTTAGAATCTGTTCGCTAAATAAAGAGCTGTTGTTCATTACTCGTGCCTCGCCTCCCTATGGGACCCACCGACCGAACATAACAATAATCTTACCTAGTCTGGGTAATGAAACGTTTGCAAGAAAATGATCAAACTCATAGAGCACTAAGGACCCCATGGTTCAACTCTGAGCTACCAATATTCTCTTTTAACAAACAACAACAGAGGGTTTAATTTACTCATCCCTACCTGCTCCATTGTGAATGGTTCCACCAGGAGATGGGTTATAATTTGTAAGAGTTATCGAAGTAAGCATGTTACTTCCCCTTCTAGTGAAAATCCCAAGCATTAGATAAACATACTGGATTTTGTAGTGCTTTCTTGACACAAAGCATTTGCCAAAACAGGTTCATTTATCTGTGTTACAAGATAATATTTCAAGCTTGCTTCCCTTTTTAATATCCTTTAGGTCTAATGTCACAGAGCCAGTTTGTGTAGTGGATAAGGAATTAGACTAAAAATGAGAAAACTGTTCCACCTTGGGCCAGTCATTTTCTCTCAGCCCTAGGAAGGAAGAAATGGCAAACCTCTTTTGAAAAACCTTGCAAGAAAAGGGTGAGAAGATAAACATTTTATTCTTCTTCTTCTTCCTCAAACAAACAAACAAACAAACAAAAACAGTCCAGTTGCCTTTTGGGAGGGGAAAAGCAACTGTGAGACTTGTCCAGGAAGTTTCCCAGAACTGGAATGATTGAATGGAAGAAAATTATTTCTGATTCTGGATGTTGTTCTTTCCAGAAATGGTGCATTCACTTCAAATTTCCTCTTCTCGTTGGACTTGATTTATAATAATGGATCATTATTTATTTATTTTCAATTACTGGATGTTTGCAACAAGTAAACACACCGGTAACTCTGCAGCTGCTCGCCCTAGTAGCTCAGCCAACAGTTCTGAGTCCTGCAGTCCAGGGATGTCAAACTGGATTTCTTTGAGAGCCAGATCAGCATTGTATTTCTCCTCTGTGGGCCAGTGGCAGGGGCGGGGGGAGGGCGTTGGGGGAGTGGGACAGATGCCACCTGCAACTCTCTGCCAGCCAAAAACAGGCTTCATGGCCTGTTTTCAGGCCATTTTCAGTCATTTTCAGCCCATTTATTGCCCTGTTTGGGGCCTGTTTCTTTGGCGAATTTTGGGCTCGTTTTTTCAGTCTGTTTTTGGCTGTTTTCAGGCCATTTTTCAGCTCAGTTCAACCTGGTTTCAGCCAGCAGAGTGCTTCAGGAGGCCATGGAAAGTGAAAATGAGGTGCAGAGGCCTCCATACGTTGCCCATTCTAGCCGCCAGAGGCACCTTGGGCTGTTCCCTTGATATTTCCAGGCCAGCCCTGTGGGCCAGATTTAGCACCCCATGGCATGGGACAGATCTGGCCCACAGGCCTTGAGTTTGACATCTGTTCCGGACTAGCAGGCTCAAAAGTCTGCAACTCTGATTGGCCCGCGAATAGCAGATCTTGATTGGTCACCACAGACTGATCTGATTGGCTAGTAAACGGGCTGCCGCGATTGGCCCAGCCAAGAGCGGCAAACTCAAATCGCCTTCATTGGCTGCCTAGACACAGCCAGCCCTATATAAGGGGCTGCTGCGGCCAGGATAGATTGCTCAGATCTGAAGTCACTAATAAAGAGCTGTTGTTGTTATCTGAGTCTTGCCTCCATTCTTGAACCATCCTCCCAGATCTAACAACATCCCTGATGTAGCCCATTTTTGGTCTGATGTCCAGGAACTCCAATATTTATTATTAATAATACTATTATTCCTCACTGCTCAAATTATAATCATATGATTTGCAGTAATAAAGACCAGAATCTTGTCATCTCAGCCTATAATAAAATTTAAATTGATAGGTTTTTTTTTGTCCTGTCTCCATCTACAGAAAATATAGTTATTAGTGTCAAAATCTTTTAATTATTTTTCTCAATATGGAACATTTAATTAATCAATTTTCATTACTGCTTGCATACCAGTCTGTTAATACCATTTCTGTCTGACTGCATATATAGAGAACACTGAAGAGCAGATATTATAAAACCAATAGGAAACCACTTTATCTGAGCTATTAATCTTTATAGTTATCTACTTCATTCGGTCTCAATTTAATGTTTTCTGCTATTTTAAAAAGTTATATTGGCAAGTATTTTCCCCCCAAAAGTCCTTTAATCTCTCTTTCTATTTTAATTAGGTTGGAACAAAATAAAGAAAAAAAAAACTTTGACTGTTGTACCTTAACTATGTTATCTGTTTTGAAATTTTAAAAGTTCCTAATAAACTTTGGGAAGTGCTAGATATTACATTTCTTAAAGGAATAATATTCTCAAAGTACAGGAGCTGGTAATTTTTTTGGTTATCTGGAAATATCATACTAGATTGCTTTATGAAATGATTGAATGTCATAAACCTTGATTTACAGCTTAATGTTTTAAGTGAATCAGACCACTATGGCTTGGGCAGTGAAGGATGGTTGCAACAAACCATACATTAGTATGATGTGTGAACCAAATGAATTTGTACAAGGTGTTTCTGGTCAAACAGAGTAGACTTAGGGGTGAAATCTACTAGTCTTTGAAATCATAAGAACATCTAAAAAAATCAGATGATGTAATTCAAAAATGTGTTTAACATATGTGGGTTGAACCAGTTAATTCCACTTAGTGAGACTCTTAACGGTGGAATTTATTTGCACAGAAACACATGAAGCAAGGAACTTCATAATTTAACAGAATACAAAATGCTAAATAACAGATGGGAGGGACCTTGGATGTCTTTTAATCCAAACCACTGTTCAAGCAGAAAACCCTATAGGATTCTGGATAAACGGCTGTCCATCTCTTCTTGAAATCCTTGCAGAGCACCACAAAGAAATTTGTCTGAAATGGTCAAGGGTTTCCTACTTGAGCAAGAGATTGGACTAGTAGCCCTCCGAAGTCCCTTCCAATCCCTGCTATCCTGTTATTCTAAAATTTCTTCTTATTCTAGGTTAGATCTCTCTTTAATGATCTTCCACCCATTACTTCTTGCTCTGCCTTCTGGTGCTTTGGAGAAGAGTTTGATCCCTTTTTCTCTGTGGCAGCTCCTTGAGTCCTGGAAGACTGCTATCATATCACCCTTAGTCCTTTTCTTCACTAGACTAGACAAAACTAGGTCTCTAGATTGTAAGTCAAGAACTACCTGTAATAGTCCATGGCAATGACCTCGGGAGATGAGGCTTTGGGGGAACAGGTACTGCCCAGGGGTGGGATACGAAAGGGTTAACTACCGGTTTGGGATTTAAAGGTTCCCTGCCCGCTGTGAGCCGCGCGCCTGTAAATCGTCATAAATCGTCATTAGCACGTCATTAACACACTGCCTGCCGAGAAGCAGCCTTTGAAACAGCCCTCTTTTCTTGTGTTTCTAACTGCAGCTGTTGAAAAATCAGGAAATAAAGATCAGGTAAGAGCCCAGGTGGGTGGGCGGGCAAAAACATCAGCAGACATAGTACTGGTTCTATGCTGCTCTTCAGAGCTACTGGTTCTACAGAGGTGGACAGAACCGGTAGAAACCCACCCCTGGTACTGTCCAAGGAATGGTCAGATAAGAGAAGGCATACATTTCCATGTTGGAAATGTAAGAAGAAAGAAGGTTCTTACTATCATATGTGGTGCTCTTGTTTAGAAGCCCAGAAGTACTGGCTTAAAATTCAAAAGTGGTTACAAGAGATCCTCAAGGAACAAATAGATTTGGAACCAGAATTATTTTTGTTAGGGATGATTAAAAAGAAATATGGGAAAGATACAAAATGTATAATATTACATATTTTAACCACTGCTAGAATTGCCTATGCTCAATGTTGGAAATAGAACTCTATACCAACAGATCAACTGATTATTCAAAAAATAATAGCATGTGCCAAAATGGATAAATTAATCCTGACGTTGCAAGAGAAAGAGGAGTCTGAATATTATAGAATTTGGCAAAAATTGTTTGATTGGATCGAATTAGGACAAAGGGATGATGAAAAGAATTAATGATAAGCATTTTATAGGTTAAGAACTGTATATTTTTGTAAATAAGCACAAAATAGAATTATATGAGACAGATGTCACACACTGTTAATGTCATAATATTTATATGTTTTATTCATGTTTTTAAAGATATAAAAGATATAATAAAATTTATTTAAAAAAGAGAGAAGGCATAGCCCACAGTTGCATAATGGGTGGAGAAAGAGACTTAGAAGGGACCTTCACTTGCAAGTTTTCAGGCTGCAAAGGTGGGAGATTTGTACTTTCAGACTTGCAAGATTCTGTTTGTGTAGTAGACCTTAGAATAAAATAATATTTGTTCATCTGGTCATGTTTCTTGCCTGGGTTCCTTGGGAAGGCTGACACCCCACAATAATTGTTCATTTCCTAGTAAATGTAATGAATGAGGATACCTGTAGGATTATTTTAACATCATTTATATATTACATCAAAGAATACTTATTTGAAATTATAATGCAACCTTTGTGAAGCTTGCTAGATGAATTTATTATGCTAAAATATTGCACTGAGAAGTTTCTAATTTGAGAAATAAAAAGAGAAAATGAACAAGGGAAAAAATTAACTGGCTAATGCTGCACAATCCAGCATCTGGACCAATGGATGCTATGGCTCTTTATTCATAAATATGTCTGTCTTTTTAATACTGTACGGAAAACAAATACAGATCAGGGATAATGCAACATGAAATTTATTGGTTTGGGTTTTTAAAATATTTTTGCCAAAGCGACTGAATTAGCACTGTGAAATAAAGAGTAAGAAAAGCAGAAATTCCTTCATCTCTTTCCTATTTGAATTTTGCTATTCAATCTCCACCTTTCACCTAGGTATTTCTAGTAGATGCATAAGAGTTTTCTCCAAGTGTTTGCTCTGTGAGAAAGGACATTTGCAAACAGCCCTCGGCTACCAGATCAGTAATCACTTTTTCCAGGCAAAAATACCAGAGAGCAGAAATTATCATTTTCTTATGAAAATACTTTCGGATATAAAGAACGTACAGGATTACCAGGGATTATATGACAATCCCTAAAACAGTATACAGAAACAGTTCTCTAATTCTTTATCAGCAAATGCTGTGGCAAACTATATATAGCTGGTCTGGCTCTAGCTAAAGTGCTCAGAGGGTCCAAGATCTATCTCTAAAATAGTGCTGTCTCTTCCATTTCCCTCTCAAAAACTCATACAGCAATAAAGAAAACCAATTTCTGGTATGGGCAGTTACTACAAATGCTTTTGAAATATGTCAGTATATTGAAATTTAGCAGGTGGCACTTCTGATTGATTTTGGCCAGTCTTGAAAGTTAAACAGGGTCAGATGCAGCTAGTACTTGTATGGGGAACACCTGAGAAATCAAGGGTGGCTAGTTAATACTAGTTTCATAATAGTTTCCAAGGTAGATTATGTCGGTATCCAGTTCTCTTAGCCATGCTTTGGATTGTGCTTCACTCTTACTTATTCCAATATTGCCAATACACATCACTCTGTGTTGCGTATACTGGTATAGGCAACAGTCAATCAGAATAGAACTGGAAGGGATCTTCAAGGTCTTCTAGCCCACCCCCCCTGCTCAAGCAGGAGACCCTATACCAGGGGTATCAAACTCGCCGCCTAAGGGCCAGATGCATCATGTGCTGGCCCCACCCCATGTAGGGAAGAGGAGAAAGTCCCAATACATCACATGACGCCACTGTGATAACGCAAGTTTGACACCCCTGCCCTATATCGTTTCAGACAAGTGATTGTCCGGTCTCTTTCTTAAAAACCTCCAGTGTTGAAACACCCACAACTTCTAAAGGCAAAGCTGTTCCACTGGTTAATTGTCCTCTCTGTTAGGAAGTTTCTTCTTAATACCAGGTTGCTTCTCTCCTTGATTAGTTTCCACCCACTTAATCAAGTTACAGCGCTTCGTTCGGTGACCGTTTGAAGTTACAACAACACTAAAAAAACTGCCTTATGACTGATTAACATCCCTAGTTCTTCATGGTCATGTGAACAAAAATTGAGCACTTAGCAATGAGCAGGGGTAGGCTGCAGTGGGTTCACATAGGTTTGGGCAATAACAGATAATTAGAGTTGGAAGGGACCTTTTAGGTCATCTAATCCAACCACCCGCCCAACCAGGAGAACAACACCATTTCTGACAAATGGCAGTCCAATCTCTTCTTAAAAGTCTCAAGTGATGAAGCTCCCATAACTTCCGAGGGCAACTTCTGTCCTAGTGGTGGGATTCTTTTTTTTTTTTTACTACCGGTTCTGTGGGCATGGCTTGGTGGGCATGGCAGGGGAAGGATACTGTAAAATCCCCAGTCAGAGGTGGTATTTGCCAGTTCTCTGAACTTCTCAAAATTTCTGCTACCGGTTCTCCAGAACTGGTCAGAACCTGCTGAATACCACCTCTGTTCTGTTCCATTGGTTGATTGTTCTCACTGTCAGAAAGTTTCTCCTTATTTCCAGGTTGAATCTCTCCTTGTTCAGTTTCCATCCATTGCTCCTTGTCTGGCCTACAGGTGTGCTTTAGAAAATAGCTTGACCCCCTTCCTCTCTGTGGTAGCCCCTCAAATATTGGAAGACTGCTATCATGTCTCCCCTGATCCTCTAGCTAAGATACTGCAGAGTTCGGTGAACCCGCAAATCTTACCCCTGGCTGGCCCTGCCCCGCCCCACCCCTCCCAGGAGTTCCCACGTGGCCCATTTTGGATGCCAGGTAAGTACAGGACCTGCACGGAGGCTCAGGGAGGGTGAAAAATGGGCCTCCGAGCTTGGGGGAGGTCATTTTTGCCCTCCTGGAGGCTTGAGGAAAGCCTCTGGAGCCTGGGGAAGGTGAAAAATGGGTCTTCCGGAAGCTAGGGGAGGCCAGAAACAGGCCCGTTTCCGGCCTCGGAATGGCCTCAGGAGCCCGAGGAAGGCCGTTTTCACCTTCCTGGAGGCTCGAGAAAAGCCTCTGGAGCCCGGGGAAGGGTAAAAAATGGGCCTCCCATTGTGGTGCAGGAAGCCGACTAGGCCACGCCCACCATGGCCACGCCCACCCAGCAACTGGACAGAGAACAGGTTGCTCAAATTTTTGAAGCCCACTCCTGGCAATAAACATGTATTTATGATAGTTGCCACATCCTAGGATCGTTTGATCACCATTTGTGACCTTTCCAGCCAGCTTTTGACGAGCAAAGTCAATGGGGCAAGCCGGATTTGCTAAACAAACATATTTTTCACTTCATAGCTGCAGCAATTCACTTATCAACCGTGGTTAAAAAAAAAAAAAGCAAGTCATAAAATTGGTTGTCATTCACTTAACAGCTGCCTTACTTAGCAACAGAAATTCTGGTCCCAATTGCAGCCATAAATCAAAGACCAATTGTAGCCATAACATGAAGATTATCTGTATTGCTGAAGTCAGGAGATGACAAAAGGTCAGAATTTCAGGATAGAAAAAAGAAAATAATTCCATTTTACTGTCAGTAACCTCTTGCAGGCAAATTTGTGGCTCAAGACTTCATTTCTGACATTTTGGTCTTCCGTATAAAGGTAAAACATGTTGAAGAAGCAACGTTCAGTTGGCTCTCAAATTTGATCAAGAGTGTTCTCTTCTTTTGTCAAATTAAGCACTTTTTTCCTCACACACAGAGCCAGTTAAATTCTCGGAATTTTGAAAGAAGCTGTAAGAACAACTAACATGTCAATTGTTCCTGCTTTTGCCAAACTAACTGAGTTCTCTTCATTTATCTCTCACTGCGCAATAACAATTTAATAGGTGTTCCTTCAGGCCCCAGCACATCTTATAATGGAAGAGAACTGCTGAGAACCATTGCCGATTTCACTGGCAACCAAAACATCTTCTCTTCACAATTCTTGATGCTTCTGCCAAAAATAGCTTCATTCTTTGGACTGGAGATGGACAATCTCTTTTTCTCCAATCTGTTCAGGATATTACCGCTCCTTAAACTGCTCTCGGCCACCTTCTGCTCACAAACCCTCCAGCAAAGTTTGCCATTGGGGCAGGTGACAAATTGGGACACTGTGAAGTGAGGGACAATGACATTTCAAGAACTTCGGAGAAGACACAATAGCTGAAAATGGGTTTGCAAGGAATATAAATAAAGTTGGTAGGAGGATCTTGTTTTTTTTTTGCGGGTATTATGATTGAAGTGATAGCTAGCAATAAAATGGCTGGACCTTCTGCTTCAGTTCCTGTCCAGTTATTATCTATACCTGGGGTAAAATCAAAATGTTCCTTCAACCTCTTTTTCCTTCAACCACTTTCTTCACTTTTTCCTCTCTTAGTCTTCCACTCTTAATTACTTTTGGCATTACAGTGGAACCTCTGGTCACAACCGTAATCCGTTCAGCGGTGGGATTCAAAATTTGTTACTACTGGTTCTGTGATTGTGGCTTGTTGGGTGTGGCATGGCTTGGTGGGCGTGGCAGGGGAAGTCTACTGCAAAATCCCCATTCCCTCCCCACTCCCGGGGGAAGGTTACTGTAAAATCTCCATTCCTTCCCCACCCCACTAACCTGCTTTCCAGCTTCATTCTCCCGTGCAGGGCAACAAAAGAAGACCCAGCCAATCAGCTGGGACTCGGGAGAGAATAGATGGGGGCGGGGCCATTCAGAGGTGATATTTTCCGGTTTTCCGAACTTCTCAAAATTTCTGCTACCAGTTCTCCAGAACTAGTCAGAACCTGCTGAATACCACCCCTGAATCCATTCCAGAACTTTGGTCACAACCCAATTTGATTGTGACTGGAAGTGAGACTGACTGCTCATGCACGCACAAAAAACAAAACGGGGCAGAAGGGGAAATGCCGCAGCAGGGGAAATCACCATAGCCATGTTTGATCATCAACTGAAGATGTGTTCGCGACCAGAGTTGAACATTGTGTGGATTTTTTGGTCGGCACCCAATTTGGTCGTGGTCAGAAGCGTTCATGACCCGAGGTTGCACTGTACTTTTGTGCACATTAGAAGCACGCTGAAAACACTGAAATAGTTTGCAACATATTTTAGCCTACCATTTTAAATATTTCATAGAATAACAGAGTTGGAAGGGACCTTGGAGGTCATCTAGTCCAACCCCCTGCTCGAGCAGGAGAGTCTATTCCAAATATTAGTATCTACCTAGAATCGAACTCACAGCCTCCTGATTGTGAGGTGAGACCTCCACTTCTAGGCCAGAGCTGCCTTTGTGTTTGTGTGTCTTTCTGTGTTTGTATGTGTGCATGGGTGGGTGTGTGAGAGAAAAATCAATATATTTAAGCAGATAGGGTTTTCTGAACTTTTACTTCCTGAACAAATAAAAACGGTTTACCACCACTGATCTGCAGAACTGCAATTATTGGTTTATTCTATAATATCAATATACACCAGAGGTCTCCAAACTTGTCAATTTTAAGACTTGTGGACTTCAAACTCCCAGAATTGATGGCTGGAGAATTCTGGGAGTTGAGGTCCACAAGTCTTAAAGTTGCCAAGTTTGGAGACCTCTGATATAGACCATTTCAGGACACAATTGTACTACAGAGTGGGAAAAGAGCAACAAAGATGATCGGAGGCTGGAAGCTAAAACATATGAAGAACAGTTGCAGGAATCACATTTGTTTAGTCTAGTGAAACGAAGAACCAGAGGGTGACATGATAGCAATCTTCTAATATTTGAGGGGCTGCTACAAAGAAGAAGGGGCCAACCTATTCTTCAAAGCACCAAAAGGTAAGAAAAGAAATAATGGATGGAAACCAATCCAGAAGCAAGGTGGAATTAAGGGGAAACTTCCTAACATTGAGGACACTTAACCAGTGGAACAGTTTGTCTTCAGAAGTTGTACGGGCTTCATCACTGGAGGCTTTTAAGAAGAGACAGGAGAGCTACTTATCTGAAATGGCATAGCATCTAAAATTGTATAGAGTTTCCTGCTTGAGCAGGGGATTGGACGAGAAAGCCTCCAAAGTCCCTTCCAACTCAGTTATTCTATTATCATTTTAGTATTGATAGATTTTATGCTATAACATTTATTTGGATATTATTAGATTAGATTATAATTATATTATATAGAAAAAGCCTCCCTGTAAACCCAGAGAAAGCACATTGCTTTTTACAGAACATTAAGTCTTGGAATTTAGTATTCTGAAAATTAGTTAAATTAAAGCATCCAATATTAGCACTGTTAAATTAAAATGCCTTGGTTTTAGTCCATCAAATAGAGATTTCTGGGCATCTTCAATTAAATACTGAGTTGAACTTGTAACTATTAGCTGGTAAGTAATTTTGGCTGATTTCTCAAACATAAATATATGTTTAATAATGTTAAATATACATGGAGTGATGTGCAAAACATTTCTGGACCAGAATTTTCTAATTCTGAAATAGTCATACTAAGACTGGAACAATCTGTTTCGACATCACTAGAAGTATGCCTGGATCCAAAGAGCTCTGATTTGGGTATGGAACAATTCATTCCAGTTTCAGTCCAATTTCAATAACACTGGAACAATCTGCTCTGGCATCAAAATTGTCCCAGTAAGGTCAGAAATAAAGATTTATTGCAAACTTAAACTCTCTACAAGAATCTGACCAACTACCGATCCAGAGAAATGAGTGGGAGATAAGAAAGGCACTTAAGGTGGGCTGGACTCTTGTGGGTGTGCAAGGACTGGTGACATGGCATGTTTGACCCCGCCCTTAGGCTCAACTTGGTCATCTCCTACAATTTCAAGGGGCAAATACTTCAAATTTGAAATATTTGACTATCATTTACTTATACTTGCATGAAATTTAACATCATAATTCATCCTCTGAACTTCATATCAACACAGTTTTATATTAGTGGTGTCCAAACTTGACACCCTTAAAACTTGGGGTCTTCATCTCTCAAAATTTCCCAGCCAAAATGGCTGGCTGGGGAAATCTGAGAGTTTACTTATTTATTATTTATTTACTTATCACATGTATTTCCCACCCATTTTGCCATGAGATGACTGAGTTGAAGTCAGTGGTGGGCTGCAAATTTTTTAACAAATGGTTCTCTGGCTGGGTAGTGGTGGCCAGTTGGACATGTGACTGGGTGGGTGATGTCACTCATCACACCCAGCCCCGCCTCCTGGCCACTTACCTCAAAGGAAGAGGTAGGATTCAGCCAGTTGGGGCTAATCCCACAACTGGCTGGCCCCGCCCTTTGCCCATTTCTTGGCCTGTTTTTTAGCCTGTTTTGGGGCCATTTTCAGGCCATTTGGGGCCATTGTCAGTCCATTTGGGGGTCATTTTCCAGACCATTTTCAGGCCATTTTTGGCCTGGAAAACACCCCAAAATGGCCAGAAACATGGCCTGAAAACAGCCCCAAAATGATATGAAATTGGCCCTAAAACCAGGCCATTTTGGGAGTGGTCTTCCGGGCAGTTTCCAGGCCATTTTCTGAACTGTTTTTGGCCCAAAAAATGGCCAAAAACAGCATGAAAATGGCCAAAAATGCCCCCAAAACAGCCTGAAAAGGGCCCAAAACCTCTTGAAAATGGCCCAAAACCCAGACAGTTTGGGGGGCAGTTTGGGGCCAGTTTCCAGGCTGGCTTGCAGGCTATTTTTGGCCTGAAAACTGGCCAAAAATGGTCCAAAAAGGTATAAAAACATCCTGAAAAATGATCCAAAAATGGCCCAAAAAGACAGGCCAAAAATGGGCAGGGATAGGGCCAACCAGTGGCGGGATTTGCCGGTTCACAAAACTGCACTTAATCTTAACCAACCGGTCCATCAGAACCAGTGTGAACCAGCAGTAGCCCAACTCTGGTTGAAGTCCACAAGCCTTAAAGTTGTCAAGGTTGGGCGCCCCTGGTCTGTACGTTAACTATATAGTAGATAAAGGATTGTCTGTGGAATGAGACCAAGCTGTGAACAGGCTAACTAGAAGCAGCTGCTTATAACTGGTAATTCAGTTGCAGAGACAGAGCACAATGTCAAAACAAACAAATTAGGGGGCATCAAAAGGTTGTGAAGAGCCAAGGTGTAAAATGAAAAGAACGTTTATTTGACAAGTCTAGATTTTTGCTTAAGAACACTGTGAAGCTGGAAACCAAATGCTAGTTTTCAGGATGAGCTCTTTTTTTTTTAAATCTCCAGCTGCATCTTCAAAAGGATGACAATTATATACAGTCTAACTGCTGTGCCAAGTTGTACTCCAGATTTTAATAAGACAACCTTTTCAAAAACACAGATGTCGCTTGGCTGCAGTAAGTTGATGAAAACCAACCACAAAGACCAAAGCATCACATTTCTGTATTCAAAAGGAAAACACAAGAGGGGAAACACTATATTAAAAAAAAAAAAATGACAAACCACCTCTTTTCCTCTGGTTGATAATATCTTAGTTGTAATGTGTGAATGCTGTCCTTGCCTTATTTTACCTTCTGCCTCAATTAAAATGTAAATTTCGGAAGCCCATCTCTATCATTCCAAAAGGCTGCAGGCACAGGAATTTAAACTGCTCTTAATAAAACCAACTACAGATGCTGCAAGAAAATCTCTTTTTTTCAGAGCGTTCAAAAATATATATATTTGCAATGCCAGCTCATGTGCTACATAATGAAGCTATAGCGAGAAATATTTCCACACAAGCACATTTGAAAGTTCAGAGAGCTTCATGCCAAGGTGCATGAGCTATGTGGATCCTTTGTGAATCCTTACACAATCTGATAATGCCCAACCAACAGGTGGATTGGAATTTGGTCATCTGCCAGATTTTTTTATTGCACTTTTCAGTTTAAATAATTGCATTGGATGGTTCTGAAAGATATTTAAAAATATTGGCTTTCAGAGGGATGGGAAAGCATTCAGAGAAGAAAAAAAAACTGGGAGAAAATATATTCAATGGTATGGATTTAAATTCTAATTTTATATTTTTAAAAAATGCAGATGGTTAATGAAATATATTTAGAACGAATGCAACTCTCATTCCTGGATATGACGTTTTACAAAAAACATACTGCAGGTGCTTGCACTAATGCAAAGCATGGAAAATGATGCTTGATGGGATGATGAAAAGAGGACAGGCATGTGAGGAAAAACACAAACCAGGCAGAAGAATGGTTGTTGCAAATGCATGAAGTGTTTATGAAGTACGTATGATGCACAGCACAAGTAATCCTCAGCCTATGACTAGTCACTTAGCAACCATTCAACGTTACAACAGATTTCCCCAGGGCTATTTGTGACCCAGATTCTTCCAAAGACTGAGCTCTCCACAACCATGATCAGGTTTGGAGTGTTCAGCAACTAGCACACATTTTTTGGCAATTTGTTTTTAGCAACTAGCACACATTTTTTGGCAATTTGTTTTTATGGCCATTTGCGGTCTTTGGTGGTCACATGTCTCAAAGGTGCTTTTTCAGCAGGCAACTGGACATTCTTGTTTTTTTTTTCTTTTGAAGACGTTTTGCTTCTCATCCAAGAAGCTTCTTCAGCTCTGACAGGACAGTGGGGAATGGAAGAATTTATACTCCTTGCAGACGGCCGGCCATTTGCATTCTTTTTCTTCCATTTCCCACCATCCAGTCAGAGCCGAAGAAGCTTCTTGGATGAGAAGCAAAACATCTTCAAAGAAAAAAGAAAAAGGAAAACAAGAAAGTCCAGTTGCCTCTTGAAAAAGCACCTTTGGGTCTTCTTATCTTTTACGTCCTATTGGAGCTGAGAAAGTTCAAGTTCAAACCTTTATTATCAATGCACAACCTGTGTACGATGAAATTGAATGAACCTCCCTTGGTGCAGCCCACCCAAGAACACAGAATACAACCCAATAATCAATCAATAAAAAAGAAATTCCTAACCCCGCAAAAGTAATAAATTAACACACATTTACACACACACACACACACACACACACACACACACATACATATACATATATGTATGGCATTCATCTTTGTTCGGGTATTTTCCCATGTCATTGTAGTTGTGCTTTTAAAGTTGTAGCGATGTTTCGGCAGAATCTCATCTGCCATCATCAGGCTTCTGTATAGTGTTCATCTGTGAGTCAGACTTTTATAGTGGTTTCAGATTTAAATCTGGGGCAGCCTATTGCTGTGCCAGAATGTTTTTTTCTTCACCCTGATTGGTTGGGAGTCTTGGTCTGTGTTTATTGGTCTTGGAGTTTGCTGTGTTCTGCTTGATTGGTGTTTCTAATACCTCCTGTCTGTTTTTTGGCTCTTTTTGTCTCTTGATTGGCTGGCAACATTGTGTTACTTTATTGGAGGCCTTTAGTGCAGCTTGGCTCTGGGTAAATGGATGGCTATCATTAGTTAGGAAGCTAGGTTTCATCTAGGTGCCTGGTTGGGGTGTGTTTGAGCTGGAGGTATCAGGGGGGATCTGTCTGTGCCCAGGTGTTTGCCTGGCTTGTGGCGTGGAGATTTTTTTGTTTGTGAGTGCAGGCTTCCAAATGATTGACAGTCTGGTGGAATCATCTCTTCTATTCATGCTTTCTGGTCTTTTTTCAATCTCTATGGCTTCTCTGATGATTCTGTGGCTGGGGTTTTCTATAGTGGCTAGGGTTTTGGTGCCATTGAAGTTGATGCTCTTCTCTCCTTCTAGCAGCACATGCACACTGGGAACAGGCTCCCCAGGGTCCTCTGCTTCACTGCTGCCAGACTCCAAAGGCTCCGAAGGCAGCACCCCTCTCCCAGATGGTCCTGGCCCTATCCCTGCATTGGATGCAAAACCCTCGCCCAAGTCCTCGCCAGACTCCCTGACTGGTTCTCTTTCGTCCTCACTGCTGATACCTCTGCAGTCTGCACTGGCTGCCGGTGAACCACAACACACTGTAAGTCTATCACATTCAGCCTGATTGTGATGTTATGTTGTGTTTAGTAGCCCATGGATAAAAAGCTATTTTTTTCAGCCTATTTGTATAGCTGGCTCTGCTTCTATATCTCCTGCCTGATGGTAGGAGAATAAAGAAATGCTGTCCAGGATGTCGGTCATCCCTTAGTATTTTCCTCACTCTGCTGAGACAGTCAGACCAGGCAATTTCATCCAGTGGTGTTAAGGGGAAGCCCATGATTTTTTGTGCTTCTTGGATGAGAAGCTTTTTGGATGAGAAGCAAAACGTCCTCAAAACAAAAAAAACAAAACAAAAAAAAACAACTAAGAAAAAACAAGAAATTCCAGTTGCCTCCTGAAAAAAGCACCTTTGGAACAACCACGACCTGGATGACTGAGAATTTCTGCAGACTTTTCCCCATGGCTGTGATTTACTAATTTCTTTGCCAGAAAACGGGGTGTACTTCTGCTTTCTGGCACAACCTGCCAGAAATCCATTGTAAGCAATGGATTCACTTAAAAACCATTGTATTTGCTTAATGATCACAGCAATTCACTTAATGAAAAGTAATCAAGTCAGGCGTGGTTACATGGTGGCCCCTTTGACAACCAGCATGACTTACAACCATAATTCAGACTACCTGTATGTACGTAGGAGAGCCAGGGATTATTAAGATTAAGTAAGGTGGAGAAGGTGTGTGATGACCTGGGACACAGCACAGAGGTAACGCAGGCAGCTGGCAGCTCAAACCACCCCTTTATTGCTTCAAATTTCCCCAAACGCTCCCACATTTCTGGCAAGTCCCAGGCAAAGTGATCTCTCTCTCTCTCTCTCTCTCTCTCTCTCTCTCTCTCTCTCTCTC
>NW_020769310.1:3564907-3591387 GCF_900518735.1 Pseudonaja textilis | reverse complement strand
CAAAGATCTACATATAAATACCCGCGAGAACCTCAGAAAACAAATATATATATATATATATATACACACATACATATATATACATATATATATATATATATGACCGGTTCCAATACTTTAACAACTGTAGCAGATCCCCATAGCCATGTGATCACAATGTGAGCATTTGGCAACCAGCAAATTCTAAAAGAGAAGCCAGATTCACTTAATGACCACATGATTCACTTAACAACCTGGGAGAAAAAGGTCATAGAATCTGGCACAATTTACGGTTGCCTTTCTCAGACACAGAAATTCTGGTCCCAATTGTAATAGTAAATCAAGAGCTACCTGTAGTTGATAGATTTCTCCTTTATTTGCAGAAATTCAGAGATATTATCTACCAAATTTATCTGCCCCATACACTGTGGGGAATTTCTACCTGTGGCTGATAATAGACTTGGGACATTTTTGAACATAGATTATATCAGCCAAATTGGAATCCTGTTCCTATTTGCATTAAAGAAAACACGTTTTTTACCAGTGCTGACGAGTTACTCCATGAATGAGACAGCCCTCAAAACACATCAAATGAATGAATAAATTAAGGGTGAAATTGATTGTAACAAGTATTTAGACAAAAAATATTTGCAGAAGACAACTTCTTCACAGCCTCAAGTATAAAAATATAGGAAAAAAATACCTGTACAAAATTAACTGCTTTAATTTGATCCTTTGAATTTCAAAGTTCTATTTTTCCAGCTCTGTTATTATGTACACAAACAATCATAATGATATAATCACTTAAGTATGATACCAAAAGTCAAGTATTATGGTTAAAGGTTAAGGGCTGGCTCTACCGATGAACTTTAATTTTCTCTTTGGAGCCTGGAGCTTTTCTGAGAAATCATTTCACAATGAGAACACTCAAGAAATATATTTCCCCTGCCCCACTCTCCATCTCTTTTTCCAATGGAAGCCCTTCCCCTTCTTTTCTTTTACATTTTATTTTATAATGTTATGAACTGATTTGTGATAGTCGTAAAATGTTCTATGTTCAGAGATGTGATACAGGTTGTCCTCGACTTACGACCACAATTGAGCCCAAAATTTCTGTTGCTAAGTGAGACATTTTTAAGTGAGTTTTGCCTCATTTTATAACCTTTTTAGTCACAGTTGTTAAGTGAATCATTGCCATTGTTAAGATAATAACACAGTTGTGAAGTGAATCTGGTTTCTCCATTGACTTTGCTTGTCAGAAGTCACAAGAACTACGTGCAATTTACTAGCTTTAGTTTAGTTGAGTTTAGTTTACTTTATTGTCAATACACCTCGTACAATGAAATCAAACACCATCTTCAGTGCACATCATGACCATGAAAATAAACACAAACACACATCCTTCACACTCCACACATTTAAGCACAAACCCTAACACTACACCAACACTGCACTATACAGGAGAATTCAACAGAGCTACTGCCCTGGGATAGAAGCTGTTTTTCAGCTTATTTGTCGTTTTTATTATCCTGTACCTTCTGCCAGATGGTAATAGTTCAAAAAAAGGGTTCCCAGGATGAGATGGATCTTTGAGAGTGTTTTGAACTTTCTTAAGGCAGCGGGAGCTATAAAGCTCTTCCAGAGAGGGGAGAGGGCAACCAATGATCTTCTGGGCAATGACATTAACCCTCTGGAGTGCTGTCCTATCTGCCCCTGTGCAATTGGCAAATCATACAGAAGTGCAGTAAATTAATTAGTAAAATTAATCCAGTACAGATAGTCCCCAATTTTAAAATAGTTCATTTAGTGACCTTTCAAATTTACAGTGGCACTGAAAAAGGGACTTATGACTGTTTTTCACACTTATGACTGTTACAGCATCCCCATAGTCCCATGATCAAAATTTGGATGCTTGGCTTGGATTTATGACGGTTGCAGTGTTTGGGGTTATATGTACCACCTTTTGTGTCCTTCTGACAAGCAAAGTCGATGGGGAAGATTCACTTAACGACCATGTTACTAACCTAACAATGGCAGAGATTTGCTTAACCAAAGTGGCAAGAAAAGAGATAAAATGGAACAAAATTCGTTTTATAAATGTCTCACTTAGCAACAGAAATTTTGGGTATACTACAGCCTCTTTAACCAATTTTTAACATTAAAAGGTCTGGAAGGGACCTTGTAGGTCATCTAGTCCAACCCTCTGCCCATTTCTGATAGATGGCAGTCCAGTCTCTTCTTGAAAGCTTCCAGGGATGAAGTTCCCACAACTTCCGAAGGCAACTTCTGTTCCATGCTTGATTGCTCTGTCAGAAAATTTCTCCTTATTTCCAGGTTGAATCTCTCCTTGTTCAATTTCCATCCATTATTCCTTGTCTGACCTTTGGGTGTTTTGGAAAATAGATAAACCCCTTCCTCTCTATGGCAGCCCCTCAGATATTGGAAGACTGCTATCCTGTCTCCCCTGGTCCTTCTCTTTACTAGACTAGCCGTGCTCAGTTCTTGCAACCGTTCATTGTATGTTTTAGCCTCCAATAATACACCCTAAAAAATGTAGAAAGTCAACAGGAACGTTTGACTTTTCCCGTTTAATATGAGCGATCCATTTTTTTTTAAAAAAATCCTATTCCCTTTCCAGCTATTGATGTTAGACAAGCCATCACTTTCCAACTCATTCTCTATCGCTAAGAGCCTCAGGGGTTTAACCATCCATTTCTAATCAAGCTACTGTTCCAATTTGCTGACTTGGCTGATTTTCTGGGTTCACTTAATAATTCTTCACTGGTAGAACAGAGTAAGTGAGCTAATCAATCAGAAGGGAAACTCCCTTAAATAAAGCACTGGAGCTTTTTACAAATAAGTACACTGACTTGTATTGGACACAGGATCCTTGCTAATGAGATGTGTCCTTTTCTCCTTAAATGGGAACCAACCATATTATGATTAGAGTGCTCATTTAAATGAGTCACTCGGCTGCATGTCTCATATTGTTGATGTCATTTGTTAGGCTGGCATTGCATGCGAGTTTAGACAGATGAAATCATCTCTTGCATGCGTGATAAATCATGATGCATCCAACCAGACAATTCACTGAATTGTAGCATGATGGCTTTTCCCTAAATCCCTAACTAAATTACATGCAATTTCCTTGATTAAATCAAAATAACTTATAATGAAAAGTTTAGAACGTCTGGGGTAAAATGCTTTCTCTCCAGTTTAGCTAAAGGTTGTATCTAGTCTTCCTGCTGAAGCAACGAAATGTTCTTATTCTGGATTATTCTGTGTTTAACTCTAATCAGCAGCAAATTCCCCAGGAGTTCAATTGTATTTTTTTTTAAATAAATCTTCCTTTCTATACCAAGCACTAAACCATATATTTTTTTCCCCATGGGATGAACTGAAGAAGCTTCTAGGATGAGGGAGATGGGAGGAGCTTGCGCCGTGGCGATACGGTCTGCAATCGAGCTCCTCGATTGCAGCCGATATCTCCGCCACTGGCCGGTCCAACGGACCTACGCTGTCCCGTAGGGACAGCCATCGTGAAGAGCATATCCTGAGGATTCCGGGGATACCGCAAAATCCCTGGAGAGCCCGGGTGAAGCTCTTCTTGCCAGCGGCGGAGAGGCAGCCCCCATGCTGCTGAGGCCGGGGCGACTCCAGACGGAAAGAGTTTGAGAAAGAGTTTGTCGGTTGGGTGAGAACTTCTTTTTTTTATTTAATTTTTTGAATTTGGAAAGTTTACTCTAATTATCTGAAGAAACCTGTGTGATTTTTGTTTTGTTTTTTGACAAAATTGATTTAGCGGCGTTTTTTTAGGGAAACGTCAAAGAGAGAATCCATTTTTTTTTCTTTTCTTTGCTTCCGGACTCTATTGTTACTTATTGGATAACTGGACTGTTTTCTTTTTTCTATATATTCATATGTTTTATTCTTCTTCTGGACTTTTTATTTTTATTTTTTCTGGGCTAGAGGCTTCTCTTGATTTTGTTTGATTTTTCGGTTTTTGTTTTGTGTATTGCAAGCCGGCTTTCCCTTAAGAGAGGAGGGGGGAAAGTGAGAACTATGATACTTTGTAACACTGCCACCTAGAGGCTCGGAAATATTTAAAAAAAAGAAAAATAGACTCTTCTTCTCAAGGACATCCCCTGATAAGATAGAGGAAAGCACTTTGTGGAATATTATTACAGGTGTCTTTCTGGATATACATGGCTCAGCTTTGAAGCTTGTGGGAAAGAGAAGGGAGTTATAATTAGAGCCTTGGATAATTAAATAGAGTGCAGTGTTGTTGTTTTTTTTGAGTTCTGCCAACCCCTTCACTAACATCAAGGTCCTGACTTTTAAGCTTGATTTATTTGCAAAGGGAAGCCTCTGAATTTCTTTTTTCTACTTATATTTTATTTTGATTTAACTGATTTTATTTTTTCTTTTGCCTATTTGGATCCTGTTTTCTCTTTTTTCCTTTTTTTTTTTTTAATGTACATTAGCGGACTATTTCTTTTTCCTTTTTTTAATTGAGGTTTTTTCTTTTTTCTTTTTTTTTTTTTTTTTCTGGCTGGACTAAGGTGTGGAATCTGAAGAAACTTATTTTTCTTGGTTTTTGTCTTGTTTTTTGTTTTTTCTCTTTTTCTTCTTCCCTTCTTCCTTTTTGGCTTTGTCTTGTTTATTATTATTATTGGGTTTTTATTTTTACTGTTACTTTTTTTTATGGTTTTTTTTTTCTTTTTTTATTGGACTAAGGTCAGGAAGAATTTGAAGAATTTTTTTTTTCTTTTTTTCTTTTTTTCTCTCACTTTTGGCTTTTTTATTGTTGGCCTTTTTACCTTGGATTAAAATTTCATATTTTTTTCTCTTTTTTTTGTGGATTAAAATTTGAAAAAACTTGAAGAGTTGGAACCACTTAAAATGAGTAAGAAATTTATATCTTCGGGTGCCTCTATGTCTGCTTCTGCCTCCCCACCATCTGGACAGCGTTCAATTCAGACATTGTTAAAGCAAGATAAAGAGAAAGAAAAAGAACAAGAAAGAGTATCCTTCCAGATGATTATGCAAGGAATTCAAGATCTTAAGGTAAAAATGGATACTATTGAACAAAGAACAGGTAGGATGGAACAGATGATGGAAAAATATGAAGAGAGACTCCAAAATGTTGAAGAGGGAGGCAAACAAAGAGAGGAGAAAATTGGAAATATCGACAATAGATTAACAGCGATTGAACAAGAAAAAAGTGAGATGTTGAAGTGGGAGTTGGATAGATCAGAATTTTATCTTAGATTCCAAAATATAGAAGAAGAAAAAGGACAAGATTTGGTTGCGATAATGGTAGGAATCTTGGCGGAGGCGCTCGAGATAACAGAAGAGAAGATGATGGATGGAATTGATGAGATATATCGAGTTTTTACAAGATATGCGATGAGAAATAACCTACCCAGAGAAGTTCATATTAGATTTATTAAAAAATCTTTGAAGACACAAATATTGCAAGTAGCAAGAGAGAAGCCACTGAAATACAAAAGTAAAGAAATTTTGGTTTTAAAACAAATACCTAGAAGAGTGAGAGAGATGAGAAGAGAATACCGATTCCTGACTAAAAGGTTATTGGAAAAAGAGGTGTCTTACAGGTGGTTGATTCCAGAAGGATTGATGTTTACGTGGCAGGAACAGAGACATAGAATTGATTCAATTGAGAAAGCAGAACTGTTTTGCGCAGAGGTTTTTGGAGGCAGAGAAGGAGGAGCAGGAAAGGAGGTCCCATCAATTGAATCTCAAGAGGAACAAATGGAGGTTGGAAAAGAAGAAGGTGCAGTAGGTGGACAAGTGGATATTAAAGATCAACGTGAGGCAAGACCCACGAGAGTGGTTAAATCTAAATATAAAACATAATTATGGAAGAAAAAAAATTGATTACAATGAATATAAATGGACTGAACTCAGCTGCTAAGAGAAGGAAGATTTTCCATAAATTAATGAAATTAAGGTTCGACATAATTTGTTTACAAGAAGTTCATATTAAAAAGCAACATGAACAATTGTTATTACAACCAAAATTAGGGAAATTGTTTACCTCTTTGACACAATCCAAGAAAAGAGGGGTGGTTTTATATATTAAAGAGGCCATTCCAGCAAAAATGATTTATACAGATGATGATGGGAGAATATTAATGGTAGAAATAATGGACAATAATAGAAAGATACTTTTGATTGCAATTTATGCACCGAATGATAAACAGGAAGAATTCTATAGAAAATTACATACTAAGACTACCGAACTTGACTATGCTAATGTAATTATGATGGGAGACTTTAATGGAATTGTGGATAATAGACTTGACTATATTGCAACAACAGTAAAGCATAACAGGAAAACTCTTCCTAAATCCTTTTTTAAAATGATAGATGAATTAACTTTAAAAGACATATGGAGAGAAAGAAATGATAAATCTAAGCAATTTACGTTCTATTCAAATAGGCATCTATCATGGTCCAGACTGGATATGATTTGGATCTCAACAGATTTAATGTCTAGTATTCAAGAAGTAAATATTGAAACAAGTACTTGGGCTGACCATAACCCATTGACAATTGAATGGAAGGGACAAAGGAAAAGATCGAGATGGACATTAAATAATTCTATTTTAAAGGATAAGGAATTTATACAATGGATGGAGAAAGAATTGGCCTTCTTCTTTAAAGAGAACAGAAAAGAAGACACCTCAATACAGAATGTTTGGGACACAATGAAGGCCTATGTTAGAGGCTTGATAATAGACTATACAAGAAAAAAGAACAACAGGAAAAGGCGAACTCTTAAAGCCTTGGATGATGAATATAAGGGACTTGAAAAAGAATTACAGAAAATGCCACACAGAAAAGATGTTAAAATGAAACTGGATATAACTAAACATAAAATGGATTTAATAGAGAAAGAAGAACTGGCACAGAAAATTAGGAATGCTAAACAGAATTATTTTGAGGATGCAAATAAGCCAGGTAGATGGCTAGCATACAAATTGAGAAAGGAGAAAGAGTCGAGGAAAATACCGCAGTTAATAGACGACCAAGGTAAAATTTGTTATGGCAGCAAAGAAAAAAAAGAGATTATTTATGATTTTTATAAGCATTTGTATAAGAAAGAAGACATTGATGAGGAGAAAGTTAAACAATACCTACAGAATGCAAATCTACCTAAGATACCTAAAGAGATTGAAGAAATGCTAGAAAGTAATATAACAATGATGGAGTTAAGTCAAGCACTTAAGAAACAAAATAATGGAAAGGCACCAGGTCCAGACGGGTTTCCTGTAGAATTTTATAAAATCTTTCAAGAATCACTGTGTATTCCACTGTTAGAAGTTATGAATGAAGTTATGTTAAAAAAGATGATACCTAAAACATGGTCAGAGGCTTACATTACACTTATTCCAAAAGAGGAGGCGGACCTACTGCAAATCAAGAATTATAGACCGATTTCTTTACTAAATGTAGATTATAAAATTTTTGCTTCAATATTAGCAGAAAGACTTAAAAAGTACTTGAATAACTTTATCCACCCAGACCAAAATGGGTTTTTGCCAAAGCGACAAATCAGAGACAATATGAGAGTAATTCTGGACACCCTGGAATACTATGAGGCACATCCTGAAAAGCAAATGGCTTTGATATTTTTAGATGCTCAAAAGGCATTTGATAACGTGAATTGGAGATTTATGTTACTTTTAATGGAACAGATGGGCTTTGCTAGAAGATTTATTCAGGCAATAGAAGCAATTTATAATGAACAAACAGCTAAGGTAATGATGGAGGGAGAATTTACAGATCCTATTAATATAAGAAAAGGCACAAGACAAGGTTGTCCTCTTTCTCCCTTGATATTTGTATTGACTTTGGAAGTGTTGAATAGAAATATCAGAGAAGATAAAACTATAAAAGGAATGAAAATTAAAAAGGAAGAATTTAAACTACAAGCCTTTGCAGATGACCTAGTCTTTATCTTGGAAGACCCTATAGAAACAGCCTCGAAACTGTTGGAAAAGATAGAGGTCTATGGGGAGGTGGCTGGTTTGAAAATAAATAGAGATAAAACAAAGATTTTGTCAAAGAATATGTTGTTGAAACAAAGGGAAGAGTTGGCAGAACTGTTAAAAATTCAAGTTACAAACAAGGTTAAGTATCTGGGGATATATTTGACATCAAGATGTAGTACATTGAAGGAGAATAATTATATTAAACTTAAACAACAGATAGCTCAAGACTTGAAAAAATGGGAGAACTTACAATTGTCATTAATAGGAAGGATTTCAACAATTAAGATGAACATTTTACCCAGAGTCTTATTTTTGTTTCAAACAATACCAATTAGGCTTGGAAAAGAATATTTTGAGGATTTAAATAAAATTGTTTTGAAGTATATATGGCAAGGTAAGAAAGCAAGAATAAAGTTAAAGCTTTTACAGGATGCTAGATTTAGAGGAGGGTTTGGACTGCCTAATTGGGAGTTGTACTACCAAGCTGCAAACTTGACGTGGGTTAAAGAATGGATAACATTAAGGAAAACCAGATTGTTGACATTAGAAGGTCATGATTTGTTGTTGGGCTGGCATGCTTTTTTATGGTACAAGGGAACTAAAATACAGGGGTATTTTAGAAGGCATTATATACGGGAGTCTCTGTGGTTGAATTGGGAGAAGATAAAAAAACAGTGTTATTTGAAAATTCCAGTTTGGTTATCGACGATAGAAGCGTTTTCTTATCCTATAATCTATAAAAAGGAACAAACAGTTAACTATGGGGAATTATTAGATGAAAAGGGTGAACTTAAATCGATGCAAAAATTGGAAGAACAAGGTATACGGATGAATTGGTTTTCATATTTGCAAATATATTCAAAGTACTATGAGGATTCCAAAGCAGAGGGATTTTATGATAAGCAAACTGACTTGGATAAGATTTTGATGGGTACTGATGAAAAGGTGATTAAAAAATTGTATGGTTATTTATTGCAAATTAAGCTTGAGGAAGAACAAGTTAAAGAAACTATGATTGCGTGGGGGAGGAATTTTGGATATGGGATTGATTTAGAGAAATGGCAGAAATTATGGTCGCAAAATTATAAAATGACAATGTCTACAGCCTATAAAGAAAACTTGTATAAGATGTTTTACAGGTGGCATTTTCCCCCGACAAGGATAGCAAGAATGTTTAAGAACAAATCCGAAAAATGCTGGAAATGTCATCAGAAACCTGGTTCATACTATCACATGTGGTGGACTTGTGAGGATGCTAGAAAATATTGGACTAAAATCCACATGTGGCTGGAAAAAATGACAAAGAAGCATATAGACTTGAAACCGGAGTTTTTTCTATTGGGAATACTACCAGATACTTATAGTAAAGAGTTGAAATATTTGATTGTAAATGTATTGACTGCTGCTAGGATTGTATTTGCAAAAAATTGGAAAAATGAGAAAATTCCATTGCAAGAAGAAGTTGTAAAGAAAATTTTGGAATGTGCTGAGATGAGTAGATTGACTTTTGAAATTAGAGAACAAGAAGATAAACAATTTTATTTAGTTTGGGATCTTTTCTATCAATGGTTGAATGATGAAATATTAAAATATAAAAGTTAGATAATAAGGAATAATAATGACTTTATTTTCCCTTTCCTTTTATTGGTTTTTGATACTATATTTATATAATAGTTTTCTTTGTTTCTTTCTTTTTCATATTTGGGATAGAATTGGTATGATTATAAGATTTGTTTTAGAATAAAATATTTAAAATATAGTTATCTCATAAAGGCATGACCGAATAAAAGTTTAGTCAAATTTTTTTTTTTTTTTCTTTAATAGAGATACTAGGATTTATAAATTTGTATTGATAAGAGTATTATATAAAGTAACTGTAATTGTGACTATGAGGTGAATGCACAAAACCGATGGACCAACCGACTTACGGTGTGTACAAAAATATGGGGGAGCTGATACTTTTATGTTTTGTTGTTGTGTTTTTTATGTTAAAAAAATAATAAAAATTTATATAAAAAAAAAAAAAGAAGCTTCTAGGATGAGAAGCAAAACATTTTCAAAAGAAAGAAAGAAAGTCCAGTTGCTTTTTTGAAAAAAATACTTTGGGGACAGCCATGAACGGGATGATTGACAATCTCCCTAGATACTTTCCATGGGATGGTTGCAGGATTGCATCCAAGCTTGGTTTAACAATTCTGGATGCCTTTCTTTCTGTATAAGCATAGATCTATTGTGCTATTTCCTTGGGAGGTTAGTAGAATGGATTTTCTTCCTTCTGTCCTCCAATTCAACTCCATCATTCAGTCCTCCTTGTCAATGCCTAGCACTGAACCACCATATAAAACAAAAGCTCTAATGCTTAACTACATCGATTTCTTGGACTGTATTAAATATCCCAAGGAGAGTGTCTTCAAAGTAATAATTTAATTATTCGAATTCCTTTATACCAGAGGTGGTATTCAGGCAGGT
Organism: Pseudonaja textilis; assembly: GCF_900518735.1. The sequence continues at coordinate 3,580,918 of NW_020769310.1, read as the reverse complement.
TCTGACCAGTTCTGGAGAACAGATAGTGGAAATTTTGAGTAGTTCGGAGAACCAATAGCAGAAGTTTTGAGTAGTTTGGAGAACTGGAAAATACCATCTCTGACTGTCCCCGCCCACATCTATTCTCTGCCTCTCAAGTCCCAGCTGATTGGCTGAGTCCTTTTGTTGCTCTGCACAGGAGAACGGAGCTGGAAAGCAGGTTAGTGGGGTGGGGAGGGAATGGGTTTTTGCAGCAACCTTCCCCAGGAGTGGGGAGGGAATGGGGATTTTGCAATATCCTTCCCCTGCCACACCGACTAAGCCATGCCCACCAAGCCACACCCACAGAACCGGTAGTAAAAAAAAATATTTCAATCCCACCACTGCTTTATACAAATATGTCTTTAATGTTCTAATTTGTGATCTTCCCAGAATCAGGTAAGGGAAATGGGTGGCTATCTAAATGAAATGAAAATAAATTATTATTTATATATAAAATAAATAAGAGTTAATGTGATGATGGGATCAAATTCTGAGTCTGAATGAAGATTGAAGAGCGCATCTATTAAGAGAAGTCATAGACCCTTCAGTTAGCATCCTCTCATGAAAACCCAACCATGGGCTCAAATACATAATGTCAGCGTTCCAGCAAACCTCCATTCCAATCAGTAACTCCGAGACAAGCATAATCTCAAAAGTACCTTTATCAGAATAGCACCTGGCAGATCTGTGGAATCTCAAAACTAAAAGTTTCCTGGACTTCCCACGATGTCCCAAACTACAATCCATCCCCTTTTCCCCCATCATCACATCACATGGACCAATCACGATCTGTCCCAGTGTAAGATCCTTTTTGTCTGCTGCGCCACACTTAATAACCTTGAACTAAGAAAATTTTATTTTGCCTACTTAGAACTACTCAATTGAAATCACCCCTTCTCCCACTTTCTCAGGCTATGTGGCAGCATGGAATATGGCTTCCAAAGCTGACACATAATAGTGGTTTAGTGGGTTTATTAATATTCCCCACCAATTCCCTTCACCAAAAATTGAGAACTGTCCCAATTAAATCCAGCCAAAAGTAATGCTAGTCCACAGAGCAATGGCCAGTGGGTCCATAAGGAACCTTTAGAATAGAATAACAGAGTTGGAAGGGACCTTGGAGGTCTTCTAGTCCAACCCCCTGCTTAGGCAAGAAATGCTATAACCATTTCAGACAAATGGTTATCCAATCTCTTCTTAAAAACTTCCAGTGTTGGAACATTCACAACTTCTGGAGGAAAGTTGTTCCTCTCGAATATTTTCCAGTCAAGATAAATCCACCAGGCAAAATTGAATCCACAATACAAGAGGATTCATCAAGCAAGAGGAATCCAGAGTTTTCAAGGCATGATCCAAGTCAAGGCATGTTGCCAGTCCAAAGCAAGGCAGGACTCACAATGACCAGCTAAAAATTGGAAGAGTGAAAAAATACCATCACAGGAAGAAATTATTAAGAAAATATTGGAATGTGCTGAAATGAGTAGATTGACATGTGAAATTAGAGAACAAGAAGATAAGCAATTCTATGAAGTTTGAGACCTTTTCTATCAATGGCTAGATAATAAAATATAATAATAGAATATTTGGAACCTTAGGAAACAATGAATATATATTTCTTTTTTTTAATTTGATACTATCCTTATAAAATTCTATTAAGATAGACTTGGTATGACTTTATGATTTGCTATAAAATAAATTAAGTAAACTATAGTTATCTCATTAAAGTATAAACTAATAAAATTATAGTCAAATGATTGTTTAATAATGATATCAGGCTATATAATTGTTGATTGATAATATGAGCTATTATGTAATATATCTACAATGGAGACTATGAAATGGATGCACAAAAAAAAGTGGTAAACCAACCGATACACTGTCTGTAAACTTATGAAGGAAAGGATGATGTTTTTATGTGTTATGTGTTTTTGTTTGTTGTTAAAATTAATAAAACTGTTTTCAAAAAAAAAAAAAAGGAATCACAATAACCAGGAAACACACAGCTAGGAAATGAATGCATTGTTCCAAGCATTGTCTCCATCTGTCTGCTGTGCTAAATAGCCATTTTCTGGTGCAGCTCATCAAGAAGGGCGAGGCTGCCTCCTCACAGGTAATAGGGCTGTCCTTCACTGCTCATATATGTTCTTGGCAGTTCCTCTTCCTCATCACTGATCAGATGTGGCTGCATGCTTTCCCCACCTGAAGCTTCAGGACTGTCCTGCTGCAGCTGTGCTTAAGCAAAATTCCCCCCTCAGACAGCTGCTTGGAGCCATTGACCAACTCCCCTCCAGATGTGCCTAGAACTGGTTCATCCTCTGAGCTAACATCTGGAGAGGTATCTGGAGAAGCATCTGGAGGAGTTATCACCATTTATCAAAGTCAGGAGATCATTTCCAGTATGCAAAATCCACAAGTGCCTTCTGTTGCTCGATGTCTCTGGATCTATTTTATTTTTAATTCAGTATGCTAGATCAAATTTTACGATAGATTGAGAAAGATGTGTGTGGCCCACTCATGTTGATTCTCTGCACTCATGGACAGGGGGGGAAAAAACCAGCTGATTGAGCAGCAGAAAACGCATCCTGTAGGACACAAAGAACGTTGAGGATAATCGGCTGAACTAGCAGAGCAGCATAATTAGCTGTGGAAAATGAGCCTGGAAAATTTATAATGGCATCTGCAGCTTCCCTTGTTAAGAAGTTGACATCCCCTTCAAGTCAGGAAGAGTTTGCCAAAACAAGGTCTTTTTGTTGTTGTTGTTCCAGGCATGGTGCTCTAAAGAGCAGCCAATAATAATAACAAATGACAAATCTTTCCAGACTGATTCCTCAACATCGGGGATGTCAAACTCAAGGCATTCACGGGGCATCTGGCCCACAGGGTGTTTAGATCTGGCCCACGGGGCCACCATGGAAACAGTGAAGAACTGGCCTGCCGTGACTCTGCCAGTGAAAATGGAGCCCTCCCAAGCTCCATTTTCACTGGCAGCATACTTCAGGAGGCCATCATGGCTGAAAATGGGGCCTGGGGAGCGCACGCATGGCCCCCACAGCTCCATTTTTGCTGGCAGAAATGCAAGAGGCCATCATGGCTGAAAATTACACGAGGGACATCAAGCCCAGGTCAAACACAACCCTGATGCGGCCCTGAGTGAAATGGAGTTTGAAACCCCTGCTCAACATGGTCCAGCGGCCTCATTTATCTCACTGTTTTCAAAAATTGAAAATTTGCTGCTCTCTGCCCTACCTGTGTTTTTCAGGAGTACTTAGATCAGAGGTGGTATTCAGCAGGTTCTGACCAGTTCTGGAGAACCGGTAGTGGACATTTTGAATAGTTCAGAGGCCCGGCAAATACCACCTCTGACTGGCCCCACCCCCATCTATTCTCTGCCCCCCAAGTCCCAGCTGACTGGCTGGGTCTTCTTTTGTTGCCCTGCACAGGAGAATGGAGCTGGAAATCAGGTTAGTGGGTTGGGGAGGGAATGGGATTTTGCAGTATCCTTCCCCTGCCACGCCCACAGAATCAGTAGTAAAAAAAATTGAATCCCAGCACTGACTTAGATCCAGCACTGTGTTGAAGATACAGACATATTTTACGTCAATCATTTTCACTCGTGGATAAAAAGGAGGAAAGCACACTTGGGGAAAATTAAAAGGAAGAAAATGTATGGAGTCTTCCTGAAAGGGAAGAACCCTGTGATTCCAAAAGAGAAGAAACATGTGAATTTTGTTTTGCACTGCATATGTTCCATTGCACAATGATCTGCACTTTCTCTGCTTTCCCAGTATTAAAGTAATAGAGCCAATTCGCTATAGTGGTCAAGGTACAGACCTAGAAGGAGACTGTGAATGTGTCTTGCCTTAGATATGATAATCAGTCAAAGACATTATCTCAACCCAACCCACCTCACAGGATTGTTTTTGAGGAGAAAATAGAAGGAGAGAGGAGTATTAGGTACATTTGCCACCTTGAGTTATTTGTCTATATATTTAAAATCATAATACCACTCACGCATCATCACAAAATCTCCAGAACCGTAAAGCCTACAAATTTGAAATTTGGCACATATGTTCTTCTTGGCTTCTAGGTGCTCACTAAGAAATGATTTTTCAAAATGATCATTAGTACTTCCTATATTATTATTAACACGCTGTGATGATAAGGAGTTCTTTTCCCGCTCCCCACCTGAAAACAAATCTGTTCCAAATGCAAACACAAGCAGAGGAGAGGAGTTTCAGTTTTAGTTTCACAGCAGCACCAAACAGCTTTAGTACAGAACAGTTGAGCTAAGCCATGCCCAAGCTCCTTGCTGTCTCCTTCTTGCTCACATAGCAAATGCTGTTTCAGTTTCCAAATAGCCCTCAACTCTCTCACACACTGACAGGACGCTAGCCAGATGAATACCGATGGATGCTGGTAGGCAGAGGCAGAATTTTCCCCCCTTTATTTTCCTCCCCCAAAAGTAAGCCCAACCACATAGTTTCATAGCGAAGCATGGGTATGGAGCTAGTAAAGTTATAAAGACAGGATAAAAATCTAATAAAACAAACTCTAGCAGGGAAAATTGATATTAGAAATTGATACTTGTCTTTTTCAGAACAGGAAGAGGAGGATAGAGAAGGTATAGGAGCAGGAGGAACAGAATCAACAGAAAATTTTGGCACTCTTCAATTGATAGAATAAATTTAGTCACATTTGAAAACAAAACATGGATCTTACCTTAGGGAATCCCTGTTACCTTTAAGTGCTGGGTTGCCTCATTCCCTCATTTTTTAATCAATACCTAAACTTATTAAATTGTAAAAAAATAAAGGAAAGAAGGGGGGGAATTAATAGCTTAAAACTACCGATTCTAAGTCAGTAAATATACAGTATAATAGCCAACCACAATCAATCAGGCCAACCACGATCAATCATAACTACAGAAACTTTAGGAGGAAGAGAAGGAGATGTACTAAGGCAATAAAAATAAAATATATAAAATAAAGAAAATTTATTCCTTTGGTAAATGTCAGGATTCGCATTTGCAAAATAACCTTCAAAACAAAGAGTTGGTAAGTTTAGAAAAGACTTCGCAGCTAGACTAATTTCTCAACTACAGTCTGTTCCCAGCTGTGCTTTGCAACCTAGCCCCATCTAAGTTTGGAAAAGAGGAGAATGTAACTGTCAGATGAGCTGCTGACACCACACTGAGTTGAAATTTATTGGGGCATAGACTGAGCCTGCCTGGAATAGCTCCGGGACCTTTGCAGCACCGTCATCACTCCAGTCTCACAATTTCCACACCCCTTGTCCTTAACCAGTTTGATTGGTTGGTGAAATTGAAAATTTATGACCTCAGGAAAGTCCTTGTATTTTATACCTCCAGAAGAGGTTATAAAAACATGCCACAGCATTTCCAGCATGCTGGTTTAAAGGCTGAAAATAAATATTTTAAGGATAGAAAGCCAACAATATCAATGCCAGTCTCTGAGCTAGAAAAAAAACTAGTATTCTGGTTAAGTGACCTATGGGCAAATTTATGCCTTTTTTCAAGCAAAAGAAAAGTGGTGAAGAATAACCCAGAATAAAAAGGAAAGCAGCCTGATGGGACTTCCATGACAGCCTCCCAAATCCAAGAAGGCCAGAAACTGAAAGCAACAGTGGATTTACCATACTGGGCGCTGACTTATGGGTTTTTTAGGCAGGGACTCTAAGCTACAAGCTATCAATGACACTGTAGAGAGTTAGCACGCACCTCTCTCCTCTCTCCTAGAAAAATGAAATAGTCTAGGAAATATTAAAAATGCAGAATATTATATTTTTCCCTGGAGGAGAAAAGGAGAAATGTGTTCTTAAAGAAAGCAGCTCCCTGCAGCTCCCTGTCCCTCCACTTCAGCTCCAGGGTGATGGGATTAAGACATGGCTCTCAGGACATGATAGGATTAGCCCTCTACCCATCTAATAGCAGGGCTCAGTACATTGTGAAATCACCTGGGGACATTACATCACCCAGCAAGATACAATCAAGCCTGGGACTCAAGACAACCTACAAAGTTACCCCTGCATGGCTGCATGGGAGTCTGACAACCAATCAGGATACATTTCTTGCCACAGGAACAGGAAGTAAGTTCAAAGCCCAACAGAGGTTATACATCTCTTTCTCCTACCATGTGCTCATTATTTTGCCCAGGACTTCAAACATGTGTGGTCCTGTCCACCATTAAACCATCCTTCCAAGCAGCCTCCATCTTTCTTCCCACTTGTAACGGAACCCACATAAATATTTCTTCCAACAACACGATCCCCATTTAGCATAATTTCTAATTTTGTCACATGAAACAAGAGGCCTTCTTTAAAATGAACAAATCCGAAACCTAGAAATAGAGTTTGTCAGTTTTTTCCTCTTTTTATCCAAAGGGGGGTCATTTTTTCTTTTCTGATTTTTTTTAACAGGTGTTACTTATGGGAAATTAGAAAATGACAAAAGAAAAATGGGTTGACAATAAGTAAGGTAATGCTGAAGGTAGGAGAGCAGAGAGGAGAAAGGCATTAGAAGTTTGCAGATTTATCCATTACGAAAAAAGACAAGTCCACCAGTGGAATTAGTTAATTTTAGACTCCAGATGGAGGCTTTCCTTTTCAGCATCAGATGCAAAGCACATAGGTGATAACTTCCCTTCTTTGCTGATTGCCATAAGTTCATGCTTTGTGCCCTGTACATTCCACAGTTACACTGACCACCAGGGGTCATAACACGACCAGTTTCATCCTTATTGGGAACCATCAGAAATACATAGCTAGATCTTATTGTATGGGGTTAAAACACTCTACCAGGAATTAACCTCATGCATTTTTAGATGATTATTTGACAACCTGTGATGACCCAGAGCATGGCACAAAGGCAACACAGTCAGATAATCAGTAGGAGTCCCTTTATTAACTCCAACTTTGCCCCCAATGTCCTGGTTACCTTCTGTCTGGGGAAAAACTCTCCCAGAAACAGCCTTTGGCTGCAGAGAATCAAGTCCAAAATGTGGTCAACAAAAACTGTAACTACAAGTCCAAATGAGGCAAAATGAGGTAATTAGTCCAGCAGGGCAGGAGAAGGAATTCCAGACATGAAGGCATAACAATAAGTCAATATGGTTGGGAGGATGCCAGGAACACAGATAACCAAAGTCAACACAAGATAAACTCATGTTTGTTCCCAGCAGATGCCACACTCAGCATGCATCTCTTTTAAACTTCCCAGATGTGGCGAATGAAGGGAATCAGGGCCCTTTCCTCCCCCATAAAACATTCTCTGTTCCTCCCTGCATGCCCTAGGATGAAAAGGGGATGGGCCTGGGTTCCTCTGAACTCCCTCTCCCTTGTTCTACCTTTCCCTGCTCTGCCCAGTTGGACTTTGCCCTTCCCCAGTTTCCTCCACAGCCAGTGGAGCCACACTCCCGCTCCCCGTCAGCTGTTCATCTTCCTCCTTGGATTCAGAGTCTGACAGGGGCATGACACAACCCCGCCACATTGGGTCATTGTTTCAGGGATATTTGCAAGCTGTCTTCTTATTACACTAAAGTCAAAGAAATTAGGTTTGGATATTGCCAAGTATTCCTGATAATAGTAGGTGTATGGCTACATTCATCCCTGCTGTTCTGCATGGAACAAAAATCTTCTCCCAAGATATTTTGATAGAACAGAGAATGAAAATCTATGGAACATCAGAGAATACTTCCTTCGTTCTTTAAACCTGAACACTCATGTCCTTTTGACATGATTAAGATTACTCTCAGTTCTGTAAAGTCATATCTCTAAGCTCCAAATGTATTGAAGTTTGCCCCTGGCCATTAGTTCCTAAATACAAATTCAGACCACATTGTGTTATGAATGAAAAGGAAATCTGGATGTTATGCAAAGCCTTTTTTCATGTTTCTTCAAGCTCTTTTTATATTTAATTGGTTTCTTTGAAGTAAAAAACAAAGATTCTAAGCAGGAAGCAAGCAAAAAAAATCCGAAAATAAAATACAAGCTGAATAGTCAAGATCTTGTTGATGATCCAAGCTCTGTAAAGGACCTTGGAATACTCACCTCTAATGATCTAAGTGCTAGAGCCCACTGCAACTACATAGCCAAAAAGGCATTAAGAGTTGTTAACCTAATCTTATGTAGCTTTTTCTCTGGTAATATCACACTACTAACTAGAGCATACAAAACATTTGCTAGACCAATACTCGAATACAGCTCATCAGTCTGGAACCCACATTACGTATCTGATATTAGCACAATTGAGAAAGTCCAGAAATATTTCACAAGAAGAGTTCTCCACTCCTCTACTCGTTGTAGAATACCTTATGCCACCAGACTTGAAATTCTAGAACTAGAAAACCTTGAATTACGCCGTCTTCGGTCTGATTTAAGCATGGTATATAAAATCATACATTGCAATGTCCTACCTGTCAATGAATACTTCAGCTTCAACCATAACAACACAAGAGCACACAACAGATACAAACTCAAGGTTAACCGCACCAAGCTTGATTGCAGGAAATACGACTTCAGCAACAGAGTGGTCAATGTCTGGAATACTCTACCCGACTCTATAGTTTCTTCGCCAAACCCCAAAAACTTTAACCTTAGACTGTCTACTATTGACCTCACCCCTTTCCTAAGAGGTCTCTAGGGGGCGTGCATAAGCGCACCAACGTGCCTACCATCCCTGTCCTATTGTTTCTTTTATTTTTCTTTTATTTTTCTTATATGTACCCATTTCATGTATTCATAACTATGTATACACTTATACTTATTATCTTGTAAACAATTGACAAATAAATAAAATAAAATAAATAAAAAATAAAGGTACCGTTGGATCACTTCTGCCCCAATTCTTGATCTTATCTCTTGGTATTGCCTCTGCAATTTTGCTTACTGATCTGGTTCACTTTCTGATCCCTTTCATCACTATGCTTGTACATTGTCACTTGGTCTTGCCTTTTTTTTTATTTTCTGCTGTCCTGACTTAGAACAAGTAAAAAAACCAAAACCAACAGTTTCATTTTCTATTATTCTCTTGACTTTAATCCCACCTGTCCGTGCCCGGATGCTTTCCTAATGCTGTGAAGATTTGATAGGTGATGCAAACATGAGATTGTTACCATTTTTGGTGTCCTGAAACACTGCAAGGCATCCCTTGTGTTTTTTTTTCTTCTGCACTTTATTTAATATTTGAGCTTCCCATGTGAGGCCCCAGAGCTGTGTTTTAACTCTTTTTTCAGAAGGCCAGGAGAGTGGGAGCGTCCCTGATCTCCAGTGGGAGAATATTCCACAGGGTAGGGGGTAAATGGCAGAGAGGACCCCGCCCTTAGTAGAAAATTTTTAATGGATGGAATCTATAATACATGTAGTCCACACCTTACGACCATGATTTAGCCCAACATTTATGTTGTTAAGTGAGTTTTGCCCCATTTTATGACCTTTCTTGCCTTTCACTTGTTAAGTGAATCACTGTGAATCTGGCTTCCCCATGGACTTTGCTTGTCAGAAGGTCGCTATGACTCTGGGACACTCCAACCATCAAAAATATGAATCCCTTGTCAAGCATCCACATTTAAATCAAGTGACCACAGCAGGGGTTGGAATTCTACCTGTTTGGCCTGGTTCGGTTGAACCGGTAGCTCCGACGACGGAACAGGTTCACTACGACGATCTGCTGTTGGGCCCACCACCCATCCGGGTTGCCATAGTGATCTTTATTTCCTGCTTTTTAAGCGCAGCTGCTTTGCGCAGCACAGCAGATTGCCACGCCTCAGCTGTTGAAGACACAGGGAGAGTGCAGGTTTGCAGGAGATGAGTCGGAAAGCCTCTGCGCATGCGCAAAGTGTGCATTTGGCACATGCGCATGCAAAGTGTGTGTGTGCGCACAGAGTATGCCCAACAAGCCACACCCACCGAACTGGAGGTAAACCACTTTGAAACCCACCACTGGACCACAGGGATGCTGTAATGGTCCTAAGTGTGAAAAAAATGTCGTAAGTCACTTTTTTCAGTGCCGTTGTAACTTTGAATAGTTCACTAAATGAGCTATTGTAAGTCAAGGACTACCTGTGTACCTCTATGTGCTCCTTTCGGAGAAATTGTCCATGGATTGTCCACAAATTGTTCATGGAGATTTTGTTTTTAGCTAGAACCAAAGCCTTAATGGTGATTTCCTTGCTTTGACTATGTTCTGCCTCCCTCAGCTGATAGCAAAATCTGACTGACCTGTCTTGGGTTTAGAAACTAAACAGAGTTTGTCTTGGTTAATACTAAGATGGGGGACCCCAAAATGCACATTGTTGGACCAGATTGAGAAGTTTCTGCACTGCTGCTAAGACAATTAGATGAACATGTCCATGAAGCTATTAGCAATGCAGACTGATTTGATGGAGAATTTATTTCTCTTTCCTTACTATTCTATTCTAGTCTCTGGCATAGATTCAAGCAATTAAAACTAGATAGTTTTTGCCTGTGTTTTTTTTAAGGAGAACATCAATCTATTTTTTTCAGTTTGTAGTCAAGAACAGGCCATACAGCTTGTTCTTCCTTTGTAAAAATATTAGTTATGCTCAACCTGTGGTTTATGGACAATGTTTCATTTCAATTTATTCAATTAAACCGTACCTGTAGATGAATTAGACTTTACTGTACACTTATTTTTTACTACCTTAATGAACTAGAGGCGGAATACTTGTAGAAGAGAATAATCACATTTGATTTGAGCACTTTCTTTGGGCAGGCAGTTTAATATGAGACAGTAGGAATCATTACTTCCTTATTAATATCACTGCTGTTATTGTTAAATTTGTATGCCATCAATTCCTGCCAACCCAGCAGATGAAAAGCATGCAAATGCGAGTAGATCAATAGGTACCACTTCTGTGGGAAGGTAACAGCACTCCCTAACGTCATGCTGACCACAGGACCATGGAAATATTTTTGGACAGCATTGGCTCAATAGTGTTGAAATGGAGATGAGCACCATCGTTTGCAACGTTTGCCACAACTAGCAGAGTAAAATCCGCAGGGACTCCTAATTCCTAGCAGATCCTGGCAGCTTACAATACCATGTACGATGTAAATATCATGAAACATATTTATAATGCTTACATTGAAAGCAAAAGGAGAAGGGGACGGTAGAGGATGAGATGTTTAGATCCTGTCATCAATGCAATGAACTTCAATTTGGGCACACTCCAGAAGACAGCGAAGGATGGGCAGGGGAGTGGGGAGGCTGGCATGCTATGTGTCATGCCCCTGGTGGAGACTGACTCTGAGGAAGAAGAGGAACAGCCAACAGGGAGTGGAAGTGTGGTTCCAGAGGTGGTGGAGGAGGCTAGGGAAGGGCAAAGGCCAGCTGAGCAGTCAGAGGAGGACCCAGGCCCATGCCCTATCCATCCTATGGCATACAGGGAGGAGAGGATCAGGGAAAAACATGGTCTACTTGGGAGGAGAGGGCCATGATCCTCTTCATGGGTTGCAGGTATGAGATCTGCATAAAAGGTTGGACCTGCATGCTAACAAATGCTAGAGACAAATGTGTGTTCTTCCTGGATGAAGTTTATCTTGGCTGGCATTCTTCCAACAGACTGTACCTGGTTATCTTCCTGAAGTTTGTAATTATTTATCCTGGTCTGTCGTGGAACTTCCTTCAGTGCAGTTTGTTTTTGGGTTTTGCTTCGTTATCTGCTCTTTGAATTAGAACTGTATTTCTTTTGTTTGTAATGTTATTTTGAAAATAGTTTAATCTTCAACTGTGAACAATTAAACAGTGAAGCCAAGTTGAAGGCATTAAAGGACCTTTATTTACGTTTTGGTTTTTGTTATATTTTTGATACGTTACGGGTCATCACACTATGATTCAAAGGGTTGGGAAGAGTTGGGTACGAGGTAGGAACAACAAAAATAATATTTACATCCCTACAAGTATTTTTGGTAAATATTTAACAACTTAGACTTAGACCTTAAACTTAGAATAACTTTATTGTCACTTTGATTATACACTAATCACCTACACTGAAATTTCATTGCATATAGCTCTCAAAGAGTCACCACTAAGCATAGCTGGCTAGAGAATTCTGGGAGTTGAAATCCACAAGTCTTAAAATTGCCAAGTTTCTGGGCCCCTGCTATAGACGCTTATCTGTGGTGTTCTTTCTCCCCTTTCTGGATAATTCCAACTTGCATTTCCAATCTAGAACCAATTTTATTGTTATTATAACACTGACTGTTCCCTCTGAAATGAAAAATCTGTTTTTCGGCTGCCCTTTCTCAGACAACAAGAATCCCTGGCCTGTAATGTTTTTTTCCTTACAAAATAAGTCATGATAATAGCTTTTTAAAAACAGGTAATTCTGCTTAGAAAAAAAACAGGTATGGCATAATGAAATTGGTCTACAATATGTTTCCCTTATGCCTAGTTTTCTTTTCATGGAAGGAGCAAGTGGAACTGCAGTTTAGCGCAGGTGTGGGTCAAATTTATTTCTGGTAGTATCACACGGTAAGAAAAAATGAGCAATGTTACTTTCATAAATGTTCTACCTGGGAAACAGATGCCAGGCAATTATAATTACTTTTTATTCTTTCATAAGAGCCTTCTTCTCATTTTCTGCATCCAGCATCAATAAGGTATATCTTTTTCCGGGAACAGGAATTCATTGAGTCTCAAAGGCTCTGTCAAAGCACTAGGGTACCTCAGCAACAGACATAGTGCCTAGGTTTTATTTGAGAAAATAAAACTTATTTTAAACTTATTTATTTGAGAAAAGAGAAAAGAAAAAGGAAGGAGAAGTGACTTCTTTCAATGCCTTGCATTTTGACCTTGAAAATATCTACCGTAGATGGAATACAAGTATTCTTGCAAAATAATACACATATGATTTTACTAGTCCTTCTCTCTTTGTAAAAATACAAGAAAACATTGAAGATCATATTAAGTATGTTTATTGCTGCTCAGGCCTGCAAGCCTAAAAAAAAAAAAACCAATGCCATCTAGGCCAGTATTACTTTTATCACATCACACTCCTATCAGAAGCACAGAAGGCATTTCTGGGGTGAAAGAATCAGCTGGTGACATCACTGTTGCCTGGGAAATGGCCAATTGGGGACTCCTTCCACATCCCCTGCAGGAGCTGGAGTAAAGGATGGGAACTCACCTCACCCCACCACAACATTTGGGTCCCAACCTCTAACCTCTAACCCACCATCCTAGCCACGCAAACCACTACGCCCCTATACTAGTTTTATTAGAACATAGAATAACAGGTTCACAAGAGATCCTGGAGGTCTTCTAATCCAAACTCCTTGCTCATACAGGAGACTCTATTCCAAGAAGCGTGACTATCTGAATGTATTTTCCCCTCTGTTCCTTAATCTTCGTGCGAAATATAGAAAGTGCTTTGTGGCAATTTGCTTTCTTGGCCCTGGTTCAGGCCTCTCTTATTTGACTGTTGCCTTGGTTCAGGTTCTTCCTTCTGTCCTTCCAGGCCATTCTCTTTGTCCTCTAGAAAGGCGCTGACCCAAGCAAAAGTGCCTAAATTTCACAAAAGTTAATAATGTAGGCTTGTCCAGCAAGGCAGGGGTGACCAACGTCCTCTGAGTGGAAGTAAAGAAAGTTGAGATGATGTCACAAAAGTTCATTTGAAGCCCTACTGTAAGAAAAGAGCAGATAGAGCCTGGTGGTGGAGTCAAATGAGGATTCAGCCTAGAATCCTTAAGTATCCACAAACGCTCCAAGTTCAGCCCTCTTTGAATTTTGTTGCTTCCACATTCTATACTCTTCCCTAAAACTGGATTAATATTTTTTTATCAAGTTAGCAACAATTGAGCTTGTCTCAAAGGAGACTTTGCATTTAATTACTTCTAAATTTTAGTGATGGTTATACATTTCATCATGTCATGTTATTAGAGGCTTGTTCCTTATTTGCAGCGCAAAATAGAATATAAATTTAATAAATACATAGATTACAAGTGCAATACCTACCTGTAACATTTTATTCCTAAAATGATAAAGATTTATTGCTGAATAGATGCTAAATAACATTTTCTGAATGCAGTAATAGGCTTCCAAATACATGTAACAGATTATTGAAAGTGGAAAAATTATGGGGCTAAATGAATAATAGGAAATCTAAGTGGGTTTTTTTTTCTCAGTATGGCTAAATAAAAAACAAACAAACCATGATGTTGTGGATAACATTCAGGGGGAAAAATAAATCTTTCTTAATACTTTCTACTTTGGATAATGATCATGAATGTACAACAGCAATATTTGGTCTGGAGAAATTGGTGTATCCACCTTTAAAAAGGGCAATGCTATCCCCTTATTAATGCATTCCATATAAAATGTTGAATTCCAACTCTGTTATTCTGTTATGGTTTACCCCTTCTAAGCTTTTCTGCGTACTTTGGAAAGCAAAGTTCATGAGATTTTGAAAAACATTAAGTAGGTGGTTATAATGTCCATTAGAGTATTCCAACCTGAGGTCCAGTCAGACAAATTTAGCATAATTAACTAAAAAATAATTTTGTCTGAATCCCTATGAGCTTTTACAATTTCACATTCTCACTCAAGGTCTTAGAAGACTTCAACACTTCTCATATAAAATTCAGGTATTTTCCTGTTAAATTTATTTAGTTTTAGGGATCTGTGAATGCCATTTGCAGGTCTTGTATGTCCCTTGGCATCCATGGATATTTTTCAGTTGATTGCTGCTGTGGACAAAACTGGCCAGAAGAATCAGTGGTCTGATTGAGTACCAGTAACTTTCTACATCCAATGGATGTAATAGAAGTATTGTATGTAACTCATGGTTGAACAGTAGAGTTCTTGATGCTCTGAGCTTAGTTGCTTGCCTGCAGATAGTTCATTACCCAATTAGATAACTTCATTTTTGATCGGCCACCTCTCCCCAGTTAGATCTACCTGGCCCACTAGAGTAAGAAGGCAGGATATGTTGTAGATCTTTAGAATCAAGGAACTACATCTGATGGGACATTTTAACGATGAATCGGCATACAGACAGGAGGTTATACAACTTGCCTCGTGATGTAACTGGAACAATCTGGAACACTCAAAACTGTAGAAATGGTGGTAGACTTTAGAAGAAACCCTCCCATACTATCACTACTTACAATACTAGACAGCACAGTATCAACAGTAGAGACCTTCAAATTTCTAGGTTCTACTATATCACGTGACCTAAAATGGACACCTACCATCAAAAACCTCATCAAAAAAGCACAACAAAGAATGTTCTTTCTGCGCCAACTCAGAAAGCTCAAACTGCCCAAGGAGCTACTGATCCAGTTCTACAGAGGAATGATTGAGTCTGTCATCTGCACCTCTATAACTGTCTGGTTTGGTTCTGCAACCCAACAGGACAGACACAGAGTTCAGAGGATAATTAAGACTGCAGAAAAAAACAATTACTACCCACCTGCCTTCAATTGAGGACCTGTATACCACACAAGTCAAAAATAGGGCTGTGAAAATATTTACAGACCCCTCACATCCCAGACATAAACTGTTTCAACTCCTACTCTCAAAACGACACTATAGAGCACTGCACACCAGAACAACTAGACACAAGAATGGTTTTTTCCCGAAAGCCATCACTCTGCTAAACAAATAATTCCCTCAACACTGTTCAATTATTTACAAAGTGTACACTACTATTACTGTTAATCCTCTCATCACTCCTTATCACCCATCCCCACCCACTTGTGACTGTAGGAGTGTAACTTTGTTGCTTATATCCGTATGATTTATATTGACTGTTTCCTAGTATGATTTGATTGTTGATTGTACCCTATGACTATCATTAAGTGTTGTATATTATGATTCTTGATTCTTAACAAATGTATCTTCTTAATACTGAGAGTATTCACACCAAGACAAATTCCTTGTGTGTCCAATCACACTTGGCCAATAAAGTATTCTATTCTATTCTATTCTATTCTATTCTATTCTATTCTATTCTA
>NW_020769310.1:3533371-3556140 GCF_900518735.1 Pseudonaja textilis | reverse complement strand
CATCATCATCATCATCATCATCATCATCATCATCATCATCATCATCACCAGAGTTGGAAAGGACCTTGGTGGTCTTTTAGTCCAACATCCTACTCAAGATCCTAAATCATTTCAGACAAATGGCTGTCTAATCTCTTCTTAAAAGCCTTCAGTGTTGGAGCACCCATAACTTCTGAAGTCAAGTCGTTCCTCTGGTTGATTGTTCTCACTGTGAAGAAATTTCTCCTTAGTTCTGGGTTGGTTCTCTTCTTGGTTAGTTTCCATTCATTGAAGTGGTGGGATTCAACATTTTTTACTACCAGTTCTGTGGATGTGGCTTGGTAGGTGTGGCATGGTTTGGTGGGCATGGCAGGGGAAGGATACTGTAAAATCTCCATTCCCACTCCACTCCAGGGGGAAGGTTACCACCGGTTCTCCGAACTACTCAAAATTTCTGCTACTGGTTCTCCAGAACTGGTCAGAACCTGCTGAATACCACCTCTGATTCATTGTTTCTTGTTTCATATTCTCGTGCGTCTTACCTCCCTAGTCCTTTTCACTAGACTAGACATACCTAACTCCTGCAACCATTCTTCATATATGTTTTAGCCTCCAGCCCCTAAACCTCTTAATTATTGCTCTTCTTTGCACCCTTTTTCAAAGTATCAACATCTTTTTTTACATCATGGTGACAAAAACTGAACGCCATATCCCAGTTATGGTCCTATCAAGGCCTTATAGAATGATACTAACACTTCACATGATCTTGATTCTATCCCTCTGTTGATGCAGCCTAGGTTTGCATTGGCTTTTTGGATGGTTGCAGTATACTACTGACTCATATTTAAATGATTGTCTTAAATAGTCAATTCTATATATTTCTGAGAGAACTTTTACAAAATTAGCTTTTTAAGTAGGATTGCTGAAGAATTTTGCTTTGTCTACAAGCTTAAGCAAGCCCTCTAATATGAACAAGATTCAGATTGTTAAACATCTCTTGTGGATAAGTTGAGAACTTTTTCCAAATTTTGCACTACAGTTTCTTACAATTCTGCATTTTACATAATTCAAATATCCATCTTTTTTTTTTAACCTATGTGCAAAATGTACATAGCCATCCATATATGGGGGAAAATGCATCAAGAATGCAATATGTGACAATTGAACAAAAATGCATTGATTAGGAGATGTCCTTTCAGACAAGCAAATTTTTGGATTTCAATGTGCTGGCGAGTCTTTGTACGAAAAGTCAAGTGCTCATGTTTAAAAACTTTACAAAAGATGTACTCCAGGAGTTTTGACTTGTTGAAATAAAACCTAGCACTGACAGAACGTCCATGAAAACCCATCAGTTATGCTCACAGATATTTGCAGATTGCATCCCTTTCTGTTTCCTAATGGTTGAGGCTGATTATTCAGTGGCATAAATTTCATGGTTTCACAGACTTCTTGCCCTTGAATGTCACTCAATTAACCCCTCAGTTAGATGTGGTGCTATCTAACCTTTAGATTATAGCCCTCTCTAGGCAATCAACATTCTAATCAGGGAGGTGTGGTGAAGAGGTGGAGAAAGATAATTTTCCCTATTGGTCTCCTAGAGGCCCGGAAGTGCTTGTGGGGAGACTGAATAGTTATACACTGTCCCTGAGTTATAGCTCTTTCATTCCTTCCAGGAGAGCAAAGAGGGTGTCTCAGTCTTAAGGAACTTTTCCCCACTTCTGCAGTTTGTCAAGAAGCTTCGAAGCATACTCATGCTGCTTTCATGTTTGCTGTGTCTCAGCTTGCCAACAAACTATGGGGGGTGGGTGGGTGGAGGGAAGAGGGAATTGGAAGGTTGAGTTTTAAGCATCAAGCAGTGAGAACCAAGGTCACTGTAGTAGGTGTTGGCCAGACTTTCAAGACATCTTACAACAATATTGTGACACTTCCTATATTTTTGCACTATAAAAAAGGTCTGAGAATGACACTAAGCAAAGAGTTTACTTTAGAATCATAAAAGCAAAATTTTATGCACAGCAGGACTCCGAAACACATTTTTCAAATGTCAATGCACTGTAAACTGCTAAGATGAAAATTCGTTTTGCATAACATTAATGCAAAGATATTGGTAGATATACATCAAGTCTCCCGTAATCCAAACTATTTGCCAATCAAAGCATTTTAGCGTTTTTTTTTAAAAGTGGGTATAAAAGAAACATTGCATCAATAACCAGATTATTGTTTGATAAGTATTATTCATGTGGTTCCTTAACTTTTGTAGGAGCACTTTAAAATTTAAAATTACTTGCTTTTTTAATTAATGAAAAATGGTGAGCTATCTCTCAAACTCTTAATAAACCTTCACATAATTCAGGGGTTCAAGAAACCTGGCACAGTAGTGAACTCAAAACTTTGATCCAAGAACTGAGACATTTTTCCATGCATGGATGTCAAACAGCACACTTACTATCACATAAATTGTCTCAAGGAAAATAAAATTTTGCAGTAGGAAGAAAAGAGGGAT
Source organism: Pseudonaja textilis (assembly GCF_900518735.1). Next base: position 3,553,658 of record NW_020769310.1, on the reverse strand, counting down.
GAAGCGCTGATCAGCAGGTGATCCACAGAACACCAGACGTTCAACTTTTTTCTCAAATATTATTATTTTTGTGTGATAACCACAAGCATCAAAATGCCATGCAGTAATCAAGTTATAAATAGAGCCTCTTCATGGGCTTGAAGTTAAAAAAAAGGACAATCTACAATACTGTTTCCCATAGCTAAGAGCAACAAGCCTAGATAGACGGGTCAACTTGGAGAATTCCATGAGCAAAATCAGGTTTTGGAGCAGTGGTGTCAGAATATTCATGAACTGGCAGAGACATGGTAACAAGGTCAGTCAATGAATAGGCATGGCAACAGACCAGCCAATGGGAGCTGAATTGGAAACTGAAACTGGAAGGAGCTTGTGTGTGACTCTGCAGCTCTGAGCTCTGAAGCTGCAAACAAATCTGGTCTTGTCTGTCTGCTGAACTGAAACTGAAACTATTCTCTCCTCTGCTTGTGTTTTGCTTTTAACTACTACCACGTTGGAAAATCTGCCATTGGTATTGTACATTTACTTCATGTATTATTATGTATATAAAGAGAAGTTAATGAATGCTGCTGAATCAGTTATCTCTGTGTGCTTTCTGGATTTGATTTCTGCAATAAACTCTGAAAAGGGGTGTCAAACTCAGGGTCTGTAGGCCTGATCCAGCCCATGGGGTGCTTAGATGTGGCCTGCAGGGTTGCCCTGGAAAAAGCAAAACACCATCCCATGTTGCCTCTGCCAGCAAAAATGGAGCTTGAGAGGGCTGCACATGTCCCTCGCAAGTTCCATTTTTGGCTTTTTGCTGGCAGAGGGCCGCAAGAGGGTGTTGTGGCTGAAAATGGGGCTTGGGATCCCGTTTTCACTGGCAGAGCACTCAGGCCCCACAGGTGCCCCTGACACGAGTGACATCAAGCTGGCCACATCCACCCTGGCAATACCTACTCCAGTCCCCCCAAGGTCAAATACAACCCAGTTTTGACACTCCTGTTTTAGAGTATAAGTGGATGAGATTTTGGAATGTAATGCATAGTCATGGTTTTTAAATTTTTCAGCAACAAAATATTGCATATTTACGGACCCCAAAAATATGTGCAGAAAAGTAGCATGCTTCTTATTATGCAGAAGGCAACAAACTGATGAGGCATCAGCCAAGGAATTTCCAAACAGCCTGCAAAATGGGTAAATTTGGAAGCACTTTTCATGTTGAACATTTAGAACATCAAGTAAATGCACCAATAAAGGCTGAAAAGATAAGAGATGTAACTTTCAGGAAGCAGGCAGATGTTAAATGGAAAGAGAATAAAAACAAATTTGAAAACTAACAAAATTATCAGTAGTGCAGTAGAAAGCAAAATAAAGGTGATTAGCCGCTTGTGATTGTGTGTTTGCTTATTTATTTTGATTTCTCTGCTGAGTTCTTTCCTTGAGTGAGTGCTAATAAGCCAAGGAATGGTTAAAGAAAAGCAAAGACTGTATTTTCAAACCAAGGCACTAACAGGCTCATCTGTGGGAGTTCTCCCAATTAGTACTGCCAAATCTGTCAAGACTCAGGTAGGGAATAATCTGCAAATGTTTCCTTTAGATAGAGCAGTAAGCATTTAAAACGAACTAAACAACACTTGGAAGAAGGAAGAAAAAAGAACAGGACAAAATTACTTGTCAGATGTCATGAATTAATTTTTTGCAGAGAAAAAATAATGGAGGATAAGACTATTTGTGACTCATTACTCTGGCACATGAACTAAGTTTTGACCTAGTAAAGTTAATGAAAACTACTGTAATGAAAAATTAAAGCCCTGTTACCCTTTTGCAAGGCATTGAAGAGCTGGCTTTTCCCCTGTGAATTTGGTTAGGCAGGTACATGAGTTCTGTTATAATTTGTGTGGTTCTGTTTCCTGGTGAATGGGTGCCACGTGGTTATACATGGTTTTCTAAATTTTAATCTTTGCCAAAATTAACAAACTGATGGCTCACCAAACAAATCAGCCCAGAGTTCTCAACTGAGGCTCAAATGACCAGGCTCAAATGATCCTACTTTGGACCTGTTATGGGAAGATCTAGTTTTTTGGAAAAAGGAGCTCATGTTGGGAAAGGTGGAAAGAAAGAGAAGAAGAAGAAGATGACTCGCAGCAAAGTGGATGGGCTACTTTACAGTAGTGATGAGTGCACCATTGGGGGACCCGAAAGTTCAGATTAGGGACAGATCAACAAGAGCCATGGTGGTGCAGTTTTTAGAATGCAGTATTTCAGGATGACTCTGATCACTGCTTGGAGTTCGATCCTGACCTACTCAAGGTTGATTCAGCCTTCCATCCTTCCAAATTTGGTAAAATGGTGATCCAGATTGTTGGGGGAAATATGCTGACTCTGTAAACCTTAGAGAGGGCTGTAAACAACTATGAAGCTGTATACAAGGCTAAATTCTATGCTAGTGCTGTGAAGAAGAAAATCTATGTGGTTGCTAGAAGCCGAACATGACTTGATGACATATAATCAACATCACTGATCTTTGCAATCAACACCAAGTCCCTTGAGTGAAATGGGCACCTAAACTAACCAACCAACCAACCAACCAACCAACCAAATATATTTACCTCAAACCTCATTCCTATTCTTAGCCTTGAATGTTGGGCAGAACTGTCTAGGAAAGCTTTTGGTCATGCACTCTTATCTTTGGGAAGTGAGCTGACATGATATCAACCAACCAAATTAGGTCCAGGCTTTGAAGCAAGATAATTGTGCTTCAGAATGTATGCGCCAACATGTATTTTTCTATTTTTCTCAAACAATATTCCTCAAAATAATTAAGAAGAAAGGAAATATTTTGTTTCTCATAAATCTGCATCCCCTGAAGATGACTTAATGAAAATTAAAATTTGCCCTCACTCTTCTAGCAAGCCCACGTGTAGCATGGAAACATCTGACAAAAGGTAGTAGAAAATATCCCTGCCCTCAAAAGAATTCCATGCTAAAGTTGTATTCATCCATTACAACAATTCTCCCTCACAATCAAATATTTTATGGATTCTTTTCTATCTTAACCAACTCTAGATAGCTTCATCTTCCTTCTGGGAAGGAAACTTCCTTCTGGGCTTGGATAAAAAAAAGCAAGGGTCCAGGAGATGAAAACTCCATAATATAGGTAAGAGAGGAAATGCAGAGAGAAGTAAGTAAGAGTGAAGTCCTTGATGCTTTCTGACCTTGGTTGTTCATCAGTATCAACAGAAAATAATATCAGGAGCTCAGGATTGAACTGTGTAGCCCTTGATGCTCCCTGAGTTTATTTTCTTGCAGATGTTTCATTACCCATTCATTATCCACTGTGTATGTTACATATGCAGGTAACATACACAGTGGATTATGAATGAGAAATGAAATTTCTGCAAGAAAACAATCAAGCTGTCAGCCTCCATGAAGCTTGCTTGCTGTCAGCTGCCATAGAAACGGGGAGGGGGGAAATTTGGCATGGCGGGGGAGAAGTTTTCTGGAGAGTGGAGATGAGTTCTGTGTGAACCAAGTGTGGGGGGATGCTCTCGTGCTCACCGCACAACTGAATGGACTTGTTTGTGCCAAGTCAAGGTCAACCGTCTTGGCATACCACATGGGGGAAAAACACCTGGAGATGTACCCCACATGACACCATACACACTGGAGATTGGATGTCCAATCTGGGCCCTTGGGGGGAAGGAACTTGGGATAACTTTCAATATGTAATTTCCACACCTATTAACTCAGATCTTGCTTTTCTTTCATTGCTATCACTTCTAACTCAGTAAAAGTACTTTTTCTCTGTAAACATGAAGTTGGGGGACTTCTTTCTTGGGTTTTGAATGAAGGCATGTCTGACATAAGCTAAGAGAGCAACAAGGAGTCCAGCATCATCAATGTTATAACATTCAAGAGTTCAATCTGCATCATTATTATGATGTTCAAGAAGCAATGACGTTCAAGTGCTCAACACTAGAGGAAAGAAAGTGAAACTTTACTAATGTCCTTTGCCTTCTCCAAGAAGCTATCTAAGCTGTCAGACTTTGAAACAATCTTCTCTATGGTTCTTCTCCATAATCTACCAGCAATTGGAACAAAGTCACAAAGCTCTGTTCAGTTCCCAGAAGAATATAGTGCTGGGAAAGAAACACCAAAGAAAAAATGATAATTGTTCACTGTGAAATCATAACCTTTCTTCTATAAACACAAGATAGTCAACGGTGTTCTGACTTTTTATTTTCTCAGATGATTTACATACTCACACAGTTGCTTTTCATAGTGCTAATAAATAAACATTGACTCTGTAAAACAATTCCACCACCATAGAAAATCTGCAAAACACAAACCCTCTTTCAAAACAACTGAAAATTATAAGGGCATTAGATGGCCTTCATAACCAGGATCCATACTCAGCCACAGAGAATGCTATACAAGAGGCAAAAATAGTTCTTTCTACTCACCCAATATTGATAACTCAGCCGAGGCACTGCTGTTCTCATCTCTGTATGTGACCACACAGGTATAACTTCCGGAGTCATCATCCGTTGCATTAGAAATCAATAAGTTACTGCCGGCCAACAGTGAATATTTTTTGACCCTGAAAGATTGACATAATATCAATGTTTCAAGTAAGACAATATGCCAGGGTGATTTTCTCTATGGGTTGATTTATTTTAGATTTCTATCACATATTTTCTTTTGTTCAAAGAGCTGAAACATGGCAATTCCATTCTTCTAGGAAACACCAAGATATCTAGCTCTTCAGTGAAGTATGGCAAGGATGAAAGAATGAAGAATTTTTGTTTATTTATTTAAAACATGAATGTAGCTACCCAGTTTATCACAAACTGGGTGACTCCCAATCTAAGATTAAACTAGCAGAAATCCATTTTAAAACTATTAAAACCAAATACATACAAACAAAACAAAAACTGGCACCAAATTAAGTTTTCAATGTGTAGGCACCTCATCTTATCCCAGCATTTATTGATTGATTGATTTGTCAATCGCTTACCAGATAATAGGCATAAGTATAAACATGAGTTAGAATACAGGAAATAGGTACAAATAAATGGGGACAATAGGACAGGGATGGTAGGCACGATGGTGTACTTATGCACGCCCCTTACAGACCTCTCAGGAATGGGGTGAGGTCAGTAGTGGATAATTTGAGGTTAAAGGAGTGGGGGTTAGAGTCAGGTAGTGCATTACAGGCATTGACCACTCTATTACTGAAGTCGTACTTTCTGCAATCAAGTTTGGAGCAGTTAACATTGAGTTTGTATCTGTTGTGTTCTCTTGTATTGTTGCAGTTGAAGCTGAAGCAGTCATTGACTGGTAGGACATTGTAGCAGATAATTTTGTGTACTACGCTTAAGTCCAACCATAGGTGGCATAATTCAAGGTTGTCCAAGCCCAAAATTTCAAGCCTGGTGATATAGGGTATTCTGTTGCTAGCAGAGGAGTGTAGTACTCTTCTTGTGAAATACTTCTGGACTCCGTCAATTGTATTAATGTCCGATATACAGTGCGGATTCCAGACAGATGAACTGTATTTGAGTATTGGTCTAGCAAAGGTTTTGTATGCTCTAGTTAGCAATTCAATATTTCCAGAGGAGAAGCTTTGTAAGATTAGATTTACAACCCTTAATGCCTTTTTGGCAATGCTGTTACGGTGAGCTCTGGTGCTTAGGTTATTAGATATGAGTACTCCAAGGTCTTTAACAGAGTGAGGGTTGTCAACGAGGTCATATCCGCCTAGCGTGTATTTCGTGTGCTGATTTCTTTTACCAATATGTAGGACAGAGCATTTGTTGGTCGGAATTTGGAGTTGGTGGGCTTTAATTTAAAGATTTAAACAAGGTGGGCTCCAAACTTCAGGATGAGGAATGTTCTATAGGGCGCAGGCATGCCTCCCAACTACCATAAGATGCCCATGTTTAAAGGAATGGATTAGGAGCATTCCCACCTATCTGACTGGTAGTTCAAGTAGGTGTCCTTAAGAAAAGGAGGTCCCACAGATAACCTGGCCTTGTGCTAAAGAAAGCTTTACAGGTGATGCTTTAAATCAATTTTTTCAAACCACTGTTCACTGACTTCAAATCCCATAATTCCACAGTCAGCATGGCTAGTGAATGAAAAGTCTGGGAGATGAAGTCCATATAACTGGAAATCATCAATGTTGGGAAATATTGCTTTAAATGATTCTACTATGGACAAGAGGTTTTGAGGTTTTGCCTGAAAGACAAAACAGAATAACAGAGTTGGAAGGGACTTTGGAGGTCTTCTAGTCCATCCCCCTGCTCAACCTTATTTCAGAAAATTTCTTTTAAAAAACTTCCAGTGATGGAATACCTACAACTTCTTGAGGCAAGTTGTTCCACTGATTAATTGTTCTGTCACCTTAGATCTAGGTTGGTTCTCTCCTTAATTAGTTTCCATCCATAACTTCTCCTGCCTTCAAGTGCTTTGGAAAATAGGTTGACGCCCTCTTCTTTGTAGCAGCCCCTCAAACATTGGAACCACTGCTATCATGTCACCCCTAATCCTTCTTTTCATTAAACTCTCATGGCAACAGGCACTGCAAGTTTTTCCCTTTCCATATGCAAATACAACATCAGGATCCCCATAGAAAAGGGATGGGGCAAAGCCACAACACCGCTTTCATTCCACTAACACTACAGCTTTGGTTTTTCTTCCTTCTTCCTGTTGGGGTTATTGCAAAGATTGGAAGCAAAATATTGCAAGCGATGAACAGAAAATAGATATGCTTCACAGGTGTTGTAAAATTTTATCTCAGCTCAGGGAAGGTTGGTGAGGATTATGAATCCTTGGGATGTTATACGGTTCTAATTCGATCTGTACCATGTCTCTGATCTTGAATTTTGTTCCTCTTGCAGATTTGGGAGTTCAAACATCAAGAAGGAAGAGGTCAGGAATCAGTGTTAAATAACCTGAGGAATTTTGAGATCTGTGAGAATACCAAGAATAAAAAAAAAAACTCTCAGCCCTTCACCTCAGTGGAAAATATTCCAAAGATTGAAGGCTATGGCAGAAAAGGCTCTTCTGCTAGACCCAGGAGTGGGATTCAGAATTTTTTTAGCAAGGGGCTCTCTGCCCTAATGACTGGCTAGATGGGTGTGGTTAGGTGGTCATGTGACTGGATGGGTGTAGCCAACTCGATGTTGCTCCTTTGCCCTAATTACCTAGAAAAAGATAATATAGCAAAAAGTTGTTTATTATTTCATGCATTTAATACTTAAGTAAAAGGTTGGGTGAAACCAGGCTTAATAGCCGTGACTGTGAGAGGGATCTTGGAATCTCAGTGGAGTTTCTGGTGAGTTACGTGATTCTTATTATTTGGGAATTAATCCTCTCAGAGGCTAGTGGCTATGTTATCTGATTTTCTCAAAGGCTCTCCCTCACAAGCACTGAGTGGATTGTTTATCTAGCTTGCAACACTTTTACTAGGTGTGGAATGCTCTTGGCTGAATGCCCAGAAGTTCAATTAAGCCTATTAAGAGCTTTCCCTTGCTGCTTGTCTTTCTGAGGTTATTGGGGGCTCTCTGAGCCCCGCAGAATCTTAACTAGGGGCTCTCCCAAGCCTCTGCGAACCCCCAGCAGCCCATCCCTGGCTAGACCCCACCAGCCAAAGTTCTTTGAACTCTTACAGGCAGTCCTCAAGTTACAACTGCAACGGATCCTGCCCATTATTGCAGTGACGACAGTCATTAGTCAGGAATGGTAATGAGACTGCCTGGATTTTATGACCATTTTTGTGGAAGTTAAGTGAAAGTGGTGGCCTTAAAGCAAACCCATTGTTTGCTACCAGAAATGAATGCTGGTTTTGGGGGGGAAATGTCTTATAGTGAAGCCACTAGGCTAGAAAGCAAGAGATTATGAGTTCAAGTTCTGCTTTAGCCATAAAAGCCAACTGCGTGACTTTGGAATAGTCCCATCCTCTCATCCCAATTTACCTCAGTTATTGTTGTGTGAAAAATAGGAGGAAGAGGAAGTACGGGACATGTTTGCCCACTTGACTTATTTGTAGAATGAATAAAGGCTGGATATGAATAAAATAAATAAATAATGTCATAAAATGTGGTCATGAGACCATGGGATGGTGCAAACGGCCATAAATGTGACCATGCGGAACGGGGCCCTATTTCTCCTTTTCAGGTAGGCCATAAGTTTAAATGGTCACTAAACAAATGGCTGTAAGTCTGGGACTACCTGTATTTATTTATCAATCAAACTTCTATAGCCAGTCCTTCCATGGGTTTAAAAACCCGTACATACCTGAATGAGATTGGTTCATCTCCTCGCAGCCACGTAAACGCTGGGGCTGGATAGCCTGAAACACAGCACTCCAAAATGGCGTCTTTCCCTTCTACAACCACCACATTGGATGGTCTCTGAAGAAAAAATTGTTGCCTGTACAACCCAGGATCTATGAGAGAAAGAAAGAGAGAGAGAATAAATGGTTATTCTATAACAACCACATCATTTCTCTCAGTAACAGTGGGGAACAATTTTTAAATAATCACAGTGGGAATGTATTGTATCACCTAAGGAAAGGAAATGTATAAGAGAAAAACGGCAGATAATGTTATTCAGGCTAGAACAACAGAAATACCTATACCAAATAAGTTTAGAAATATTTGTTGGATGTATCAAGTACATTTCTTTGGTTAAGCACAGAGGAGGGAGGCATATTTACAGCTTGAGAGTTAACAATATCCTCCTTCAATTTGTGAAGATCTGGTATATTACCTAATAGAGGGAGAAAATAAAATATTTCAAATAGAGATTCTCGATAACAAGGCAGCCCAGCTTTCATTGTAAGCTTTCTCATGATTATTCCAGTAGTGGGGGTGGAAAAGCGTGTGAGATTTTTTTGATGAAATGCATCCTTTAAATAAAATCATTCTGAGATACATTAACAAGCCTCAATTGCAAAATAGGTCTCTTTTTCCTCTGCAAATAACTCTCTTTTTCCCTGCGAATCTCCATCACAGAATAATAGTTATAATTTTGTGGAAATCAATGAGTTCAAAACCTTGCTCGGCACTATGTTTGCTCCATTTCAACCCAATCAATGAAGAGGATCCCACAACCTCTCTGGCTAATTGGTTCCATTATGAAGCTGATATTATCATTGAGGTCCAAACATTCAGTTTGGAATCTGCTTATATATGTAACTTAATCCATTTTTTTTCCTGCCCTGAAAGAAAAGTGTCTTAAACATCCCCAAAGGACAATTCCTCTGATATCTGAATGAGTATGTTGAAATGTTTCCCCCCCCCCCCCCCCAAATCTAAACAATCCCATTTCCTTACTGGTAGTCCTCAACTTCCAACCAATTTTTTAGTGTTGGCACTGGGGGGAAATGTGATTTATGACTGTGTTTCACTTCCACGGTCATATGGTCAAAATTTGGACACTCAGCAATGGATATGTACCATATTTATGGCAGTTGCAGTGTCCCAGGGTCACATGATCACCTTTTCCAATCTTGTGACAAGCAAAATCACTGGGGGAAGCTAGTTTCATTTAAGAACCTAATTTAACAACTACAGTGATTCCCGTAACTGTGGCAAGAAATTTTGGGACCAATTGTGCTCGTACGTCAGGGACTACCTGTATTGGGTCAATTTCTAATTTTCTGATCCTCTTCACGGCCTTTCCTAAATCTATACTTATCTTTTATGATTAATGTTATTTAATATTATTATGAAATGTGTATAATTGTTGTATTATTATTAGTGTGTTCACTGCAGCAGTCGGCTGGATGTTCAGACTGGATTTGGCATTTTTATCTCCCTGACAAATCTGTCCCAAGGACTTGGAATAGGCAGAAATTGAGGTGTTGTCGCAGGATGTCAGCTGTCCTGAGTAAAGCTCCTTCTGCAATTGACTGATGGTGAATTTGTCAATGCCACAGGTGTTCAGATGGTGCTCCAGTTGTTTTGGGATTGCACCCAAGGTGCCTATGACGATCAGTATTACCTTAGCTTTCTTTTTCCATAGTTATTCTATTTCTATGACTTTATATTTTGTTATCTTCTCCAGTTCTTTCTATTCTCTTCTGCTCTCTCTTGCTACTGCCACATTCACATTCCAAACTTGTTTGTCTTTCTTAGCAACAGTTGTTAAGTGTGGGGTGTTGTGTGGCAGGTGCCTGTCTGCTTGAAGTGTAAAGTCCCAGAGCATTTTCGCTTCTTCATTTTTATTATTTTCTCTGCTTTATGGTCCCACTATTCTTGCTTGCAGGCAAATGGCATTTCTTGCAGATCTTCCAATGCATAATTGTTGCTACTTTGTCATGCCATTGCTTATAAACATTCCATGTGATCTTGTTGCAGCTAACCAGATGGTCCATTATTTCTTCAGCTTCTTTGCAGAGGGGGCACTTGCTATCTTTTGCTGCCTTTTCAGTTCTGTCTTTGAATGCATTTGTCCTTATGGCCTATTTTTGTGCAGCTTCTATAGCCATTGGAAATCCCATCCCGTTCAAGGCACTTACAGGTTGAAAGAATTAGCCAATGACATCACTGTTGCCAGAGTGGGGGATGACCATGAGGGCTCTTTTCATGCCCCTGCAAGGAGCTAGAGCAGGTGACAGGAGCTTACCCAGACATACAGCAGTACTCAGGTCTCTAACGCTGACTTGCTAACCTCCAAGTCAGCTCTCTAAGCACATAAGGCACCATGCTCCTGAGCCGTTGGAAGTCATGACCATCTTCTCATTTGTTCATTTTTGTTATTTCACTCCACACTTAGAACGCTTTGATTTTTTCTTACACCTATCTTAGGCTCTAAGGTTAAGCAATAACATATTATAGATTTATTTGAATAATTTGTTAAGGGTTTTGCCCTGAACTTCAAATTTTACTCTTTCCCCTTCCTGCTCATTCATCCAATGAGCTAACCCCCTAAACTTGGCTGCCTTATAGCAATAGCAACAGCACTTGACTTATATACCGCTTCACAATGCTTTATAGCTCTCTCTAAGCAGTTTACAGAGTCAGCCTATTGCCCCCAATAATCTGGGTCCCCAGAAAGGCTGAGTCAACCTTGAGCAAGTCAAGATCGAACTGCCAAAGTTGGCAGAGTTAGCCTGCAGTACTGCATTCTAACCACTGTACCACCACGGCTCTCTTATGTTGCTCCTCCAACCTCTGCTTACTGCTTAACCAGGAAACAATTACTCAAGCATCCACAGGATATAATTTGCAATTCTCAGGATATATCCCTTTCAGTTGGTAGTTATCCAGGAGGGGACTTTTTCACCCTTCTCAGAACATAAAACTTAATTCTGCTCTCTACATTTTGTTAACTGTCAAACTCAAGTTTTGCCAAATTGTTTACAACTAAGTACAAGCAAAAATAAAATTTCTATGGAGACTTTTCTAACCAGATTTCTTAGGATCAGGTTATGTTATCTTGACAAGTGCATACTTTCATTTTCAGGAGGCAATTCAGCTCTGAGTTCACATCTTCATTTTCTTGGTACATACATTGCAAACATAGGAGATAAGCTTTCTTTGCCATCTTAACATCTCAAAATCCTGCAGAAACATTACTGACATCTGTTTCCTTTATTGTTAATACTGTTCTTGTTCCTAGATCCGTTGAACCCTTGGAGAGTATCTTCTATTTTTTTTTTTTTGGCATTTGGAAGTAAGCAATAATCATTTGCAATGGCCATATCTCAATAAAGTAACAGTTCTCCCTCCTAGAAGTATAATTGATTTTCCCCAGCACAATTACCACAGAATGTCTAATAATTAGCATTACAACTTTTTCCACTTCTTACATTTCGAATTGCCTAAATGAAATGCAGTTACAATTGAAGAAATTGGGATGGGGGAAGATAGAGAACAGTAAATGATCAACTCAACATTAATTTAACCAAATTAAGGGTTAAGTTTTATATAAGTGTAATAACATGAATTTGATTCTTTCAGTTTACAATTTGAGTAGCAATAATTAGAAAGCCGTAATTTTATGCTGTGATGTATTGTAGAAACTGAAGATTTCATAGAATTACACTTCATAAGTGTCATGCCCTTGATAGAGTTGGACTATGAGGGAGAGGAGGAACAGCAGACAGGGAGTGGAGGTTTGGCTCCAGAGGTTGTGGAGGAGGCTGGGGAAGGGCAGAGGCCAGCTGGGCAGTCAGAGGTAGAACCAGGCCCATCCCCTCTGCATTCTAGGACATGCAGGGAGGAACAGAGAAGGAAACAGCTTGGTTTACAAGAGAGGAAGTGGCCATGATCCTTCTCATTGGTTGCAGCTGGGGAGAATAGTATATAAGAGAGACGGTTAAAACACAGCGTTGCCAGAAGCAAAGTATGTGTTATTTTGGGCTGAAGTTATCTTGGTTGGCGTCCTTCCAACAGACTGTACCTTGTTATCTCCTTGAAGTTTGGTAATTACCTATCCTGATCCATTGTGGAAATTCCTTCATTGTAGTTTGTTTTAATTTTTTGACAACCCTTTGACAACCCCTCAAATATTGGAAGACTGCAATCATGTCTTTTATGTACACAGAAAGTATTTGCACCAAGACAAATTCCTTGTGTATCCAATCACACTTGGCTAATAAAGCATTCTAATTATAATGTCTCCCCTGGTCCTTCTCTTTCCTAGACTAGCCATGTCCAGTTCCTGCAGCTGTTCATTGTATGTTTTAGCCTCTGGTCCTCTAATCATCACTGTTGCTCTTCTCTGCACCTTTTCTAGAGTCTAGATAGACAGATGGACGGATAGACACATAGCACGTGTATACATACATTCATGTGTGGAGGGGTATGTACGTATGTATGTATAAAATATGGTTAAAAGAGGACAGATAAAACCAAAATATTACTGAATCTCTACTACTGAATCAGAGAAGATTGATGGTACTGTTTTTATTTTTATTTATTTATCAAATTTGTAAGATTATGTTCAATGAATTCAATGATCCAAAGAAACTCTGTATGGTGTATATTCCATATAAAATTGCTTCCAGGTTTAGGGTGTTTTTCTCAAAATAGAAGTGCAGGATATATATTTTAATACTGAAAGAAATAAGAGGAAATAGTGTAAAGATTTAATACTGGCATTTCGAAAAGGGATCTTCGGAACCTTTGCTCTTGGTTCTATAAGCAAATCCCTCATCCAAGATTACAATATATAAAAGGCACAGAGAACAGGTAAGACAAACAGGAACTGAGTAAATCCAGTGACATTTTTAAAAGGCATCGTATAATCAGAACTAAAACAGCATCTCTTGCTTACTTATGTTCTTTTGGCTGGTAAATAGCATTTATTTCCAAAATAAAACCGGTCTGTCTCATGCACATAAACACACATGCACACCTATAAATACCCTCCTTAAAATGGCCTGTTGTTTTGTTGTTTACTTAACCTTTGCCATCACCTTCTGTTCCCAATCTTCTTATCTAGTTAACTTTTCTCTCTCCATCCCTTGTTTTTCCAGAGTTTTGTTGTTGGAGCATGAAAAAGAAAAAGAAGGTTCAAAAAACCTTCAGAATTCCCATCTTTGTGTGTAGAAGGTACACAACCGCAGTACCCTTTTGTTGGTTTCTGAAGATAAATTTCTGGGGGCTGACAGGGGAAAACAAATGGTACTTCTCCCATACAATCAACAGCTGAGAGAAACTTTAGTGTCTTCTCAAGGAAAAAAAGACTTGACCCTTAACATAATAGGAATGGGGAAAAGAGAGACCCAAGCTTCCAAGAGATGCTTCCTTAATGATTTCACTAACAAAGGAGGTATCAGCTTTGGAAACCTTATTCAACGCTGCCACATAGCTTGAGAAAGCGAGAGGGGGGTGATTTCAATTGAGTAGCTCTAAATAGACAAAATAGAATTCTTTTGTTAGTTCAAGATCATGAAGTGTGGTGCAGGAACAAAAAGGATCTTACTTTGGGATTGGTTCATGTGATGTGATGATGGGGGAAAAGGGGATGGGTTGTAGGTTGGGACATTGTGGAAAGTTCTGGGGACTTTAGTTCTGAGATTTCACAGATGTGCCAGGTGCTATTCTAATAAAGGTACTTTTGAGATGACGCTTGTCTCAGAGTTACTGATTGGAATGGAGGTTTTCTGGAACACTGACAGGAGGATTTGGCAGTTCCTATCTAAATTCCAGGGGACATGGTGACTCAATGGCTAAGACACTGAGTTTGTCGATTCAGAAAGGGCGGTGGTTCGGCGGTTTGAATCCCTAGCACCACGGTAATGGAGTGAGCTCCCATTACTTGTCCCAGCTTCTGTCAACCTAGCAGTTCAAAAGCATGTAAAAATGCAAGTAGAAAAATAGGGACCACTTTGGTGGGAAGGTAACAGTGTTCAGTGTGCCTTCGGCATTTAGTCATGCCAGCTACATGACCATGGAGACATCTTTGGACAGTGCTGGCTCTTCAGCTTTGTAACGAAGGTGAGCACTACCCCCTAGAGCCAGAAATGACTAGCACGCATGTGCAAGAGGAACCTTTACCTTTATCTAAATTTTCAAGATTCTGTGCTCCAATCCCTAATTTTTGGCAACACTTCTCATGGAAACTCTTGACCCTTGATATAAACAGGATGGGGAAAAGAGATAGACAAGCTTCAAAGAAGAACCACGGAATCTTCCTTTGTTAATGAATTCATTAAATAAGTGAATCCCTGAATAAATTCACTAAAAAAGGGCATTCTGCAGTTCCTATCTTATTGGGAATATTCTGGGCTCCAAAAATATGGCATCAAAAAAGTCCATGCTTCTCAAGGAAAAGGGCTCTCACTCCTTCACATAAAAAGGATGAGGAAAAGAGATACCCAAGCTTCAAAGAGATTCCTCCTTAATGAATTCACTAACAACGGAAGACTCTGCAGCCGCTATCTGAATTATCAAGATTCTATGTTCCAAACCCTAATTCTTGACATAAAAGGAACTTCATTTGGATCTTGTTTTTAACAGCGAGTTCTGCAGCCAAACAGATGGACAGACTACTACATTTTCTTGTTTTGCTGCTCAGTAGTCCAACTGAAGGAAAAGGGTTGTGCAAAGTTGTTATTTTCTGTTTTGGTTTAGGTTGAAAAGAGCACCGCTTCAGTCACTCAATAAGTAAGAATTTGGAAAGGCTATTTGTGCAGTTAAGAGGTTGGAGGAATATGAAAGTAAGGAACCGTCCCTACCTTACCAGATCTTTGACCTTCCTGGAAAGTAAGATTTGAAGGCTTCTGATAAGATCAGAACAGATGACTTCTAGATACAATACTGCCCGTCAGACCTGTAAATCTCGCCTGTTCTTGGAGTGAGTTTTATAAAGTCTCTTCTGAAAATTCTTCCAGATATTGTCCAGTGCATCTCATCACAGTTTCTAGGCACGGCGTGTCAGTAGCTCGATAGCAGCAGCTTAATCCCCTCAGCTAATGGCTATATGTTTTCTTGACAAACATATGGAACATAATCAAACACAGATTACTTTCTGATATCCTATGATATAATTCAAGCTATAATTGAGACAGATATTAAGCTACACATTTCTACATATGAGGCTTGGATTGTAATAAATGAGAGATGACTTGCTTCACTGCACATTTGCAGAAACACAGACACACAGAGGGCATTTCATAATCTAACCATAGGAGTGAGTTGAAAATAAATGAAAATGAAGGCTTCACAAAATCACGAAACAGACTCCTTGTCCCGACAAAACCCCTTTTTATTAGGCTAATGTGAATTCCTCTCATTCACATCCAGCAAAGTCCCCAAAACAGTCTTTCAAGGGTGAATTACAACCACAGACCTTATCAGGCTTGAAGAGTTGCCAGGACAATAGCTTCCAAGTGCAACTCTCTACAAGAAAATACTTGGCAAGGAGTCTCTAAGAGTCACAAACAAATCTGCACACTAATTAAATGAACTAATTGTCTCTTGCAAACACCACTCCCCTTCACTCCCCTTTATTTCCAATGGGAAGGGCCATTCACCATCCACCTGTGCCTTTACTCCTGAGTCAACCCTTGTTCATTAACTGTTCCCTTCTCCTAGCAGCTCTGTACATATGCACATCGGGAACAGGCTCCAGCTGTTCTTTTGCCCTACTGATTTCTGACTCTGAAGGCAGCTGATAACTGTTGGAAGCCCATGGCCCTACCTCTGCCTCCAATGCAGAGCACTTGTGAGATCCTTGCCCAGACTCCAGGACTGGCCCATGTTCCTCCCCAACCTCTTCACTGTCTGAATCTGCCACCAGTTCCATTGGCTGCTGGCATGCCACAACAATAAATTTGAGACTAGCTACCATGATTTGTGGATTATGTTGCATTATGATTTTTATGGCAGGCAAGAAAGTTGAAGGGCAGGGTTTATGTAACTCTGCCATGTAAAAAGCTTGGATGACTCTTGCCCAACATGGTACCTTTCCAAAGTTTTGGGGTACAACTTCTTCTATTCCAGAATATCAGGCACAAGGGATGCAGAAATTTGTTCAAAACATGTAGAGGGTGTTTGGCTGAGGGAGGCTGAGTTTTGTGAGGCAGAATGTTCAAAACAGTAGAAAAGGTTAGAAGATTGTAAATATCTATATACAGATTACAGATTAACAAAGTTGGAAGGGGCCTTGTAGGTCATCTAGTCCAACCCCCCCACCCAAGCAGGAGACCCTACACCATTTCTCACAAATGGCTCTTCTTGAAAACCGCCAGTGATGAAGCTTCCACAACTTGAGAAGGCAACGCCTCTTTCGTAGGTTGAAAGAAAATTTCTCCTTGTAGATTGAGTTTCATCTTCAGGAACTGGCCTTCTAAAGAGCAATCAGGATTGATCTCCTCTAGGACAGACCGGTTTGATCGCCTTGCAGTCCAAGGGACTCACAGGAGTCTTCTCCAGCACCAGAGTTCAAAGGCCTCAATTCTTTGGTGCTCAGCCTTTCTTATGGTCCAACTTTCACAGCCATACATTGCCACTGGGAAAACCACAGCCTTGGCTATACACACTTTTGTTGGCAGGGTGATGTCTCTGCTTTTTTGTATGCTGTCTAGATTTGCCATAGCTTTCCTTCCCAGGAGCAAGTGTCTTTTAATTTCTTTGCTGCAGTCCCCATCTGCAGTGATCTTGGAGCCCAGAAAAATAAAATCTTTCCCCATCTATTTGCCAGAGGAATTGAGAGGGCCGGATTCCATGATCTTAAGTTTTCTTAAAGTTGAGTTTCAAGCCAACTTTTGCACTCTCCTTCTTCAAAGAAAAAGCTGTACCATCTACAAAAAAGAAAACTGAGGGCAAGCGGCATCCTATTCCCTCATGACATCGTCAAACAAATGATGCAAAACATGCAATTTGTATGTACTGATGAGATGTTCATGATGAGGTGATGACCCTGGGGCTTTCACCTTTGACCTCTGGTGACAGCAGGCCCCCCTGAGGGTGACTTTATGATTTGTTTCTGCAGTTTCAAAGATGGCTGATTAGCAATTTCAGGTTGATTTGCAAAGAAATGGAAAGGGATTAAAGCTGATAAGGATCTTTAAGGGGAAAAGAGGCAGAAAAAAAAATGATGCTAGGTCTTATCAACTTCACTGCACCACCTCAGTTGTTTTGCCTTTCAGGCCTTGGGTGTGGCATTATTAATCCCTTCAGTCAAAGAGAAGCTTCTGGAACCTGGATGGATAAATCTCTCATTAAAGTGATACTCATCTCTCAATAAAGAGAATCTGTTAAGGTGTCTAACCACGCTGCAGGGAACCTTTGTGGGATGTGATTTTTTTTTTTTCTTCTTCTTCTTCTCTCTCTCTCTGTCATGATGGAAATTCTGGCCTGACTTTGCACTGTCAAAAGATGTGATAAGAGAAAGTCTAAAGCAATCAGGAGGAAAGGGGATAATAACATGCTTACCGTGATCTCCAGCAGCTCATATTTTCATCAAAGGTATAATCAAAAATAGGACTGTTTTTTGTACTAGTGGCGAGGTATTAAAAATCAGTTTATTATGTTATTTATTTGCATTAATGCAATCCCTGCTGTTGAATCCATATTTTGTGAACTCTCTAGATCAGGGGTCACCAACCTTTTAGACCTCAGAGACCACCAAACTCACAATTTTAAATCCCACAGACCAGAGACCCTGGGAAAATCCCCAAAAAATTCTGCAGGAAAATTCCCAATCCCGTTTTCCTACCGATCGATCATTCTTTATTTGGGATCACAGGAGACTGTCTCCAGCTCTGTTCTCAGAGGCAGGGAGGGAGGGAGGCAGGGAGGGAGGGAGAGAGAGACTTTTGGCTTCTTGCAAGGAAAGCAGCAGAAGTCTTTCTTTCTCTCTCCCAAACTCCGCCAGAAATGAGTCTTTGTGAGACTTGTCACACCAGTGCAGCTTCTTGGAGCAGGATGCCTTGCAGGGTCTCAAAGACTCATTTCTGGCAGAGTTTGGGGGAGAGTAAGAAAGACTTTTGCTGCTTCCTTTCCTTGTGTGCAGCCAAAAGCAGAAGAAGAAAGAAGCAGAAAGAAGCAGCCCAGTGGCCAGGTGAGGTGCATGGGGCAAGTGGGGCAAGTTCCCCCCCCCCCTGCCCTTTCCTCCTTCCCCTCACTATCTCATGTTGTTTGCAATGCAAGCAATGCAAGCCTTGTGTTCCCGCGCAGCCTGGATTAATTACTTTGGAGGAAACATTTCTCTGCGGACCACCAAAATTTTCTCCTGGACCACCAGTAGTCCCTGGCCCACTGGTTGGTGACCACTGCTTTAGATGTCATTTGTAGGTTGAAACAAAAGCAGAAAAAGGATAGCAGTTAAATTAAGGCAGTGGAAGAAAGGGAATGGAGAAACAAGCACAAGAAAGAGTGAACAGATAAAATACTACTTATACTTCTACTAATTGTTTCAACTACAAGCCATTCAGAATTCTTGGTAATGCTGATCAATTTCTTTCTGCATGTTTAGCTAATACTATGACAAAATGTGTGTGAATGCAATCACTAATTCCATAATTTAGATTTTTTTTTAAAAAAAGTTTTACTTTTTTCCCCAGGAGAAGAAAATTAACCTGCTGTGAATTTTTCAGTTTTGAGGAATAATGCTTTTTAAATCTAAGATAGAAGGCTTATACCCAGAGAAGTGCACAGATAACGCAGAAGTGGCTTGGTAGATTCTGTGCAGCTTTTAGTAATTAAATAAAGTGTGAAGAGATCATCAACTTTCTACCTACCCATCAAGGAAACAAAAATTGGCTTGGGGAATACTTTGCAGACTCTTTTTGACACAGATCCTTTGCCAGGTTGAATGGCACTTATATCGGAGACTGTGAGATTGATGTATTCAATGAAGAAAAACAATGACACAGTACAGGTTATCCTTGCCACTTGTTTAATACCATTCTGAAGCTACATTGACACTGAAAGAAGCAACGTATGCCCGGTTCTCATGCTTATAACCAGGGGTGGGATTCTACCGGTTCTGTCCGGCTCTGTAGAACAGGTAGCTCTGAAGAGCAGCAGACATAGAACTTCTATGTCTGCTGCTGTTTTGGCCCACCTGCCCGCCCAGGCTCTTACCTGACCTTTATTTCCTGCTTTTTCAACCTCAGCTGCCATGCAAAGCACAGCTGCAGTTGAAAAAGCAGAAAAAAAAGTGCTTTTTCAAACACTGCTTCCCTGCAGGCAGCGCTGCTCAGCTGTCCAGGCAGCAAACTGATGAAGATTTACATACATGCATAGCATGCAGGGAAGCACATCATAAATCACTGAACTGGTAGTTAACCCTGTCAGATCCCACCCCTGCTTATAACTGTCAGAGTATCCATGCAGTCACGTGTTGTAACCCAAGGGCTTGGCAACCGGTTCACTTATAGGATGGTTGCAAGTCACGTGATTGCCATCTGGGACCTTTCCAGTTGGCTTTTGACCAATTACGTTCAATAGGAAGCTGGCAGAAGATTGAAAGACATGGTCATGGGATTTCTCACTTAACAACTGCAGTGATTCACGTAACGAACATTGCAAAAAAAAAAAAGGGTAGTAAAATCAGGTTCAGTCATGTCAATGGAGATTCTCAGGTCATGGTTGTCCCTCTAGAAAGTTCGAACCCACCCTTCTCCTAGAAGAATGAAATACTCCAGGAAAATAAAAAAGGCAGAATATTATACCTCCCTGGATGAGAAAAGAAGAAACATGCTCTTGGAAAGACTGGGCCATCCTATCTATAAGACAAGAGGCCTTCAGTTTCAGAATGGAATGGAATGGAATGGAATGGAATGGAATGGAATGGAATAGAATAGAATAGAATAGAATAGAATAGAATAGAATAGAATAGA
>NW_020769310.1:3465088-3533361 GCF_900518735.1 Pseudonaja textilis | reverse complement strand
GAATAGAATAGAATAGAATAGAATAGAATAGAATAGAATAGAATAGAATAGAATTCTTTATTGGCCAGTGTGGTTGGACACACAAGGAATTTGTCTTGGTGCAAATGCTCTCAGTGTACATAAAAGAAAAGATACATTCATCAAGAGTCAAGAATCATAAGGTACGACACTTAATAATAGTCATAGGGTACAATAAGCAATCAAATCATACTAGGAAACAGTCAATATAAATCGTACGGATACAAGCAACAAAGTTACAGTCATACAGTTACAAGTGGGAGGGGATGGGTGATAAGGAGTGATGAGAAGGTTAATAGTAGACTGTATAAATAGTTGGACAGTGTTGAGGGAATTATTTGTTTAGCAGAGTGATGGCATTCAGGGAAAAACCATCCTTGTGTCTAGTTATTCTGGTGTGCAGTGATAGGATTAGTCCTTACTTAAGATCCAAACCAGGACAAAGCCATTAAGCCATAATAGGAATTGCCCCAAACCCCATTCATTACATCACCCAGTAAGATTCAACCAAGCCTGGGACACAGACAAACTCAGCTATGACTGCATGCCCCCATGGGAATCCGATTGCAACCACAATAGGATACATTTCTTTATTTATTTTTTATTTGTCAATTGCTTACAAGATAATAGGTATAATTAAAAACATAGTTATGAATACATGGATACATATAAGAAATAATCGGATCAGATCATGAAACAATAGGACAGGGATGGTAGGCACGTTGGTGTGCTTATGCACACCTCCTACAGACCTCTTAGGAAAGGGGTGAAGTCAATAGTAGACAGTCTAAGGTTAAAGTTTTTGGGGTTTGGGGAGGAAACCACAGAGTCAGGTAGAGTATTCCAGACGTTGACAACTCTGTTGCTGAAGTCGTATTTCCTGCAATCAAGTTTGGTGCGATTAACCTTGAGTTTGTATCTATTGTGTGCTCTTGTGTTGTTATGGCTGAGCTGAAGTATTCATTGACAGGTAGGACACTGCAATGTATGATTTTATATACTATACTTAGATCGGACTGAAGACGGCGTAGTTCTAGGTTTTCTAGGTCTAGAATTTAAAATATATCTCACTCTCCACTCCAGGTGGTCAGATATTGAGGACTTCAAACCCATGTGGTCCTCTTCACCATTAAACCATCCTTCCAAGCAGTCTCAATGTTTCCAATGTATTTCTCCCCACTTGGAATTGAACCCAAAGAGGCATTTCTTCCAACATCCTAAAGGTGCTTTTTAAAGAGACAACTGGACTTTTTTGGTTTTTCTTTGAAAGCGGGGGGGGGGGGGGCAAAGAGGCCATACGTGTCAAAATTGAACAGCGCTCTCTCAACAGAGGGGAAGGGATATGACATCATCTATTTCCAGTCTACAACACAGTCCTTTCAGCCATTCCCCAAAAGCTCCACACCCCTTTGCATCCCTCAGGTGACCCTGGAGGACTGAGATAAACTTCCAAGTAGCCTTAACAACTTGCTAAAAGAATTCAAATGACTAGCTATCTCCAAGGAGTATAAATCTTTCCAATTCCCCACCATCTAGTCAGAGCTGAAGAAGCTTCTTGGATGAGAAGCAAAACATCTTCAAAGAAAAACCCGAAAGTCCAGTTGCCTCTTGAAAAAGCACTTTTTGGGACAGGTGCAGTCATGTGATTCATTACTTAATTACAAATCTTCCCATCCAAATTGTGTTCCTAAGTTGACTGCCTGTACTATCTGAACTAATGAAAAGCAAGTTGTGAATGGGGAACAGTTACACACACACACACACACACACACACACACACACACACACACACGCACACACGCGCACACGCGCACATGCACCGTAATTCGCTTATGTAAATTAAACAGGCCCATAACCCCAAAGATTAAAATATAGCAAGTGTGGTACCAAAAAAAAAAAAAAAAAATCCAGCTAACTATCATTCTGTTGGTCTCTTAATTCTAGTTGGTAAACTGCATGCAAAACATCTCAGCCACAAATTCTTAGATTAGCTAAAATCAGAAAATATACCTGGGGATAAAGAGGCCGAATTTTGGGTGGGGAAATATGAAGTAAATCCTACTGTAGGAATATCAACTTATTTTCCAAAGCACCAGAAGTCAAGACAAGAAATGATGGATGGAAACTAATCAAGGAAAGAACCAACCTAGAATTAAGGAGAAACTTCCAAACAGTGAGGACAATTAACCAGTGGAACCTCTTGCCTTCAGAAGTTGTGGGTGCTTCATCACTGGAAGCTTTTAAGAAGAGACTGGAAAGCCACTTGTCTGAAGTGGTATAGGGCAGGGGTGTCAAACTTGCACCATCATGGCATCATCACGTGACATATTGAGACTTTTTTGCCCTTCGCTAAACCGGGCGTGGGCATGGCCAGCGTGTGACGCATCTGGCCCACGGGCCACAAGTTTGAACAGCCCTGGTATAGGGCTGGACTAGAGGACCTCCAAGGTTCCTTCCATCTCTATTCCGTTTGACTGAATGATCCATCCCCAACTTCAAGTGCATGTAAAACATATTAGCTGATTCTGCTTAAGCTCCTTGCTGTGACTCCGGTCTGCACTCCCTGTTTCTTAAGCAAAGAAAAGCAATCCAATCTAATTCTAGATTGATCACAGAAGTGCAAATTTATTTAATAAGGAACATACTAAAAACCACACTGGGCCACAAGCCAGCACCCTCCACAGGGGGGCAGGGGAATCAGCACTTTTTCTGACAGCTATTCATTTTGTTTCTCATTACTCTATTATTCTTATAACTTTGTTTTAATCATTCCATGACACATTGATAAAGAATGCATGTCCATGTCCTGCTCATTTCTGTTCACCTTCTAGCTTGTTATTTATAGATATACTTGCATTCGAACCAATTTCAGGGGTAATTCAGCCAGCCTAGTAAATCTGACAATGCCAGTTAAAGTTAAAAAAAATAAAAATAAAAATAAAGCCAGTTAAACTCAGATTAGGGCAATCTGAAAAAGCATTCCTTGGAGGAAACATCCTGTTAATTTAGAGCAATGGGGGAAAAATTATCCCCATAAGGTAAGCAACATCCCTTAAATACTTTCATTTAAATCTATGATCATAACTAGTTAGAAAGAAGTGCTTATCAATTTTGTGTCACGATGAACGCCAGTTGCTAGGAAACATGAGCAGAAGGATGGTGTGTGTTGGCTTCCCACTGGCATCTAATTGTACACTATGAGAACATATCAACAAAAGTTGATCCAGAGCAGTTCTTTTACTTTTCCAAAATAATGTAAGAATCTAATCTATCTCTTTACAACGTATACATTTTTATGAACCAACCTGGAACTAAGGAGAAATTTTCTGACAGCGAGAACAACCAACCCATGGAACAAAAGTTGCCTTCGGAAGTTGTGGGAGCTTCGTCACTGAAGGCTTTCAAGAAGAGATTGGACTGTTATCTGTCAGAAATGGTGTAGGGTCTCCTGCTTGGGCAGGGGGTTGGACTGGATGACCTACAAGATCCCTTCCAACTCCCTTAAACTGTTAAGGATAAATGTCCTGACAGTGAGAACAATTAAGCAGTGGAAAAACTTGCCTCCAGGAGTTGTGGATGCTGCAACACTGGAGGGTTTTAAGAAGAGATTGGACAACCATTTGTCTGAAATGGGATAGGGAGGTTGGACTAGAAGACCTCCAAGGTCCCTTCCAACTCTGTGATTCTGTGATTCTGTGATGGAACTGGCAGAACTACCTCTAACACACATTATTACATTGCAGTATATATCTGCAATATTTTTTTTAACCCCTTCTTGTTTGGAGAGCAGATTTTACATACTGAGTTTATCCAGTTATCTTAATGCATATGGTAATTCTTTGAACTTCTCTTGGTGAAGATGACGGAGACCAAGGGACCTTGCTTGCTGCTGCCATCTGTGCAAGATGCCCTTTGGCGCATTAAGAACACTTTGAGATAAAGAATGGATAATCAATATAGGCTAGCCCTGACCCCATTCCTACATCACACACAGGCCCCTCACCCGAGTCCTCCCTATCAGAGACCTCTGCCGTCCGCACCTGCTGCTGGAGAACCACAACACATTGTAACTTGAGGTCTATCTATACTAGATTTTAAATAGCACTTTTGATAAAGCTTGGATTATTTGGAGTGGTTGTTTTTTTGTTTCAGTTAGATTTTAATATTAAATATTGGTGAACAAATTAATCCCTCATTAGGGATTAATCCCTCTAAAATACTTATGAATGCAAGTGATTCTAAGTTCTTCTGAATCGCAAATGTCTGTTATTATTCTTTTCATATGCAGAGAGATTTTTCTTACTCTTCTTGGGTTAATTCTAATGAGTCGTATTTGCTGATTATTAACTTGCCTACTGAGTTCCCATGGAGAAATCATAAAGGGTTATCAACAATCTTTTTTTCAAACCCAAATTTTGATCAAGCATGGCCAAAGGACAATCTAAAATTATAGTCTTTATAGAAAGCTGTAAGAGAAGTCAGTCACTGACCTCCTGTGGGAAAAAAAAAACACCATGAATTTGTTGTAATAGAACTGAAGTTGGAGTACTGGAATATTAAGCTTGTTTAAATTATCTCCAGTAATCAGAAAGAAGGAAAAAATAGAGCAACTATTACTCCCTCAATAATCTCTTTAAAAATGTCAGTTGAGTTCCTTTCAAAAAGAATTAATCGGGTTTAACTACTGCAGCTCTGGAACTTTCTCACTACTAAGAAACAATGAACTGACTGTCAAAATATGAATTAACAGAATAACAGAATAGCACAGTTGGAAGGACCGTGGAGATCTTGTAGTCCAGCGGTGTCAAACTCGATTTCATTGAGGGGTGCATCAGGGTTTTGTTTGACCTCGGGTGGAGGGGATGAGTGGGCACGGGGTGGGTGGGACTTAGCCATCTCAATGTCCTGCAGCCCCCTGCCAGCGAAAACAGAGTCTGCTCGCTTTCTCTGGCAGAGGCACTGTGGGCTGGTCCTTTCCTGTTTCCAGGGTGGCTCCATTGGCCGTATTTATGCACTCCTCAGGCTGCATCCGGCCTGCGGGCCTTGAGTTTGACAACCCTGTTCTAGTTCAACCCCCTGCTGAAGCCGAAGACTTACACCAGCTCTTTCTGGCTCGTGCACTTGAGTGCTCACCGCTGCTTGTGTGGCCCAGTTCGTAACAGGCCAATCAGCTGATCAGCTGAGACTTGGGAGGCAGAGAATAGATGGGGGTGGGGCCAGTCAGAGCAGGTTCTGACCAGTTCTGGAGAACCAAAAGCTGAAATTTTGAGTAGTTCGGAGAACCGGCAAATACCACCTCTGACTGGCCCCGCCCCCATTTAGTCTCTGCCTCCCGAGTCCCAGCTGATCGGCTGGGTCTTCTTTTGTTGCCCTGCACAGGAGAACAGAGCTGGAAAGCAGGTTAGTGAGGTGGGGAGGGAATAGGGATTTTGCAGTAACCTTCCCCTGCCATGCCCACCAAGCTACACCCAGGTCAGGTTTCCAAGTGATGAAATCCTTTTAAAAAGAATAAAACAAAATCCATCTTCCAAGACAACTTCCTGTCAAACCCGGAAATTGACAGTCCACAGAACCAGTACTAAATTTTTTTGAATCCCACCACTGGCCACTGCCCAGTACTGGCCTGCAGATGGAGTTGGGACTCCTGCTCTATAGCATTCCAGACAAATGACTGTCCAGTCTCTTCTTGAAAACCTCCAGAAATGGAATACCCACAATTAATGTACTGATTAACTGTTCTCACTGTCTCTCCTCAGGAAATCTCTCCTTGGTTCTAGATAGGTTTTCTCTTTCATGTCCTTCCATCCATTCCTTCTTATCTTGCCTCAAGTGCTTTGGAGAAAAAGTCAACTCTTCTCTGTGACAGGCTGTAAAATATTGGAAGATTGCTATCATGTCACCCTTAGTCCTTCTCTTCGTTAGACTAGGCATACCCAGTTCCTGAAACAGTTCATTATTTCTTTCATCCTCCATCTTCCTAATCATCTTCGTTGTTCTTTCCTGCACTCTGTTCTAGTGGTGGGAATCATTTTTTTTTTACTTCCGGCTCGGTGGGCATGGCTTGGTGGGCGTGGCAGGGGAAGGATAGTGCAAAATTTCCATTCCCACCCCACTCTAGGGGAAGATACTGAAAAATCCCCATTCTCTCCCACCCCACTAACCTGCTTTCCTGCTCTGTTCTCCTGTGCAGGGCAACAAAAGCAGACCCAGTTGATCAGCAGGGACTCGGGAGGCAGAGAATAGATGGGAGCAGGGCCAGTCGGAGGTGGTATTTGCCAGTTCTACAAACTACTCAAAATTTCTGCTACCGGTTCTCCAGAACTGGTCAGAACCTGCTCAATACCACCTCTGTTCTCAACATCTTTTTTTTGTATCATGGAGACCAAAACTGGTCTTTGTGAAATATTCTTGGTGGTTTGGATTCATTACCCATTCCACCATTCCATCATTATTAGTTTTTATTATTTATTAGTTTTACTCTATAGTCATTAGTTTTACATAAAATGATGAACACTGTACGTGTTGCATATGTGTTAGAAGGAGAAGTAGGCACAGATGGGGTGAATCATATGAATGCAAAAGGATTTTCAGCCTACAAAACCACTACGCTGAAAGCAAAACCCATGGAATTGATTTCATCTAATTGATTATTCTTTTGTGTTTGAACACACTAAAGCAATTCTCCTGAATAAGAATGCAGTCTTCCTGAACCGACTGGGGTTGGGTTAGTTTAAGTGGTGCTTAAGGAGGCGTGACATTTTAATTTCTGCTATTTTTTTTTTAAATGTAGCTGTTGCTTAACAACCATCAGGCTTTTTAAAGCAAAGCCTGTTGTGTCTTGTTTTGTTTTAATGACAGAGTACCAATTTCTTTTAATGCTGCATTATAGCCATCTTATTCTAACTTCACACAAAGACATGCTCAATTTATGCATAGAACTGAATCATCTAAAAAGCTAATTAGCTCTTGAATGTTAAACAATACATAGGTTTAAAAGATTTTCTTCATTTTTCTACCAATGATTGGAATTGTATTAGCATTCAAATACAAGGAAGGAAGGAAGGAAGGAAGGAAGGAAGGAAGGAAGGAAGGAAGGATAAATGGATGAAGGAAGGAAGGAAGGAAGGAAGGAAGGAAGGAAGGAAGGATGGAAGGATGGATGGAAGGAAGGAAGGGAGGGAGGAAGGAAGGAAGGAAGGAAGGAAGGAAGGAAGGAAGGATAGAAGGAAGGAAGGATGGATGGAAGGAAGGGAGGGAGGGAGGAAGGAAGGAAGGAAGGAAGGAAGGAAGGAAGGAAAGAAGGAAGGAAGGGACATTTTACCTTTCTGGATTACAAGCTGAATTTAAATAGTTACTGAATGCAAGGTTATTATGGAAAAATGAACACTCAAACCTTTCTCATTAACAATCATATGGTTCTATTTTTTTATATGTATGAAGCTTGTTGTCATCTGTTTCTGAGGGGAAAGAGAAGGGAAATATGTAGAAAAAAGGGGAAAAAGAAAGAAAAGACATTGACTTCAGACCCCCTTTGTGCAATGGAATAAGATAATAACATCAAACCTGAACTTTTTTACTTTGACATAATAATATAAACTAGCCATTTTATATAACAACAAACCTGTGTAATTGGTAAAAATCCAAAATCAAAGTTTTTATATGTTATTTTTCTACCTCAAGCCCGAAGTCCAGAAGCAGTTTCCAAGGAGAAATAAAAGTAACTGTATTTTTTTTCCTTTTGTCAAAGCAGTCAATTTGGCCATCTCTGCAAATTCCATCAACTTTTGTAGCCATTCATTCATTGTGGGAATCAAAGAGCTCTTCCATTTTTTTGTGCATAGAACATTCTTTCTACCATCAACATATATAACACTAAAGTTCCCATCTTTTTCCAAGTCTTTTCCTATTAAACCCAAAAGAAAAGTTTCTGGTTTTATCTTTATATTCACTTTGAGAATCTTGTGTATTAAGATGTGAATCCTACTCCAATATTTCTTTGCTTTATCACATGTCTACCATAAGTGATAAAAGGTCCCTTCTTTCGCACTTCCAACATTCATTTGAAATACCTTTATACATTCTTGACAGCTTGTCTGGTGTTAAATACCAGCAATAGATCATCTTATAAAAATGTTCTTTTAAACTGTAATTTAATATACATTTTAAACCTTTCGACCACATATTCTCCTATTGTTCAAGCATTGTATTATATCCAAAGTTCCTTGCTCACTGAATCATGCAATGCTTTTCATATTCACTGAGGACTACATATAAATTAAAATTCTCCTTTGACTTAGTTCTTTTCTTTAACTGATCCTTGGAAAGCCCCACAAAAGCTAAATGTTTCCTTTGTGTCCTCCAACTTGTAAACAAGGAGATAAGTGTGCATCGCAGTATTTCGTGTTGCTGATAGACCTGTTCAGACTCACAATTCAGGTTTGATCAGTCTGGAAGTCAGCTCTGAATTTTTGCCTTGGTTCTCTTTGTTTGGTTCAGATCCGTGTATCTACCATTCTTCAATGGAAGAAGAAGAAGGGGGAGAGTTGGTACAAGTAATCCTTTTTGATGTAACCTGAATATATTAAAACTTATACTGAATCTGTATACTTGCACATGATATACAACTGGAGGACTGGAGCCAGATGTCTAGAAACTTGTCACCTCTTGGAGAGATAGCAAGAGGAGAAGGGACTATAAAAGTTCAAGCTCTGGAAGTTACTCCCCGGGAAACTCTTCTAAGATAGTTTCCAGAAAAGGGGGGGGGGAATTAACATGGTTAATTGGTTCTTTGTTTGACTAAATCCACATCTAAATAAGGGGAGGGGTTCTAACTCCCTTTATTACTGTATGCCTGGAAACATCTTAGATTCTGCTTTGACTAGTACTGGGATTACTTCCTTTCAATAAAGAATTCCTTTTGAAGTGCCTAGCTTTCAGAAGTTCATTCTTTTTTGGTTGAAGGGGAAAAGTCCAGTGCTTACAGATCTCTAGAAAGTAAACAAGTGTCCATTTCAACTTCCAATATTGCAATTGCAACTAATAAGTTTGACAGAATGTTTAGTATGCAAAGATGTTTTCAGCTTATAGGTCGTTCACATTCAGAACAAACTTGATGCCTCATGGAGGCTGAGGGCATATCTGTATTGTTATTTTCTTGCTCTAGAACAATTCAGCACATTGTTACAAAGGTGGGTAGGATGGAGTTATATGCAAAGTTCAACCAGATAATCTCTCAAAGGTGCTTTTTCAAAATGAAACCGGACTATCCCAGAGGTGCTTTTTCAGGAGGCAATTGGACTTTCTTATTTTTCTTCTAAGATGTTTGCTTCTCATCCAAGAAGCTTCTTCAGCTCTGACAGGATAGTGGGGAATGGAAGGATTTCATGTTTTCAAAGAAAAACAAGAAAGTCAAATTGCTTCCTGAAAAAGCACCTTTGGGACAACCATGACCAAGATGACCAAGAATCTCTACAGAAACTGAGCTATGTTCTTTTTTTTCCTTTTGAGGAAGATGATTCACTTCTCATCCAAGACATTTCATCAGTTCATCATTGAGACAACTATGGCCTGGATGACTGAGAATCACCACAGACATTCATCTCTAGGTAACTCCCAACCTGAAGCAAAGACTTCCATGGCTGAGGTCTAATAAGAGCAAGGGTCTTCAAACTTGGAAAGTTTAAGACTTGTGGACTTCAACTCCCAGAATTCCTGAGCTAACATGACTGGAGGAGGAATTCTGGGAGTTGAAGTCCACAAGTCTTAAAGCTGTCAAGTTTGAAGACCCCTGACTAAGAGAGAGAGAGAGAGTTCAGGAACTATGCTCAGACTCTTCATGCAGATGGTCCCAAGCTCAGCCCAGATCAAAGGATCAACCACAATCTGGAGACATCCAGTTGGAGAACTCAAGTAATGAATTAACTGATAAATAACCTGTTCTGGTAAAGGGATGTCCTACATTTCTAAGTGTCTTCTAACCCAGGGGTCTCCAACCTTTGCAACTTTAAGACTTATGGACTTCAACTCCCAGAATTCCTCAGCTGGCTGTTTAACCAAACTTTCCTCACAACCACCATTCACTGTACTGATCTTTTATTTTCTGTTTCAGTTTGAAGCATTTCAAGCAACTGAAACTAACAAGCATGCACATACACACAAATAAAAACTACTCAAAATTTGCATAGTTCCATATAAGTATAAGCTTGGTACCCTAAAAAAAAAAAGCAATGTGTTTTTTTGTTGTACAGTACTGCATGTATGGATTGTTATCTACAATAATTTCAAAAGTCTCTTTATGTAGGGCATATTTCCTGCTGAAGTTGTACTCCCAAAAGAAAGTGATTTATAAAATGCAAAAAAACAAATAATGAAATCCACTGCAGAAGTAAACTAACTAACTGTTACTAAATAAAACGACTAACTGTTACTAAATAAAATGAAGCAATTGGGCAGGTTTAAAAAAAGTAGCTGTCTTAACGAGAACATTTTTCAACACAGAATTAAGCCACTGCACACGGGACATCCAGCAAAAACATGCTGCATAATGTATATTTAAACATTTTGTAATTGCGCATTATCTTATACATGGAAAAATAATATGTTCCACACTTATCTGCACCAAATAGATTGTGGTGTTCTTTATACGTTGGCTCTTAACAGGAATGTGAAGCAGCTCAAAGCATCACTTGCTGGAGATAAATGAATCTATCTGTTTCTGCCTTGAGTCAATTTTGCATATGTTAGTGCAAGTTTTATTTTACTTTACTAGAAAATACTTAATATTTTTGCATTACCCCATTCACCAATGGATGCAGGCTGAAATATAACTGGAATTAATTCCATATATATCCAGAATCAATGGATAACAGCATGTAACAAAAAAAAAAATGGCACTAAAAAGATCACATTTTTTAAATTAAAAAAGAAAAAGCCAACTTCTTGTGGTTCTTTTTGCTAGAAAAGTCATGTTTCCATCGGTGCATGTTTGACCCGAGGAGACCACAGTAGCTTACAAAAGCTTGTGCCTTTAAGTAAAATGTGTTAGTCAGAAAGTGTACTACCGTACTCCTGATTTTTGGCACAAAATAAACATATCTGCTGACAATAATTTCAATATCGAATACCAAAAAATGCTGCTTTTTAAATGTGTACATTAATTTAGTACTTCACATAGAAATTTAGCCACAAAGGGGACCGAGGCTCTGCATGCATCTATTTAAAAGCAGAGATTAATTCACTCCGCCCTCAAGTTCATAACATTGTAATGCCTGTTAGTTTAGAAAACTATTCACACAGAGCACTGTTTTTCAAACTTGGCAACATTAAGATGTGTGGAGTCTGGCAGATGAAGTCTACACGTCTTAATGTTGCCAAGGTTATGAAGAGTTGTTCTAGAAGATCAAGAAGACAGATCCCATTCTAGGTACTGCATGTTAGGATTGATAAATGCCAGCATGCCTGGAGGTATCTCTAGTCTAGTGAAGACTAGGGGTGACATGATCGTACTATTCAATATTGGAGGGGCTGCCACAAAGAAGGGAGTGGTCCACCTATTCTCCAAAGCACCTGAAGGCAGGACAAGAAACTATTTATGGAAACTAATCGAGGAGAGAAGCAACCTAGAACTAAGGAGAAATTTCCCAACAGTGAGAACAATTAATCAGTGAAACAGTTTGCCTTCAGAAGTTATGGGTGCTCCACACTGGAGGCTTTTAAGAAGAGTTTGAACACTTGTTTGTATTGGTATAGATGGAACACTTGCGACTTGTCTGTAGTGGTATAGTGCAGAGGTGTCAAACTTGATTTCATTGAGGGCCACATCAGAATTGTGTTTGACCTCAGGGGGCCAGGTAGGTGTGGCCAGCTCAATGTCACTCATGTCGGAGGCGCAGGTGGTGGCCCCAGTGCTCTGCCAGCAAAAATGGGCTCCTGGGCTCCATTTTTGACTGCCATGGCTTCCTGAAACCCTCTGCCAGCAAAAACGGTGCTCGGGAGTGTCACATGCAACCCTCCCCAGCTCCGTTTTCGCTGGCAGGTGCATTGTGTCCCAGTCCTTTGCTGTTTCCTGGACAGCCGCATGGGCCAGATCTAAGGACCCTGTGGGTCAAATCCAGCCCACAGGTCTTGAGTTTGACATCCCTGTTATAGGGCCTCCTTCTTAAACAGGGGGTTGGACTGCAAGATCTCCAAAGTCCATTCCAACTCTTGTTATTCTGTTATTATGGACGGGTGAGCAACCGAGATGATAGAGGAATGGCTTATGAGGAATGGCTGGAGTTACTAGGTATGTTTAGCTTTGGGAAGAGAAGACTGCATGAAAATTTTCTTCAAGTGCCTAAAGAACTGTCATGCAGGGGACCGAGCAAAATTGTCCTGATTTTTGCCATAAGACAGGGAAGGTATTAAGAGTAATGCATAACCTTACCTGATAAAACCCGGACTTCTGCTTCATTTCCAGTTCTTGAACTA
The DNA here is from genome assembly GCF_900518735.1 of Pseudonaja textilis. The sequence goes on along the minus strand of NW_020769310.1, from coordinate 3,520,875 downwards.
GCAGGATTTTTGGCAAGGCATCTATAGATCCCACTGTCCCCTACTTGAATCCGACTGATTTGTAAAGATCCAGAAGGCAAAATGGCTACTCGAGTGTCACCAGGATTCAGAAGTAGATCTTCTTGGTTCCTCTGCCAGTGGACTGTAGGCATAGGTTCACCCACAACTTCGCACTTTAATAAAATGGTGTCACCTGAAAATGCTGTGACAGAGTCTGTCTGGGACAGAAACCTCAGTGGACCTGCAGGAAAAAAAAGATAATTGAAATTAAGGAAGAATATAAATCTAAAAGATACATATATACACACAAATGCACATCTTATTTATTTATTGAGTTTATATGCCACCCATTGCATCATGACATAATTTTGGACAGCTTACAACAGATAAAACAATATTATAAAACGGTATTTTTCATATTTTTATCTATTGTTTTGGAAAATTTAATTAATTGCTTTCTGGCAGAAGAAGACAAGACACAACCAGTAGAGAGAATAAAGAAAGAAAATAGCCTGGAATCATTATGTTGCCACAAACAATCCAAGTCCATCTCCTGTTGAATACTGTTAACTTCTATCTAGCACTAATTTAGTGCTGACCAAGAGTTGACTAAATTACTGTGTACATTCATGAGCAATAAACAATTTAATTGGAATTTAATATGTGTGGTCCTGGTTCTTTATACCTGAAACTTTCAATCAGAAATGATTTCACATATTAGTATAGCAATAAAGTAATATTCAACTTTTCAACCAATGGGATTTTGTGATAATGGCATTCCTCAAGATACAATTCAGCTAAAAATAATTAAAGTCCTAGATTGAAACCAGATTGTTTATTTTGCGTGATATAATTTTTCAACACTGAAGGACTATCACACTAGAGGTGGTTGATTGATTGATTAATAGGCAAGGTGGGCAGCAAGAAAATTTAATAAATAAAATAATCATCCTAAAAGAATTGGAGCACTACTTCAGCATTATTGGCATTGGCAAATTCACCATCAGTCAGTTGCAAAAGACAACTTTATTCAGAAGACCTTACATCCTGCAAAGATACCTCTAACACCACAAAACATCAACATCTGCCTATCCCAAATCCTTGGAGAGGAATCAATAAGCAGACAAAAATGCAGCATCCAGTCTAAACATCTGACCCACTGTGTGACAAATAATAATAATAATAATCAGAAAAAAAAATCAGACCACAGCAACACAAAGAATTCAATTAACAAATAATAATGGAATGCAATATATCAATCTAGTCAAAGAATAATATTGGTAAGGACAACAGATATGGGGTAAAGATTAGAAGAAATTTCATAATGATAAACATTATTTGACAGTAGAGATTATTTGCTGGAAGTGTAGAAGAAAAAAACCAGAATGACCATCTGCTAGGGGTATAGAAATACAATGAGGCATACAAGAAAATTTGAATATATTTAAGATAATTATCTGGACTCAATTATAGCGGTGATGGGTGCACCATTGAAAGATCTGAAAAACCACGGTGCAGAGAAATTCTCCCGAAGATAATCTATTTATGTGTTCAGTGAGAACTGACCTCAATTAGATGGCACATAATCTATCAGTCAAGAAAAGATATCATTATTATCTTGTACAAAAAATTCATAGTACTTCTGCAAAGACGATAGGCAGTTTACACAATCAAAAAAATCTTATATGAAATTCTACCTTTCTTGCATCTCCCCACCCCAAAAACCACAAATGAAAAGAAATATTTGAGGGGCCACCACAAAGATGAGGGGGTCATTCTATTTTCCAAAGCACCAAAAGGAAAGAGAAGAAACAATGAATGGAAACTAACCAAGGAGAGAAGCAACTTAGAAGTCAGGAGAAGTTTCCTAACCGTGAGAACAATCACCCAATGGAAAAGCTTGCTTTCAGAAGTTGCGGGTGCTCCATCACTGGAGGTGTTCAAAAAGAGACTGGACAACCATTTGTCTGAAATGGTGTAGGGTCTCCTCCTTGAGCAGGGGTTTGGACTAGAAGACCTCCAAAGTACCTTCCAACTCTATTATTCTATGTCCTATGAATGAAAATTACTGACTGGAGTCCGTCAAAACATTTGAAAAAGGTAGCACTATTACTATTAGTGCTCAAATGCTATCCAGAATAAAATGGTGTTGAAAACTTTGTGAAAAGCTGAAAGGCTGAAGGGACAGGCATCTAAAAGGTTCTTCTATATCAGGGGTGTCAAACTTGCATTGTCACGGCATCGTCATGTGCAGTGGTGGGATTCCAAATTGTGCGGTAGCAGTTCTGTGCACTTTGCACGTGGATTGCCCTCGGTGAGGTGAGCTCAAAGATTGCCCTCAGTGAGGGGAGCTGTTTTTTAGCTCAGCTGAGGCACGGCAATCCACTCTGCCACACGAATTAGCTGACCTAAAAAAGCAATGGAAGCAATGGATGGGAAAGGGTAGGGGTGGATTGGCAGGGTCAGCCAGAGGTGGTATTTGCTGGTTCTCTAAACTAGTCAAAATTTCCACTAGCGGTATGCCAGAACTGATCTGAACTGGCTGAATAACACCTCTGGGCACGTGACATGTTGGGAATTTGTCCCCTTTCACTAAACTGGGCATGGGCGTGGCCAGTGCACGATGCATCCAGCCTGTGGATGTCAGCCCTGGTCTAGTGTAACTGTCATGGCCCTGGACTTAGACAGGACAGACATTGAAAAAGAGGCTCTGGATCTTAGCAGAACCTCTGGATCTTAGAAGACATAAAGCTAAGAACCACTTGAGGATGATTAAACTTAGACACAGCTGGAACAGTCAGATAATTTGGATGACATTTGGCCTCCACACCTGGGTGAGTAAAGAGCACAGCAACATTGTTCTATTTGGCTTCTTGCCAAGCAAGAGAGTAAATCTCTTGATTAATAACAGCTGGCTGCAGCCTGATTTAATAAGAAGCTGTGATCTATGTTCTCTTTACTGGATACAATCTCTGATCTGTGGCTCTTGCATGATATTAGAAACATTGAACTGGCTGATAACTCTGGCCCAGTTCTTGGAAATTTGGACTGTATTTGGACTATTCTTTTGAATGTTCTTATTTGGCAGCATATTGTTTAGGCAACTATCTCAGACTCTTTGATTTTCAGGCTGTTATCTCTTGACTTTAAGTAAAGTGTGATTTACCATCCCAACTTTGTGTGAGTCAGTAATTGAAAATTGAGGCAGGACACCAGCTCCTTGTCCAGGACTGGAATTTTCATCAAGATTGTTGTCCGTTATTTGAAATCTTCCAATGAGGAAACGTCTATGGTTCCAGGAGAAAAACTTTTTATCATTTTTCATGATCAGAAAAATTCTTGTTACTTCAGATCTCCTCTAAAGTTTCAATTTATTATTTCTGGTCCTATCCACAGGAATTATAGAAAAGAAATTCATACCTCCTTTCACATGACATGGGAACATTATTGGAACACTGTTATGAGGTTCTCCTCAATCTTCTCTTCTTTTGAGTTAAGCATAACCAGTTCCTTTATCCATTCTTCATAAAATTTAGCCTTGAAGTCCCCTATCATTTTTATCATTGGTCACTATATTGTTTTCATTTTCTCAGCTTCATTGGTTTAGTGTGGTAGCCAGAGTTGGTTACAATTGAAGTGGAAGTATAGATACTATAGAGCAGAAGTATCAAACTCAAGGCCCGTGAGCTGGATCCAGCCCATGAGATGCTTTGATATGACCCACAGAGCTGACCCGGGAACAGTGAAAGATCGGCACATAATGCCTCTGCCAGCAAAAGTGGATGACTTACTTTTGGCGTAGTTTGTAGTTTTGGGGAAACATGATACTTACAGATAGTAAGTACTATCTTTTTTGATGCATCCCAAGATTGCATTAGCTGTGTTGGTAGCTGCAGTGCACTCAGTCCATATTCCAATGTTAGGTAATGTTTTGAAACTGGATTTTTCTACTTCTAGTTCAAAATTTGAATTCTTGGCAACTGATTTATATTTATGATGGTTGCAGTGTCCCAAGGTCACAGTGATGACTTTTTCAACGTTCTGACAAGCAAAGTCCATGGGGAAACCAGATTCACTTAACAACCATGTTACTGAGATGACCCAGGGTAGGATACAAAAGCAATAAAGTCATAAAAACAGGTGAAGTCCCCTTAATTCCTTCAACTTGGCTTCAAAGGTCCAATTATCATTGACTGGAGAAAAAAATGACAAAAAAAACCCGACAAACAGTTGCGAAAAGGAAGAACTTCTGTTCAAACTCAAAATACATATAAATTATAAATAGGAAAAAAACGACACAAACCATAATGAAGCAATTAATGAGACAAGGCAGGATAAGGGCCTGAAGATGTCCACAGATATGGAAATACACACACTGGGAAAGATGCCAGAATTCAGATAAGAACTGACAAACTAGAAATATTTTCATGCATTGCTTCCAGCACTGGCCCAAGCAGAGTTTGTCCTTTTAAACAGTCTTCACAGTTGCAGCCCCTGAAGGGGATCAAGGCTCTTTCCTTCCCCATATACCACACCATTCACATTGCTCCATTATCTGTTCCTCCCTGCGTGCCCTAGGATGAAGAGGAGATGAACCTGGGTATTTCTCTGAATGCTCAGCCAGCCTGTGCCCTTCCCCAGTTTCCTCCACAACCTCCAGAGCCACACTTCCACTCCCTGTTGGCTGTTCCTCCTCTCCCTCAGAATCAGATTCTAACAGGGGCATGACAGTTGCAAACTTAAAAACAGTGGTTCACTTAACAACTGTGGGAAGAAAGATCACAAAATGGAGCAAAACTCACTTAACAAAAGTCTCACTTAGCAACAGAAATTTTGAGCTCAACTCTGGGGATACGTCAAGTATCATGTACAGGTGGTCCTCAACTTACAATCTCAACTTATGTTGTTAAGTGACACATTTGTTGAGTTTTGCCCATTTTCCAATCTTTCTTCCCACAGTTGTTAAGTGAATCCCTGCAGTTGATCCGGTAAATTAGTCACCTGGTTGTTAAGCTTATAATCAGGCTACTTAAATATTTAAATGGCAATTCTTTTTTATCCATCATCTCTTCTCCTCCTTAGTGCTTCTGTGATTCTTTTGATGAGGAGCTGAAGGTCTTCACGCTTACTGCGAAGCAGAACTGTAGCATCAGCATATCTTAAATTGTTGATCCAAACATCGTTTACAGCATCGATGTTTTCCAGTGCTTCATTGAAAATTGACTCAGAGTAAGATATAAAACAATGGTGGAGAGAGCATATAACCCTGTCTGACCGCTCTTCATATTTCTCTAGTGTCTCAGTATATTCAGCCTCAAAATCTAAAGGACCGGTTTGGACAAAACTCAACACCACTTTTTCATGCAGCTGTTGATAAAAATAGGATTGCCAACATGATCGTCAATGTCCGATGATGGATACGGCATAAGAAGACGATGACTAAACAAACTGTTGTAAGTCAAGAACTACTTCCCTGATTGCCACAACACCTTTGTATTTGATGAGAATACTCATCATCTTCACCTTCTTTTCCTAAAATAGCCATCTTGGCTGACAATAACTTTAGGAAATGTATAGCCTGAATGCCCTTTCTTGTTTCCAGAGTTAAAAAAGTTCCCATGGTAGCAGTTCGATTTTTTTTTATTTATTTTACACTGCAGAGCAAAAGACTAATTAGCTAGTTCTCTTTCATTTCTTCTAGTCATCAGGGAAAATAAAAACACAAAATCTTCCTGGTTTTCACACTAAATTCTTGGCACAATGTCAGGGTGTTGAACCATCCAGTATGCTCTCAAAAAGAAGACAGATTAAAAAGTGCCTTTTAAGCTTGTTTAAATTAAAACATAGATAGATACGGTTACACAATTCCCAAAATGACCCCAGGAAGCTGTTTAAAACTACTTTGACATCTGTGGCAGGAAATCGCATAACAGAGCAGCAAAGAGGAATTGGAATCAGAAAGGAAGGATTTCTGTCTTTTTTTTAATGACAGGAGCTATCTGGTATTATCTGAATTTCAAAATTGCTTTGACATTGAATATTTCCCCCATCTACTGATGCATGGAATAACTTCCTTCATGATTGCTGGGCTTTCTGATATTCTAAATCTACTTCAATTCCGTATGTCCTCAGTTACAGATCTATCTTGTCATAGCAACAGCAACAAGCACTAGACCAGGGGTGTCAAACTCAATTTCATTGAGGGCCACATCAGGGTTTTGTTTGACCTCAGAGGGCCGGGATGGGTGTGGCCAGGCTGATGTCACTCATGTTAGGGGGATGTCAGTGATGGCTCGAATGCTGTGCCAGTTAAAATGGGCTCTTGGGTGTCATGGCCTCCTGCAACCCTTTGCCAGCAAAAACAGAGCTCGGGATGAGGGGCATGTGTGGCTCCTGTGAGCTTTATTTTAAGCCAGGAGAGAATTTTGTAGCCTTCTGCCAGTGAAAATGAAGCCTGCAAGGGCCACATGTGGCCCTCCCGAGCTCCATTTTCACTTGCAAGAGGCACCACAGGCCTGTGCTTTGCTGTTTCCAGGGCAGCCATGAAGGCCAGATCTAAGCACCCCCACGGGGCCAGATCTGGTCCCCGGGCCTTGAGTTTAACACCCCTGACTTATATACTTGTTGTGGTTAGCCAGCAGCAGGTGCAGATGGCTGAAGAGAGTGAGGACTCAGATGAGGGGCCAGGACCATTAGGGAGTAGACTGCTGCCTTCAGAGATTGTGGGGGCTGGCAGCAGCGATGAGGAGGTTCCCGAGGAGCCTGTGCCAAGTGCACATATGCAAAGAGCTGCTCGTAGGAAAGAGCAGCTGCAACAGCACGGGCGAGTTGGGAGTAAATCTGCAAAGTAATGCCCCCTCTTTCAAGAAGATAAAAGCCAGCTGTGAATCGGACGTTCTTTGTAGGAAACCAAAACGTTTTGAAACTCCAGCCTCGTGGACATTGCAGTATCTTAAGTTGGTATTTGAAGACTCTTGTGTTGTAAAATATTTCTTGTCTGTTATTCTTGGCAGCCTTGCACAGTTTGGCGAGGCTTGTGCTTATCAAAGTTAATTAGTATGCAGCAGCCTTTTAACCAGGGATTCGTAAGAATCATTAAAAGATTTCTGTTCTCTTTGGTTCGTGTTTGTTTTATTGGAAAAGTGTTTGGGTCAGAACAATACTGCTTCACAGTGCTTTTATAGAACTAAGCTGTTTACAGAGCATATGTCCCCCCAGCTCTCTGGGTCATCATTTAACTGACCTTGGAAGGATGGGTCAACCTTGATGGATAGACAAACAGACAATAGATAATAGATGGATAGATGGATGGATGAATAGCTAGAGAAAATAGATGGATGACACATGGAAGATAGATGGATGGATGGATGGATAGATGGATGGGTGGATAGATAGATAGGTTTGTATTTTGCAAGAGCAGGCCTTCATCTAATGATGAAAGGAGCACTGCTGTTAAAAATGGCAGGGGATGGCATTTACTATTATTATCTGCCTTTGAGGAGCCTGAGACTGCAGGGAAACTACCAATCTCACCTATAAAGAACAGATGTTGGAGACCAGCAGGAGAAGAGGAACAGTAACTATAGGTACTCCCTGACTTACAACCATTCATTTAGCAAGTACTCGAAATTACAAGTGTACTGGAAAAAAAAATGACTTACGGCTGGCTGGTCCTCACACTTAATGACTATCACAACCTCCCCACCCTCACACAGTCCAAATTCAGGTGCTTGGCACCTTCTCTATCTATGACAACTGCAGCATTCCGGGGTCATTTGATCACCATTTGCAACCTTCCCAACCAACTTTCAACAAGCTAAGTCAATCAAGGAAGCTGCCTTCTTAGTTGTTATGATTTGCTTGAAACCTGAAGTGATTCATTGACCATTCATGGCTAAAAATGGTCATAAGATTGGGCATGCATGACTCACTTTCCTTGCTTAGCATAGAAAGTCTAGGCACTTATGTGGTCATAACTCAAGGATTACCTGTAATGAGCAGTCTAATAACGTCTTTCTATGATTGTTTATAAGGAATGCAGTGGCTCAGTGGCTAAAATACTGAGCTTGTCAATTAGAAAGGTCAGCAGTTCAGCAGTTCAAATCCCTAGCAATGTGTAACGGAGTGAGCTCCCATTACTTGTCCCAGCTTCTGTCAACCTAGCAGTTCGAAAGCATGTAAAAATGCAAGTAGAAAAATAGGGACCACTTCGGTGGGAAGGTAACAGCATTGTGTGCACCTTCGGCATTTAGTCATGCCGGCCACATGACCACGGACACGTCTTCGGCTTTGTAACGGAGATGAACACCGCCCCCTAGAGCTGGAAATGGCTAGCACATATGTGTGAGGGGAACCTATACCTTTAGCTTTATGGTTGTTTGTCTTTAATTCTGCAGAGACAAAACACAGGTTTTAAGTTCTCTCACCATAACTGGAACTCAGGCTGGTGTTGTAAATTCTCCTTTCCTGTGTGGAGCTGGAAATACACAATGAAGTCTTGTGACCTATTCTCTTTATCATCTTTTCCTCAGAGCTTGTTGGGTTGTCCTGAGCTTCTTTTCTGCCACCCCTTCCTGTTAATTTGCACAATCATCGTAGAACAATGTCTTTCACAGCTCAACTTCTCATCAAATCTTTGTCCCCTAAGGGAAAATTGCCTCCTAACTGAGGCCTCAGCAAAGGCTTAGCACACCTGCTTTTAATTTCTAATCAAAAAAATGCCACGGAAGCTTGATTTGCCCTACAGCCTAGTTGGAAGCCTATCAAGATCCCTATCTTCTCCCTACAGATGGTCTAATTATTAAGTAATTAAAGTTCATTTAATAATAAAAAAGAGCTTATCATTTGGGGGACAGACCTTGGAGTCTGGAGCATGTATATGACTATTAAATATTAGGCAATTTAGTAACACTCAGTGCAATCCTCCAAGGAAAAATGCTTTGAGATGCTTTGCTTGTTTCAAATTAGAGTCTGCAAGGTTATTTAACAGCGAAATGAAAAGCCCATTTCCCATCGGTCCTCCCTTCAGTGTGCACAGCAGCTGAAGGACAGTAAATGAAAAGGAACTATTGGCCTCTGGTTACTTCTGATACTATCAAAGGGAATGAAAGCAGGTGGAGACCTCTGATTGCTCCAGCACTGAGAAGGGAGGAGATGATACAGGTAGGAAGAATAGAGACTAGAGAATAACAGAGCAAGAAGGGACCTTGGAGGTCTTCTAGTCCATCTCTTCTAGTCCAACCAGGCTCAATAGCAGAAACTGCGAGAGGGATCTTGGAGTCTTAGTGGACAACTAGCTAAATAGGGAGCCAGCAGTGTTCAGCAGTAGCCCCAAAAGCTAATGCAATCCTAAATTGTGTTGAGGGATACAATCAAGATCAAGTAAGGTACTAATATCACTCTATAAAGCCTTAGTAAGACCACACCTAGAGAACTGAATCCAGTTTTGGTCACAACATTACAAAAAGATGTTGAGATTCTAGAAAAAGTATAGAGAAGGATGATTCAACCAGGATGATTAGGGGACTGGAGACTAAAGCATATGAAGAACGGTTACAGGAACTGGGCTTGGCTAGTCTGGTGAAGAGAAGGACCAGGGGAAACAGGATAGCAGTCTTCCAATATTTGAGGGGCTGCCACAGAGAGGAAGGGGTCAATTTATTTTCTAAAGTGCCTGTAGGCCAGACAAGAAATAATGGATGGAAACTGAACAAGGAGAGCTTTATCTTGCAATCTACAACAATTACACTGCAAAAACATATGGACTACACAACTTGATCAAGGCAAAGCAATAGACAAAATCTACATAGACTTCTGTAAAGCCTTTGATTCAGTGGTACACAATAAACTACTCCTAAAACTAAAATCTTATGGTATCTCTGGACACCTGTATTACTGGATAGAAGCATTCCTGTCAAACAGACAACAAATGGTCAAATTTGGGAGCGTCCTATCAAATTCTGTACCTGTCAACAGTGGTGTCCCCCAAGACAGTGTTCTAGGACCAACTCTCTTCATACTCTAGATAAATGACCTCTGTGATCATATTAAGAGCAACTGTGTTCTCTTCACTGATGATGTGAAGCTATTCAACACCACAGACAATACTGCTACCCTTCAAAAAGACCACTACTATGTATCAGAATGGTCAAACAAATGGCAACTTCAAATCTCAACAAATAAATGCTCTGTCTTACATATTGGCAAAAAATAAATAAATCAGAAAATAAAATACAGGCTGAATAGTCAAGACCTTGTTGATGATCCAAACTCTGTCAAGGACCTTGAAGTACTCATCTCTAATGATCTAAGTGCTAGAGCCCACTGTAACTACATAGACAAAAAGGCATTAAGAGTTGTTAACCTAATCCTACGTAGCTTTTTCTCTGGTAAAATCACACTACTAACTAGAACATACAAAACATTTGCTAGTCCAATACTCGAATACAGCTCATCAGTCTGGAACCCACATTACGTATCTGAAATTAACACAGTTGAGAAAGTCCAAAAATATTTCACAAAAAGAGTTCTCCACTCCTCTACTCATTGCAGAATACCTTATGCCATCAGACTTGAAATTCTAGACCTAGAAAACCTAGAACTATGCCGCCTTCGGTCCATATAAAATCATACATTGCAATGTCCTACCTGTCAACGAATACTTCAGCTTCAACCATAACAAGACAAGAGCAAACAATAGATACAAACTCAAGGTTAATCGCACCAAACTTGATTGCAGGAAATATGACTTCAGCAACAGAGTGGTCAATGTCTGGAATACTCTACCTGACTCTGTGGTTTCTTCCGCAAACCCCAAAAACTTTAACCTTAGACTGTCTACTGTTGACCCCACCCGTTTCCTAAGAGGCCTGTAGAGGGCATGCATAAGCGCACCAACATGCCTACCGTCCCTGTCCTATTGTTTCTTTTATTTTTCTTATATGTATCCATGTATTCATAACTATGTTTTTACTTATACCCATTATCTTTTAGCAATTGACAAACCAAATAAAATAAAATATAAATAAATAAACCTGGAAATAAAGAGAAACTTTCTGACAGTGAGAACAACCCTTGCTCTTGAAAGTTGTGAGAATGCCATCACTTGAGACCTTCAAGAAGAGATTGGACTGCCATTTGTCAGAAATGTTGTAGGGTCTCCCGCTTGGGTGTGGGGTTGTACTAGATGACCTATAAGGTCCCTTCCAACTTGATTATCTGTTATCTGTTAACTCCCTGCTCAAGAAGGAGACTCTGCACCAAAGTTCTTCAAAAGTGGCAAGTTTAAGACTTGTGGACTTCAACTCCCAGAATTCCTGAGCTAACATGACCGGAAGAGGAATTCTGGGAGTTGAAGTCCACAAGTCTTTAAAACATAAAGTTTGAAGACCCCTGGTCTACACAGGTAAACCTTGACTTATACCAATTCACTTAGTGACCATTCAAAGTTACAACGGTACTGAAAAAAGTGACTTATGACCATTTTTCACAGTTATGACTATTGCAGCATCCCCATGGTCATATGATTTTACTGACACATTTATGATGGCTGCAGTGTCCCATGGTCCTGGCATCACCTTTTGTGGTCTTCTGATAAACAAAGTCAATGACGAAGCCAGATTCACTTAACAACCTGTGTTACTAATTTAACAACTGCAGGGATTCACAGGGATTCACCTCCAAGGAAAGATTGAAGGCAAACAAGGGGCAGGCAGAAGAAGAACATCATGGCTTCAAAATTTAAGGGACCAGATTGGAGAAAACTCAGCTGTACTTTTTTGTGCAGTTGTTGATAAAAATAGGATCGCCAACATGATCGCCAACGTCCGATGATGAATACGGCGCAAGAAGAAGTGATTCACTTATAACTTCAGCAAAAAAGTCGTAAAATGAGGCAAACCACACCTAACAAATGTCCCACTTAGCGTCATAAATTTTGGGCTCAATTGTGATCAAAAGTTGAGAACTACTTGTGTCATTCAGACAAATGGTTGTCCAATCTCTTCTTATAAACCTCCCAAAATGGAGCATTCACAAGTTCTGGAGACAAAGTGTTCCTCCGATGAATTGTTCTCACCGGCAGGAAGTTTCTCCTTAATTCTAAGGTTGGATCTCTCTGTGATAAGCTTCCATCCATTTATTTCTTGTCCTACCTTAGTAAATGAGTAATGATTAAAATTAAAAAGATATGAAAGTAGGCTCCTAAAAAAAAAAAAGCTTGCTTGTTTTGTTTGCTAGGTGGAATGAAATTCTGAAATTTCACAGAGGTATTTCTTATTGTTATAAATAGATAATTTCTTTGCAGCACTACACAACTGATGCATCCCACTGAGGATGCAGAAGAAACGATTACTTCTTTGCAGGAAATATGGATTCAGTTCAGAGCCAATACATTGAGATACATTAATTACTATTGGAGTTATTTAGAATTAGAAGTTCTGAATCCTAAAGATACATAACACAGTTGCTATAGAAAAAATGCAGGCTTTCAAAAGGAGAGTTAAGTAATTTTGCCACTAGGATTAATTAATACAAGTGATTCCTTAAATGGTTTTCCTTTCAGCTGTTACAAAGGTCATTTTATTTTTTAAAAAAAGAACTGGAAATAATAAAGGTGCTGCAAAGTTTCAAGTCAACTTATATAATTAAGATTTTATACACCCACCCACACATACCAATAAGAAGAACATTGGTGTTAATTATGTACATTTAAGAAATATTTTTTTTATAATGAAAAGCTAAAAATGTATACCAGGAACAATCTTATACCAGGAACAGAAAAAGAAAAATCACCTTTGTTTGAAAATTTCAAGGGATGCGCAGTTTGTTTAATATTACATTCTTAATCTTGCAGGAGGGAGGATGAATGTTTAAAGCTGATAGACAGTCTTATTGGACTTCTGGGTTGAGCCCTCTTTGCTGATGGACCGTAGATTGCGTCTGTCCGTGGCTATGGTCTGTGCTCTTTCGTTGGAGAGCCCCGATCATTGTGATTAGGGGCTGAAGCTGCCTTGGAGGGGCAGTGGAGTAAGGGGAAGCCACCAGCCAGGTTGAGGGGAGCCGCATCTCCCCTTCTGGGCTTGGTTTTTTTCCCCCAGAAGACAACTGAAGCGGTAGTCCAAAATGGCTACCCCGAAGAGGACTCAGCTGGACTAAAATTTGTGCAGGAATGAAGAAAGAGGTGGGTAACATCTGAGCCAGGACAATTGGTCGAAACAACCAAACAAAAAGTACCCCGGGATTAAGGTAACATTGAACTTTTAAGAAAAGAAAAGTGAGTGGTGAAAATACAAAGGGACAGGAAAAAAAATAAGAAAATAATTTTGACAGCTAAGTGGGGCTTCGAACCCGGAAAGGAATAAGCCAGAATTAAAGACTTAATTAAATTGGATTAAAATATTTTGGCAATAAATAGGCATAAAATAAAGCTGGACTTAAGATTGTCAAAAAATAATAATAAAATTTACAAATTGGAGACTGAATTGCTCTGGAATATTGACGTTCGAAAAACCCTAAATAATAAAATAGGGGGAAAAGGTGAAGACTTTGTATAATGGAGAGTGTCATCTCCTGGATAAAAACTTAAATTCAAACAAAAGGGAAATCATCATGTTTCTGTATGAACTTGTGTCGATATAATGTTAAAGAAACATTGAAACTAACTAAGAATCTTAGTAAGTGAAAGCTGAACCAGAACAAAGAAAGAAGCAAGGAAAGACTGACTGCGGGATTGATTGATGTTTTTGGTATAGACCCTGGGTTGGAACAATTGAGAACTTAGAAAACTTGAAGAAGAAAGAAGGAAAGTAAAAGTGTTTTTTGTGGACTTTAATGATTATAAAATATAAGAGTGTGTAATGATGATATCTCTTCGGGAATTAAAAATGGAACTTAAAAATATGAGAGAAATACTACAGGTCAGAGGCGAATCACTTTGTTCTGTGTTAGAAGAAATGGAAATGGCGATTGAAGAACAAAAAGAAAGAACTTCAGAGGAGGAGGAGGAGACTCAAGGAGAAGCCATCTTAAATAAAGAATTAACAAAAAGAACACTACAAAGACGAGGGGAAAGAAGGAAGGCTAAAATTTTGAGATTTAAGAAGGTAATCGAAAAGGGGAATACCTGTGAAATCAGGAGAGGTAGAAAGGTGCAGCAGAAAAGGGGAAAGGAAGATATCAAGAAAGAGGGATATAAACTGGAATGAGAAAAGATATGGGAAAAAGAGAGGGAGAAGAGGCAGTAAGAAACAGGTGCAGGAAATAAAGAAACATGGAAATAGTAAAACGATGAAATAGTAAAATGATCCATGTTTTTTTTAGAGATAATTAAAAAGGGGATTCTGCAGAGTGACAAGGGGTAACAAGAATATATTTGCAATTAAAAAATACTTAGAAAATAGGGTAATATAGATTATTAAAGGAGGGATAGATACTGATAACTCTTATTAGATGAATATACATTTTTATTTTTATCTTTAAAAGAAAAGTTAAGGTTTATTGAAGAAATTGTAATAATTGAAATGAATGTGAAGATGTTTAAAAATGAGGTCAATATCAGTAACCAGGAATTAAATAATCAATTTTTCCCTATTACCTTTTTGAAATTAGAAATAAAATCGGGGGGGGGGATATATTGTGGAATCCAAATGAAAAGATGTAATGATTATTATTGTAACTATTTAAAAATAAAGGTTTATTGGGAATTAAGATGAGGGAATAAAGATATATTTTAACCACTCAGGTGTCATACTCAAAGCAGTAAAAAGGGGGAAACCTAAATTTGTTTCTTTTTCTCTTGTGTTAAAACTTGTATTAATTTAGAATTTATAGAAAGAATGTGTGATGAAAAGAAAATATGACAGATTAAAGAACTATTTAAATTAATAAAATAATACAGACTATTAAAAGGAAGGAGAGACATTGGTAACCTTTTTTTATTAGGCAAACATATATTGTTATTTTTATTCTTAAAATAAATATTAAAGGATTATATTTGAAATAATTGAAATGAAATGAAAGGATGTTTGGTTTGAGATTAAGGCTTGGATTGAGATTAGGATAAATAGGCTTGTTTTTCTCTTTTCTGAAAATTTGGAATGGAAAAGATAATAATAGAATTAAGTACGCATATATGAATGTATAATTATTGTCATATTTGTATGTAAAAGTGATGATCTGGAAATATGTTGTCCACTAAAAAGAGCCTTTTGTTTTTATGTGAAAAATCGAATAAAACTTGTTGTTGTTTTTTTAAAAAAAATAAGAAATATTTTTTTTATAATGAAAAGCTAAAAATGTATACCAGGAACAATCTTATACCAGGAACAAAAAAAGAAAATCATCTTTGTTTGAAAAATTCAAGGGATGCGCAGCTTGTTTAACATCACATTCTTCATCTTGCAGGAGGGAGGATGAACGTTTAAAGCCAACAGAATATTTCTTACAGGTAAAAACCTTTAAGAAAAATTTTAGGTTTTACAGGTTTTTACCTGTAAGATTCACCTCTTGCAGTGTAGTTAAAAGGGCATACATTTTTTTTTTTTACTATTCTAAGCAGGCTTTTGTTTACAGAAGCAGAATCGTGTTCACCATCCCTCAACATAAATTTCTTGGGGATGCAACCTTTTCTCATGTTCACAATTTAAAATGAGACAGGACAGTCATCTCTGCAGCTACTGTAGAGTCGAAAATCTTAGTTGTTCCAGGGCAATGAAACTCGATTTCATTGAGGGTCGGATCAGGGTTCTGTTTCAGGGGTGGTATTCAGCAGGTTCTGACCAGTTCTGGAGAACCGGTAGTAGAAATTTTGAGTAGTTCAGAGAACCAGCAAATACCACCTCTGACTGGCCCCGCCCCCATCTCTTCTCTGCCTCCTGAGTCCCAGCTGATTGTCCGGGTCTTCTTTGATTGCCCTGCACAGGAGAACGGAGCTGGAAAGCAGGTTAGTGGGGTGGGGAGGTAATGGGGATTTTACAGTAAACTTCCCCTGACATGCCCACCAGGCCACACCCACAGAACCAGTAGTAATTTTTTTTTTAAATCCACCACAGTTGTGTTTGACCTCAGGGGTTGGATGGCTGTGACCAGCTTGATGTGACTCATGTAGGGTCACCTGTGGTGGCTCAAGTGTCCTGCCAGCGAAAACGGGCTCCTGTGCTCCATTTTCAGCCGCAATGGTCTCCTGCAGACCTCTGCCAGTGAAAATGGAGCTTCGTTTTTGCTGGCAGAGGGCTGCAGGAGGCCATCGCAGCTGAAAACAGGGCCTGGGAGGGTTACAAGTGGCCCTCCTGAGCTCCATTTTCATTGGCAGAGGCACCGCAGGCTAGTCCTTTGCTGTTTCCAGGGTGGACCCACGGACCAGATCTAAGCACCTTGTGGGTTGAATTTGGCTTGCAGGCCTTGAATTTGACACCCCTGATCTAGGGCAAGTCATCTAGACAGTCCCCAGTGGTTTCAAACTGACTTGCTGCTCATCCTGTTGAAACAAGAAGTAGTTTGGACTACAGGTAGTCCTCAATTTACAACTATTTATTGAACGATTGCTGGAAGTTATAAAAGCACTGAAAATGGTTATTTACAACAGAGGTGGTATTCAGCAGATTCTGACCAGTTCTGGAGAACCTTTAGCGGAAATTTTGAGTAGTTCAGAGAAATGTCACCTCTGACTGGAGATTTTACAGTATCCTTCCCTTGCCACAACCACCAAGCCATGCCCACAGAACCAGTAGTAAAAAAAATTGATTTACAACTGGTCCTCTCACTTATTGTTGCAGCATCCGCATTGTCACATGATCAACATTTGGCAACCAGTATGTATTTTTGAAGGTTGCAACATCCTGAAATCAGGTTATTGCATTTGTGACCCTTCTCAGCCAGCTTCTGACAGCACCATCAATGGGGGAAACCCAGATTTGTTTAACAACTGTATGTTTCATTTAACAGCTGTAGTCATTTGCTAAAACCATGGCAAAAAAGATATGAAATTGGGTGTAAATCATTTAATAACTAACTTGCTTACCAGTGGAAATTCTGGTCCCAGTTATGGTCATAAATCAAGGACTTCCTGTATTAAAAATTTGTTTTTTTAATGGAAAGGAAGGGAAGGAAGGAGGGAGGGAAGGAAGGAAGGAGTGAAGGAAGGAAGGAGGGAGGGAGGGAGGGAGGGAGGGAGGGAGGGAAGGAAGGAAGGAAGGAAGGAAGGAAGGAAGGAAGGAAGGAAGGAAGGAAGGAAGGAAAGAAGGAAGGAAGGAAGGAAGGAAGGAAGGAAGGAAGGATCTTTAAACACATCATCCTGAAAGCTTAACAGTCCTCTAATCAGAACCACCACAAAAAATCATTACTGGATTTTGCCTAAAACTATTAATGGTTAAAGTTTGATCTTGATTCATATGAAATAACTAGGAATTTTGAAGTGATCCAAAATAATTCAAATCAGCTTTTCTGGAAGTCTAGGAAAGAACATCTAGCATTTCCATAGAGGTTGAGTAGCATTGGATGACCACTACATTTTACAGAGACAGAAAAGGGAAGATCACATATCATTTATTCACTAGTGATACCTGCTAGGCTCATATAAAATCAAGACTTTAAAATGAAGACTTTCTCAAGTTGGTGACTTTGGGTAAGTTTTCTTGTAGCAATGTTCAAGTAGATAGTCATTATTTTCTTCCAGGATGCTACTTAATTTCCCACTCTAACTTGCAAGTCTTAAGGTTTTCTGAAGCTCTTCCCTCCAGGTACTACTCAGATCTTATCCTCTTCAGTTTTTTCCAGATGAGCCAAGGTCATCTAGTTATTGCTGTGTGCTGTGACAGCTGGGCTCAGTTAATGTTCCATGAGACCTATGGTCCAAAGGTTTTAAAAGACCGCAATATCACCATGATCTGTGAAGGAAGATCTGGTTCAAGGGTTGTTTCTTTGTTTGTGTAATCAACTTCTATACTGTCCAAGCAAGATGGCCAATTTACTCTAAAATGCTTTAACAAGCTGTCAGAGGAGTCAGCTTTGGAAATAGTTCCCATAGAGAGCTAAAACATGACTTATTTTACTATGATTTGTTGAATAAACTATAATGGGCTGGTTTCACATATTAAACCAGGGGTGTCACACTCAAGGCCCCATGAAGTGCTTAGATCTGGCCCACGGGGCCTCCTTGGAAACAGCAAAAGACTGGCCCGTGATGCCTCTGCCACCAAAAATGGAGCTTGGGAGGGCTGCATGTGCCCCAGGGATGGGATTCAAATTTCTTAACAACCGGTTCTGTGGGCATGGCCTAATTTGTGGGTGTGACTTGGTGGTCATGTGACTGGGTGGGTGTGGCTTGCTGACTGGGGGTGACTTGGTGGTCACAGGACTGGCTGGGCATGGCTTATGTGTAAGTATTGTAAATATTTATGTAAATATGGAATATATATATATTGAATTTATATATATATATATATAAAGGAGCAACTTTTATCCAAAATCAGGCAAAGCGGATTGAGATGATCACAGAATCACTGATTCGCTTAGAGATCTATCTTTCTGAAATCTGCTGCCTGAGTCTGCACTGAAAAATAGAAGCTTTAGTCTTAAAGAAGGTGCAGCTTTGCTCTCAGGCCCCTTCTCTCCCACCCCCCGAACTCCTGAATACTACCCCTGATTGGGCCTCAGGGAAGCCTCCTGGGTGAAGGTAAAGCAGTACAACAGTGATTTAAATTAACTAGAAAGCAGAAATCCGACAGGAGGCGAGGGGAGAGGCCAGCCAGTGGCTCGATTTGCCGGTTCTCCGAACTGCACAGATTCGTAACAACTGGTTCTATAAAAACTGGTCCAAACTGGTAGAATCCCACCCCTGGTGTGCCCCCCCCAGGCTTCGTTTTCACTGGCAGAGGGCTAGCAAAACAAACTAAAAACAAAAGAAAAGGAGAAATGTTTCCCCTTTTGCATTTGAGCATGCAAGGAGGGACAGGGAAGGAGAAAGGGAAAGAGAAAAGAGAAAGAAAAAGAAGGAAAGAGGGGAAGAGGGCAAGGAAGGAAAAATAAGGAAAGAGGGGAAGGAAGAAGAAAGGAGAATTAAGAGGGAAGGAAAAAGAAGAGTAGGAGGGAAAGAAGAAAGGAAGGTACGTTATACTGCCAGTGAGGGTGGGTCTAAGCGAAGTCCTACCTTAGCGAGTGATGTCAAGCTGGCCACACCCACCCTGACCATGCCCAGTCATGCCCACCCTGGCCTCCAAAGGTCGAACACAACCCTAATGCATCCCTCAATGAAATCAAGTTTGGCACCCCTAAACTAGACCAAGCCATTGGTTTTACAAGTCGATTGGCTGTGATACTATAACGTCAAAAGCAAATAAACATTGTATTAGTGCCATGGGTAAACTTGGAATCATCAGAGTTGTTATTAGAACTAGTGACAATGGCAGATGGAAATGCCATTGTTCTTTGCTAACAAGAGGTTTTAGGAGGTTTTCCCCAGGCATTTGAGCCAGAAGGTCAGGCAGTGTTCTCCTGCTGTTGAAAATATTTTCTTTTGTGATTGGAGTTTACTTCTTTAACCTTTGGTGTCATGGGGTTTTATGTCGTGGGCTTAGTTTTAATCTCTGTACACTGGGAACTGTGTCTGTACAAAATGTGTGTGTGCATGTATATCTATGTAGGGGTGTGTGTGCGTGTGTGTATTGGATTAATACTACAAACTACTGCTTCCAGTGGCTAATACGCACAAGAAGAAGGAATAGACACTCATTATAAAAGTTCCATGTTAGGACAAAGTAATTCATAGAAAGGCAGGCTGGAATTGAGAAACCAACTCAAATTACTCAGTAGTTGATGCTGTACGCATGCACAATATTTATTGTTGATATTCTATTTTTCAGCCCAAACAAATTGCATTTTTAAGGTATATGAAGTTGCATTATACAAAGGCAGATGTGGTGGGAATCTCCAGCTAGAATAGGGGGAGATATGAAGAGGGACCTGAGCTTAGAGTCATCGCATAGCAGGAAGGGGCACAGATCTTATCTCCCCCCTCTGCATCCTTAGCTGACCATTCCCAAGGGAATTGTAGGAGATGACCAGGCTGAACCTGAGGGACATGTCAAATGTGTCATCAGTCATGAGTCCCTGCATGCCTGCAAGAAATCTAAGTCCAGCCCACCTTGAATTCCTTTCTTAACTCTTGCTAATTTCCCTTGACTGTTAGTAACTCAGATTCTTGTAGAGAGCTCAAGCTTGCAATGTTCTTTATACTCCTTTGAACTACCTGAGTCTCCTAATTTTCCCACGCTTGACATGAATGCAGTCAGTTTGGCCAGATTCTTGTAAACAGGCATGCAACAATACTAAAGAAACTTAGAAAAGCTCAGGGTATTATTCTGGTTCCTTAAGCTGGACAACAGCTATTCATTGCCTAATATTCCAAACTATTTATCCCAAGTGAGTTTAGTTTTGCAAACTGCTAGAGTTACAGCAGAAGAGTTTGATCAGACTGGACTTTAATCTGTTTAATCCAACATCTTGTATTACCAGTGGGAAGCTTCTCAACTAGTAATGTGGAGAGGCTGGGCTGGCTTTCACCACATTAACCAGATCAGTCTAGAATAACCGGAACACGCTGTAAAATATGCAAAACCATACGTTGGTCTGATTATGGAAACATATGCTGCGCACTGTTCTGAAGAAATACATATTTAAAGCAAGTCTCTGACAGTCTGTACAGATGTTGGGAGTTCATTTGATAAGCTGTTAGCATTACAAAAAAAAAAAAATAGCGTGTCATTGAGCATTTTCAAAAGGAACACCACAAGCACTGCTACCTCTCACAGAATGCTGTTTAGTAGAATAAAGAATATTTGGGCTAGATTAGCACATTTCATCATTTCCATCCTACACCGAGCATTTTCTAATAATAGTCAGAAAGATTGATTTGTTCTGGCACATTTTGGTCATAGGTCAAATGCCCACTTTGACCCCAAGAGTAATCACACTAATCTAGAGACAACCTTGCAAGCCAACATTCTATTGCCTACAGTCCACTGATCAGGAGCTACATTTAATGTATGAAATAGTGTCTGTAGCAGGGCTGTCAAACTTGCATCATCATCGTGTTGTCATGTGATGTATCACTATTTTTCCCGCCTTTGCTAAAATCGGGTGTGGGTGTGGCCAGCACGTGACACATCCAGCCTGCAGGCTGCGAGTTTGACGTCCCTGGTCTATAGAGTACATTCATTAATATATGATCATGACGCAGTATATGAAGTAGTGTATAATAAGTATGATGGAAGTAAGGAAACAGGAAAGAAAAATATAAACATAGCGAAAGATATTTATATAAATCAGAGTTAGGCTTAGAGGCAGATGACTGAGGGATGGCAAATGCCCTTGGTATAATCTAGATGTGAGAGCCTACACAATTGCTATGCACCTGGGGATTTAGTACATCAAGATCTCTCCCAAGCCAGCTCAACAGTTGATGTCTAGCAGTGAAGGTGATTTGTATTTGTTTGAACTAAAGCACTAAAATAGCCTGAAGAACTAAAATAACCTGAAGCAGCCTAAGGCAAATTTACATTATTGTTCTTGTACTCCAGAAATAGGGCTCAAAAAAAGAAATAGTGGAGGAACAGAAGTTGTAATAGCTTAGGGGAGGAGGAATATAGTAAATTGTGAGCACCAGCCAATATCCATGACTATGACTATCACTAAGTGTTGTATCTCATGATTCATGATGAATGTATTTATGATGACTATGATCAGGATTTATCACTTATATCTTTTATATATACTGAGAGCTTAAGTACCAAAGACAAATTTCTTGTCTGTCCAATCACACCTGGCCAATAAAGCTATTCTATTCTATTCTATTCTATTCTATTCTATTCTATTCTATTCTATTCTATCCTATCCTATCCTATCCTATTCTATTCTATTCTATTGTGTGCGTGTTGCTTAGAGGCCAGGTGTGCTTGTGTTGGTTTTTTGGAGGTTTGGAGCCCACTAATCTGGATATGGGTAGAAGAACCTGTGACATTAGACTTAGCAATCGCTGGTTCTTTTTTCATCTCATACCATAATTATTTTGCTTTACTATTCATTCTTCATCTCATTTTATGTAATATTGGTTACCCTGAAGGAAAATCCCATCCTTATGAATATTTCTGTACCCTTCCATTTCTTGCCTTTTAAAAGTTGAACAGTGCAGGCAGTAGCATACAAGAAAATGTAAGGATTAGAAATCACTATGAAAATGATCTAGTCTAACCCCCTCCTCATACCCATTACTACAGCATTCTCAACTTATGGCTATCCAGCCTCATTTTGAAAATGTTCTCCTACTGTAACAGTTTATTTCTTTGCTGAAAAAGTCTTACAATGAAGCAATCTTCTTCCTTGCAATTTAAATTTATTTTTTCTTATCCTGTCTTCTGTGGAAAAAAACCCCCAGATCTTCAGATACTTTGAATTAGCTATTGCATCTGTCTGTAATTTTATTCTCCAGGTGAAACATCACCAATGCGTCCCCATTTTGTCATTTGCTCTATTACAATTTCATTGAAGTCAAAATAGACAGTGTCCATCATACTTCCATGTTCAATTAAACTAGTAACTCTATTCCAAGATCGGATCAATATAATTTATTTTTGATAAGCTATTGTGCCTCCCACTAAGCAAAATTCAGAAACTGACTTTCGCTTGAGGTGTGTTAGTTATCATGCTAACAAATGAATAAATTGGAAAATTGTAATAGTGAAGGATATTGGTGGAAAGCCAGCCCAATGGTGGGGGAAAGGGTTCAAAGTAGGTTACTATATAAGATGCAATGAAAAACAAATTAATGTTTGAAGTTAATTGCTCAGTATATGGTTTGTTATTGAATATTTGCAATTGCCGAAAAATAACAATAGGAATAGCACTTAGACTTATATACCGCTTTATAGTGCTTTACAGCCCACTCTAAGAAGTTTACCCAACAATCTGGGTCCCCATTTTATCCACCTCAGAAGGATGGAAGGCTGAGTCAACCTTGAGCCTGGTGAGATTTGAACTGCCAAACTGCAGGCAGCCAGCAGGCAGCAGAAGTAGCTTGCAGTACGGCACTCTAACCATTGTGCCACTGCAGCTATGGATAGCACTTTTTAGTTTGATTCTATGAAGAAATCATATTTTCAATTCTTGGATATTCTTATCAACTTTTAAGAGTTTCTTGATCTTATCTAAATGGCATCATGCTGACTGGTATCTAGTTATATGGAGCCTCTTTCTCCTTTTTTTTCTTCAAAAAAATAGGAACAACATATGCAACTTATGCTAAATCCCTGGCACATGCTGGTACTCCATGATTCATCAAAGATTATGAAAATAATAAAATGTCTAGAAAGGTTCACGAGCATCTCGTTAGCTTTTCAAGAGGGAAATATGTAAACTCTTTAATTTTAGTTTTACTGTGTTATTTTATATTGAAGTCTGCTAGGCTGCCTTGTAGGGGAAGAAAGTATTCCTAGGAGGAAAGAAGGACATTGAAAATAATAGCAAAAATATACAATTTCACCAGGCTTACCCAAGGAATGATGGTCTTTCCATCTGCCCAGCTAAGGAAAATGGACATATATTGATTGGGAAGCAGTCATATAGGAAAATGCTGGAGAGAAACAATGACTTTTATGACAACAGAAAAGACTAATACTGTATAAAAGGAAATGGTAAACTACTTCTATATTTTACCAAGAAAGTCACATGGATATGCAAGATAAAAGGGATGGGCAGTGTAGTACCAGAAGATGGGACTTTGTCCAGCCTCATAGGGTAGACCAGACGAGACCAGTCAATCAACTTCTATTGCAGTGGTGGGATTCAAATTTTTTACTACCAGTTGTGTGGCTTGGGTGTGGCTTGGTGGGGAAGGATAGTGTAAAATCTCCAGTTAGAGGTGGTATTTGCTGGCTCTCCGAACTACTCAAAATTTCCTCTACGGGTTCTCCAGAACTGGTCAGAACCTGCTGAATACCAACTCTGTTCTATTGATATTGACTATAATAACAAAATCTTGCCACATGAGAAGAATCAATAAAGATTCTAAACAAGCTATGCTGGAAAAAATGGAGAATGACACAGTGGTCAACCATTTGGAGAAGTTGGTCTACATGACAATACCAAAGAAAACAGTCTTAACAGACTTAATACCATCACAAAATATCCTAATTTCATGTGCTAACAAAATGATGTTTAGGATTATTCAATGCAGATTAGAGCCCTTCATGTAAAAAGAGATGCCAGGTGCCAAGGCTGAAAAACATGAGACATTACGATGCACTCTGGATACTTAAGAAAGCCATAGAATACCAAGAAGCATGTGCTTTATTAATTATAGAGAGACCTTTGAAGGAGAAGGTTCATTCTCCGAGCTTGTGGATTGCTTTCCAAATGTTTTGTTACCAGGCTAGGTAACACCTTCAGCAGAGTTTAGGGGAATGTCACTGTCAGTGTTTTTTCTATTTATAAGGACTTCAGTTATGGGTGTGTCAAGTGAGGATCTTGTGATGGTCTTGTGATGGGTTAGATAGGAGACACCAGTGAGAATGTTGTGATGTGTCTTGTAATAGAGAAGTTACATCAAAGATGAGCTGTTGGTGGGGGAGTTTGCATGGGTTAGTTGAGGGTCGGTGTGTCTCTAGTTGGCTGTGCAGTTGATTTGGATTCTGAGGGGTTTGTAGGCTGGGTTGTAGGTCAATGTGTCTATTGATGATTGGATTCAAAAAAATTTACTACCAGTTCTGTGGCTGTGGCTTGGTGGGCATGGCTTGGCTTGGTGGGTATGGCTTGGTGGGCATGGCAGGGGAAGGATACTGTAAAATCTCCATTCCCATCCCACTCCTGGGGGAAGGTTACTGCAAAATCCCATTCCCTCCCCACCCCACTAACCTGCTTTCCATCTCCTTTCTCCTGTGCAGGGCAACAAAAGAAGACCCAGATGATCATCTGGGATTCAGGAGGCAGAGAAGAGATGGGGCTGGACCAGTTAGAGGTGGTATTTGCTGGTTCTCCGAACTACTCAAAATTTCTGCTATCGGTTCGCCAAAACTGATCAGAACCTGCTGAATAACACCTCTGATGGAATTGTTTGTGGCGTGCCAGGCTTTGATGAAATAATGAACATGGATGTTGGTAGTGTGGCTGCCAACTTTTGGGTTGCTCTTCAAATGGCGGCGCCCAACTAGGAAGGTGAGGCTCCCGCTCCTGGAGCACTATCTCCCTATAAAGCCACCACCTGCACCAGAAATCACTTTTAAAGCTGCCGCCTGCACCAGTAACCATGAGTAAACCAGAGCCCAAAAAACAAGCCCCAAAACTCTAGATTCTGAAGCCGTGGAGCCCTAATAAAGCTAGCTGATCTGGAGCCCTCCTCTTCTTCCCCAGAGAACTGAAGCTCTTTCCATTGAGCCCTATTAACCACACTTGGAGCTCTTGAACTGGATCACTTGGAGCCAGCGGAGTGCAAACAGCGTACCTTCATTTAAATCCCTCACACAGCTGATAGAGGTATCTTCCACACCAGACAACGTGTTTCCATTAATATCCTCCCACACAGTTTCTCCGGAGCCACATCAGACAGCTGGCAGGGAGGAGAAAGCCCTGAGGCTCTTAGGAGCCGAAAGTCACCCTGGATGGGTGGTAAAGGCAGAGGAATGCTTCGGTGGTCGCAAGGAGAGGAGAATCTCCTCGACTGACCGGAAGAAAACCCCTCCATCCAAACTAAAAAAAGAACTGCCAGCATGGCTAAATCGAAGCCAGGAAGACAGCTGAGACAGAAGTGAAAAAGAAAGGAAAGATCTTGTAACAGTGTGCTTAATCTTGGTAAGAATCACTCCAATTTCTGCAGTGGAATTTTCCCTGGAAAGTGGGACTCAAAGGAGGAAAATAGCTGCGATTAACGATCTGGGGTGACTGTCAGATTTAGTATTTTTTTAAAAAAGATATTGGAACTAGAAGTAACTTTAAAAGTAAAGGACAGATTGGATTGGTTAACCCAAATTTCTGGACTGTATTTTTACTACTACTCAACTTGAAGAACTTTAGGAAACTATTGGAAAACAATCTTATTCAGAGACATATTGATTGTAGTTAAAGTGTTTTAATTCAGCGAGTTTTGCGCTCTCTCAAAAATCCAGCGTGCTTTGAACATCTTGTTACAGCCTATTGTTTACAGAGTAATAGCAGCAGCAATCAGAGCAATAAATTCCTCCCACCCAGTAAATCACAGCTGCTAGTAAAACAATTAACCCTTTCCTTGCAGACTCTCAATACTACCTCATTACTTTAATCAAACACTGATTAATCCATTACCTCAAAACTTACAACTTTTCTACCTCATCACCTATATCAATGATTAGATAATCAATTTCTATAAAATATTTCATGAATGGTTTAATTGATTTATTGTTTTAATTGATTAGTGTGATTAGAGTGTTTAGTGCAAATAGTGTGAATACTGATTAGTTTAAAAGATCAAGATTCATGTAATTTAATTGATTAGTAAAATCAGTGATTTAGTGAATTTAATTGAACAGTGTGATTAATGATTAGTGTAATTAATTGATTAGCGATTAGTGTAATTAATTGATAAGGCTGATCGTTGCTTAGGAAAATTATTTGACTAGAGAGATTACTGCAATTGATTGATTGGTGTGATATTGGCTATATTGATTACCCAAAATTGTTCCATTAATTAATTTAATCAACGTACCATCTTAACAAACATACCATGCCAAGAAAAAAGTCCAATGCCAAACCACAACCTAAAGAGAAAGTAATCCCCACCAATGAACCACAAGACTCCTGCACATGCTTTAAATGCTACAAAACTCTAAAGGTAATGAAAACTCCTTCAAATGTTCTCTGTGTAACAAATACGCTCATCATGACTGCTTGGGATTACCCAAGCAATTGATTCAATACCTAGAATCATCCAATGAGTTTCCATTTCTCTGCAATTCATGCAGACCCAAACTGGATCTGTTGGAAAGAGTCCATACCATTGAAACACGATTAACATCCCTTGACACCAAAGTAGCATCCCTGAACGCCTTAAAAGAAAGATTATCCAACCTCGAAAAAAAAGACACAACGCAAAAACCTGAACATCCAATAGCTACAAACCACATCTCTACTCAACAACCACAACCCAATCCACAACCCAATCCACAAAAAAACATAACCCAGACAAATATTGATATCCCAATCCTCATCAGAGAGGCTGTTGAGCGTGAACGGAAATGTCCAAACGCCATCTTATTTGATCTAGAGGACACCAATGATAATGATGATATCACAACTGTCCAAAACATCATCAGTGATTATCAAGCATCAACCATCTCCCCTGATGAAATACTTGACATTTCCCGCACTGGCCGAGAGCTCAAAAACAGAGACGGCTCTGTGGCCCCACACTTCTTCAGGGTCATTTGCAAAAATGAATCAAGCAAACATAAATTCGTTTACACTATAAATTCACTCGCCAAAACCAACACCAACCATAAGAACCTCCGTTGGTGCCCTGACCTAACCATACAGCAACGTGCCCGCTCCCGTGTACTCCAGACTGAACTCAAAAAACGTCTAGACAATGGAGAGAAGGACCTGTACATTGACTACCATGCTGACTGTATCAAAAGTAAGTCACACAACCCACAACTCAGGTTTAACCTTCAACCACAACCCTACCTCAACCAATCCACAATCACCCAAGACTAGGCACGCATACCCTTAACTACCTCAATTCCAACTACAGCTGGCCTTAAATGCAAGCTACTCAATGCAAGAAGCCTTGCAAATAAAATACCTGAATTTCTCCTCTTACTAAATATGGCTAAATTCTACATCATATTTGTCTCTGAAACATGGCTCAATGCATCTCTCCCTGACTCCATTACCACAGTAAGAGACTATCATGTTTACTGATCAGATCGTGAAATTCGTAGAGGAGGTGGTGTTGCTATCTTCTATAAAAAGTCCTTACATCTAAAAAGCATCCAAGTTACCCAGGAGCTTGCTCTTCCTGAGACCATCATCTGTGAACTATCCTTAAATATCACATTTCGATTCTTACTATGTTACAGAGCACCTGATTATGACATCGAACATGTAAACAAGCTAAATACACCACTAACATGGGCAGCCTCCTGCCCACACACTTTTATCTTTCTTGGTGACTTCAATCTACCTCATATTGACTGGACCCTAAATGAATGTACAACTGAACCCATACACGCAACCTTCTACAATGCTGTTACAAATCTGGGACTGGAACAACTAGTAACCAACAACACTAGACTAAACAACTGCCTCGATCTCATCTTCTGCAATAGTTTGAATTTAATTTACAGAATACAAACTAAAGAACCCTTTTCCAGCAGTGACCACAATATGATTGACTTTTGTCTCAACATACACCCACACAAAAATCATCACAATGATGTAATCCCCAATTATAACTTCAAAAAAGGCAACTATGATCTTATAGACAACGATCTCTCATCCCTTGATTGGCAATCTCTATTCACTGGATGCAATACTGTTGAAGACCATTACAACATTTTTTTTTGCTTGAAGTCAAAAGAGTCATCAAACTATATGTACCAACAACAACTCCCAAAACAACAACAACAACAAAAAAACAGATTACCCATAACAATAAGGAAACTTCAATCCAAAAAGAAATCACTCTGGCGGAAAAACAAATCTGGTCACATTGCCAATTTCAAAAGCTGATTCAAAACTTTATACCACCAGATAAAAACTGAATCCACCAATTATCACATTAAACAAGAGGAAAACCTTCTATGCATCAATTCCACCCATGCTTTTTACAATTTTGTAAACAACAGACTAAAAGATTCAAGGTCCATTCCACCCCTGATAGGACCTAATGGTAAAGACTGCAATGATGACACCATTACAGCCAACATCTTTAACACATTCTTCGGCTCAGTATTTGTAAACAGCAATGGATCATGCCCAGTATTTTCTAGCCGAACCACAGACAACTACAATGATCTAATACATATTGATTTTACAGAAGACAATGTTGAAGAAGCACTATGCAATCTAAAACCATCTCTATCTGTTGACCGGATAGAATATGTGCCTACTTCTTTAAAAAGTTATCCACTGCCATAGCAGAACCTCTAAGCATAATCTTTGAAAAATCCTTCAGGACCAGCTCCTTGCCAAACCTATGGTCACTAGCCGTGGTCATCCCCATCTTCAAAAAGAGAGACCCCAGCCTAGTTGAAAATTACAGACCAATCTCCTTATGCTGCGTCACCTGTAAAATCATGGAATCAATTATTAAACCAATCCATTATCCTCCACTTAGAGACAAACAACCTACTCTCCAATAAACAATTTGGTTTCAGGAAAAAAAAACTATCATGTAATCTGCAACTCTTACACAGCAAAAACATATGGACTACACAACTCGATCAGGGCAAAGCAATGGACAAAATCTACATAGACTTCTGTAAAGCCTTTGATTCAGTGGTACATGACAAACTACTCCTAAAACTAAAATCATATGGTATCTCTGGACAACTGCATAACTGGATAGAAGCATTCCTGTCAAACAGACAACAAATGGTCAAAATTGGGAGTGTCCTATCAAATTCTGTTCCTGTCAATAGTGGTGTCCCCCAAGGCAGTGTTCTAGGACTAACTCTCTTCATACTCCACATAAATGACCTCTGTGATCATATTAAGAGCAACTGCGTTCTTTTTGCTGATGATGTAAAGCTGTTCAATACCACAGACAATACTGCTACCCTTCAAAAAGACCTTGACTATGTATCAGAATGGTCGAACAAATGGCAACTTCAAATCTCAACAAATAAATGCTCTGTCTTATATATTGGCAAAATAAAACCCAGAAAATAAAATATAAGCTGAATAGTCAAGATCTTGTTGATGATCCAAGCTTTGTAAAGGACCTTGGAATACTCATCTGTAATGATCTAAGTGCTAGAGCCCACTGTAACTACATAGTCAAAAAGGCATTAAGAGTTGTTAATCTAATCCTACGTAGCTTTTTCTCTGATAATATCACACTACTAACTAGAACATACAAAACATTTGCCAGACCAATACTCGAATACAGCTCATCAGTCTGGAACCCACATTACGAATCTGATATTAGCACAGTTGAGAAAGTCCAGAAATATTTCACAAAAACAGTTCTCCACTCCTCTACTCGTTGCAGAATACCTTATGCCACCAGAATTGAAAGTCTAGACCTAGAAAACCTTGAATTACATCATCTTCGGTCCGATCTAAGTATAGTATAAAATCATACATTTCAATGTTCTACATGTCAATGAATAATTCAGCTTCAACCATAACAAGACAAGAGCAAACAATAGATACAAACTCAAGGTTAACTGCACCAAACTTGATTGCAGGAAATATGACTTCAGCAACAGAGTGGTCAATGTCTGGAATACTGTACCTGACTCTGTAGTTTCTTCCCCAAACCCCAAAAACTTTAACCTTAGACTGTCTACTATTGACCTCACCCCTTTCCCAAGAGGTCTGTAGGGGGCGTGCATAAGCACACCAATGTGTCTACCGTCCCTGTCCTATTGTTTCTTTTATTTTTCTTATATGTACCCATTTCATGTATTCATAACTATGTATATACTTACACCTATTATCTTGTAAGCAATTGACAAATCAAATCAAATCAAATCAAATCAAATCAAATCAAATAAATAAATAAATAAATAAATAAATAAATAATTGAACTGGTGCTTTTTGCTGTCAGTGTGGGTAGAGATTAAAGATTTGGGATCATGGTGTTTGACTGACAGCCGGTGTTTGTGGATCCTGGTTTTTAACTGACGTGATGTTTGTCCCATGTAGAATCAGTTGCAATGGTTACTGTTGATTTTGTAGATTATATTGTTTCTTTCATCCAGAGAGACCTTTGATTGTTTCAATCATGTCCGTGGTGGTGGTGGTAGAAAGTATTTAATAAAAAGGGAATCCAGTAACATCTCATTGTCTTCGTTTGAAATGTATACGTGTCTCACGAAGCTACAATATGGATAGAGCAAGTCAAAACAGTCTGGCTACAGGCTACCAAAGTGATTGAGACAAGGCTGTAAATTCTCCCATTATTGATTCAACCTACATGTTGAATATGCATTGAAGGAGGTTGGACTGGAAGAAGTTGAGTGTGGTTGTAAAAGTGGAGGAAAACAAAAACATAAATAACTTGTGCTATGCTGATGATAGTAGTCGGAGTGTCAAAATGATCTGCAAGCAGTAATCATGAAGTCAAGAAATACAATGAAAAAAATGTGGTACCGAGATAAAACATACAAAAACCAAACTAATGAAAACAAGTACAGTAATCAGCTCCAAGATGGCAGTAAAGATACACAAGTGATGGATAGCTCTTGCCTTTAGGATTGATTATCAACAATAAAAGAATGAGCAATCAAGAAATATGCTACTGCCTAGCACTCGGTAGAGTAGCAACAAAGGTGTTGGAAAAGATATTCAAAAATGATGATGTGTTTCCACATACAAAGATCAGAATCAAGCAGGCAGTAGTCTTTCCCTGTGATATTCTATAGAAATTAAAGATGGACTTCGAAGACGCAGACATCAAAAGTACTGACAATTTCCTTTAAGAAAGTAACTATTATGGATCTCCAAGAAAATAAACACACAAATCATGGAACAAATCAATTCAGAGTTCTCATTTCAGGTCCAAATTACCCTATTTTGAATCCATTAATGAAAACCTGATGCCTCTCAGAAGTCCTGAATGCTAGGAAAAGTGGAAGCAAAGAGAAGAGTGGATGGCCTTTACGCCAATTATGAGGGTGATGGGTATACTGGAAAGAAAGAGAAAGCAAGAAAGCAAGAAAGCAAGAAAGAAAGAAAGAAAGAAAGAAAGAAAGAAAGAAAGAAGGGAGGGAGGGAGGGAGGGAGGGAGGGAAAAAAGAGAAAGGAAGGAAGGAAGAAAGAAAGAGAAAGGAAGGAAGGATGGAAGGAAGGAAGGAAGGAAGAACAGTTTGGTTTGGGGTCATTCTGGAGAAGCTTTATCTCTGTGACCTTTAATAGACAACATGGACTTGATGAAGTATAACTGATCGACTTTATAAAAAGATAAGATAACCTTTATTGTTATTTTTTTTCTATGGGCACTCTGGCACACATTAAAAATGAAATTTGGTTGCCTGCTCTCAAGTGTTCACATACATAACACACATATAGACATGCTATATACAGACATATTTATATACTGTACTTACACCCTAATACAAGAGTCTTCAAACTTGGCAAGTTTAAGACTTGTTGCATTTCAACTCCCAGAATTCCTGAGCTAACATGACTGGAGGAGGAATTCTGGGAGTTGAAGTCCACAAGTCTTAAAGCTGTCAAGTTTGAAGAGCCCTGCCCTAACGTATAAATGCATATAAATATGTACATCTTGAATACATAGCGGAAAGAGGAAGCCTGAGAGTTCATAAGGCTGATACTGTATGGAACAAAACTGTGGCTGAATGTGGATGTTCTGCTTCAGATACCACGAAGCCTCCTATCGGAAGGTAAAAAATCAAATTTAAAATGGCTGAGAATGGGGACTGCTGAAAAATAATGATGTCGTTATTGACTACCATTTTTTTAACTTCTTAGTCCTGTGGCGGCAAACCTATGGCATGCGTGCCACAACTGGAATGCAGAGCCCTCTCTGTGGGCACATGTGCCATCATCCCAGCTCAGCTCCACCACACATGCATGCATATCTCCCATCAGCCAGCTGGCCTTTGGGTCTCTGCCAAGCATGTACGGGAGGGGGGGGGCTACATTTGGGGGCACACACATGTGCAAAGGCACACATGTGTGCATTTTGGGTATGCATGCACTCTTTGGGCACTCAGGGCCCAAAAGGCTCACCATCACTGTTCTACTCCAACCTACAACTCTAATCATTCTTTGGTTTCCCATCTACCAAGCAAATCCAGTCTTTGGGTTTCAAATAGCCAACAAACTAAAGTTAGCCAAACAATTTTTGAGTGTGAGTGCGTGTTCTAGTCAAAATAGAATATTTACAAAAGACCTTCAATTTAATTTCCAAAACTCTCTGTGGGAAACCACTTCAGACATCTGCCTAAAGAGTTCATTGATGTTCAGATTTTATTACAGGCAAAAAAAAAGGCAAAACACCTACGACGGACTGGTAAGTAGTGTTGCTGGGATTCTATTCTGAAAAGCAGAAATCCAATTTATTTGTTTTGTTGTTTGCTATTGACTAAATAAAATGTTTCTAGCTAGACAGTTGCTTGGGCAATTTCATATGGCCCTTGCCCACTTTGATCTTTGATTTCAAGCAAAATAAGATGTTGCATTCAAGACATCACCATCTGCTGCCTTGGGTTAGATCTGAAAAACTCTTCCCTCTGAAGCTTTCTGACTCTCCATATTGAAGCACCTTCAACAGATGTAACAGATGTATTTGTACCAGAGGTGGTATTCAGCAGGTTCTGACCAGTTCTGGAGAACCGGCAGCAGAAATTTTGAGTAGTTTGGAGAACTGGCAAATACCACCTCTGACTGGAGATTTTACAGCATCCTTCCCCTGCCATGCCCACCAAGCCACACCCACAGTACCGGTAGTAAAAAAAAAATTGAATCCCACCACTGATTTGTACACAATATACTAAGCTTGGTCAGCACTAAGCTTGGTTACTTTTTTGTGATTTAATAAGTGTTGTAATTGCAGGAATGTTCCTATCTCGGATGGCAAACCTCAGATAAAGGATGTTTCCAAGCAAATACAACTGGGGCAAACAAAGTCACTCATCTAAAGGAGGATTAGAGAGGAAGTAAACATATGTTAGAATTTAACTAGAGATAATTAATTGTGTTATTTGCTATGATAAACAGTAACGAAAGTTAAGAAGTAACCAAAGTTAACCAATGTTGGAGGATAACTAAAAATGTGTATAAATGCAAGACTAAATTCCAATAAAGACCATTATGATTCAGTTGATCATGATCAAACAACTCCTCATTACAACAAATAAGCTGCATGAACACAGTGAGTAAATGACTACTATTCAGTGGAGATTAAGCTTCCTCAATCTGATTTGTATCAGATGAGTCGGGTTATAAATCCCATCATACCCAGCCAGAACATTAAAGGAGAAGGACAAACTCAATGGAGCAACGCTTTGACTCAGCACAAGACAGCTCGCTGTAGCCATTGTATTAAGAGGCAGCATAATTCTAGGTTCTTTTCATCAATCAATAAACAGTACAATTTTGTTGGAAATTGCTTTATTTTAATTGAAAAGCACAGACTATACCAAAGTCAAGCAAGAAAATGAGCTCTCAATGCATGAACTTAATGTTTTAAAAGAAGTTTTATCTGGTACTA
Organism: Pseudonaja textilis; assembly: GCF_900518735.1. The sequence goes on along the minus strand of NW_020769310.1, from coordinate 3,486,455 downwards.
AAAATATGCAGATCTGTTGCACTGTCTTCCGATGGAGGTCAGTTTGATAGAACATAGATCATAGAAGAATAGGGTTGGAAGAGACCTTGGGGTCTTCTAGTCAACCCCCTGCTCAAGGAAGAGAATCTATACAATTCTAGACAAACAACTATCTTCTTGAAAACCTCAAGTGATAGAACATCCACAGGTTCCAGAGGAAAGCTGTTCCACTGATTAATTGTTCTCACTGTCAAGAATTTTTTCCTCAGTACTAGGTTGGATCTCTCTTGAATGATCTTCCATCTATTCATTTTTGTTCTACCCCCCAGGTGCTTTGAAGAATAGGTCAACTCCCTCTTCTCTGACAGTCCCTCAAGTACTGGAGAACTGCTATCCTAGCACCCCTAATCTTTTTCTTAAACTGGACATACCCATTTCCCTCAATTATTCATGATATAAACTCTCTTTATTGCTCTTTTCTGCACACTCTTTCAAGAGTCTCAATGTCATTTTTGGATCGTAGCGACCAGAACTAGATGCAGTATTTCCAAGTGTGGTCTCACCAGTGCATTATAAAGTGGTACCAGTGGTGGGATTCAAATATTGTTGCCGCTGGTTCAGTGGGCCTGGCTTGATGGGCATGCTTTGCACACACTTTGCGTGCACATGCATGCCAAACACGCACTTTGCACAAGCGCAGAGGTGTTCTAATTCACCTCCTGCAAGCCTGCACAGTCCCAGTCGCTTCAGCAGCTGCAGCATGACACTCTTCCGTGGTGCGCAAAGCAGCTGCACTTCAAATTCAGAGGATAAAAGTGAGTATGGGAGCCCAGGTGGGTAGGTGAACCCAAAAGCAGAGTGATGGAGAGAACCAGTTTGGACTCTAGTGCTCATTGCTGCTACTGGTTCGGCAGAACCAGGCAGAACCAGTAGAATACCACCACTGAACTGGATGCAGTATTCCCAAGGGTGGTCTCACCAGTGCAGTATAAAGTGGTACTATCACTTCACACGATCTTGAATCCCTCTGTTGATGCAACCTGGGACTGCACTAGCTGTTGTTGTTGTTGTGCTTGTGGTTGTTTTTTCTTTGCATATCTGTTGTATAAATGTAGCAGCTGATAGTGAGATACAGTATCTACATTTTATTTTATGGTTTGAAACAATTTTTATTTTCTTTCAAGTTTGACAAGGAATATTATTTGCCTCATAACTTTATAAAATGCATCTTTGAAGAACTCAAACCAAAGGGATGATTTGCAAGAAAAACCTTGAGTTTTACAAATGTTTTTTTTTTTTTTTTTGGCTGAGGGTTTATTTGCTGATATCACTCAGCATGACCAGTGGAAATCCAATTTGATTTTCTGACTGAATATTTTTGCTGTAAGCAAAACAATGTTGTTTTTCTACCTGGATAGCTTCATAAATAAGTTTCTTTTTAAGATGCTAGCACAGGTTAAGCTTAGTTTCAACTGTTCTAACAAGGAACAGCTGTATTTAAGTTATTAGACCCTTGAAGAGAATTAGAAAACACAATATCCACCTGTTTAAAGGGGATTGAGAAAACACAATAGGAATATATTGACAAGTACCTAGCAGAGAATGGATAAATATCTACACGTTAACTCTGTTTGAATGGGGCCGCTTGATCCCAACTCAACTATCTGGATTAAAAAAACAACAGGATTTTCTGCCAAGTTCCAAGAGATAATAAGAAATCAAGTTTTATTGAGATTAATACATTATGGATAAAATATTTTATAATGCTCTGACCTGTTTCATAGACCAACTGTGCCACTAAGCAGGGTGTCTATTTTCTTTGTTACTTACTCTATTAGACGTTGAATTAGGGAAAAAAGGACTCTATTCTATTATCTAATCCTAGAAAGCAGAAAAATGGAATTGTGTTGTTGTTGTTGTTTTGATGGGATGAAATTCTGCATATAAATTAGACCTGAAGGAATCTCGGAGCTACCAAGATTTAAAATCTCTATATAAAAGGGAAATACCACTCACGCATCATCACAAAATCTCCAGAACCGTAATGCTACAAACTTGAAATTTGGCACATATGTTTCTCTTGGCTTCTAGGTGCTCACTAAGAAAGGATTTTTTGAAATGACCATCAGAGCATTAGTTTTTCCTAAATTATCATTAACACAATCTGATGCTAAGGAGGTCTACTCCCCCTCTCCACCTGAGGAGAAATCTGTTCCAAATGCAAAACACAAGCAGAGGAGTTTCAGTTTTAGTTTCACAGTGTCAAGCAGCTTTAGTACAGAACAGTTGAGCTAAGCCATGCTCAGGCTCCTTATAGCCTCCTTCTTGCTCACATAGCAAATACTGTTTCAGTTTCCAAACATCCTTCAATTCTCTCACACACTGACAGGATCTAGCCAGATGAACACCGATGGATCCTGGTAGGCAAAGGAAGATTTTTTTCCTCCCCCAAAACTAAGCCCGACCACATAGTTTTGTAGCAAAGCACGGGTATCGAGCTAGTTTATCTATAAAGCACATATTAGGTTGTTAAAAAGTTTACAAGAAAACTATATAGGTGCTGCTGCTAGAACATACAAAAAATGTCGTATCTTGTTGCAGGTGTTTCTTGAAGGCATGTAATTCTGTTCCTTTAGCCCAGGGGTGTCAAGTTCAATTGTGTCATGTGATGTATCATGATGTATCGTGACGTTTTTTGCCTTTGTGGAGCCAGGGTGGGTGTGACTCATCCAGCCCCCTGGGCCACCAGTTTGAGAGGCCTACTTTAGGCTTTGTTGTTGGGGAAATCCTAGAGTGTTGAAAATGCATTTGAAGTCTCAAATCCAAACCCTCTTTTTGCTGCAGTTTAAATAATCACACAATTGTTAAGTGAATCCAGGTTCCCCCACTGACTTTGCATAATGGGAACTGGCTGAGAAGATCTACAATGGCAGCCCCCTGAAACTGTCATAAATGCTGGTTGCCAAGCAACTGAATTTAGATCAAATGTCCACAGGGATGCCACCATGGTTCAAAGGGCAAGGACCAGTGGGCGGATTCAAATAATTGAACAACCAGTTCTCTGCCCTAATGATTTGTTCCAACAACCACTTCACCAAACTACTCAGAAAGTTAACAACCAGTTCTCCCGAACCGGTGCGAACTGGCTGAATCCCACCGCTGGCAAGGACCAGTCAAAAATCATGTATTTTCAGCCCCATCGTAGCTTTGAATGGTCATTAAATGATTGGTCATAATTTGAGAACGACCTGTAAAACCAAATTATCCAAATGACAAATGAATATTGAATAAGCTGTTTAGAACCATTCTTGACGCAAATCAAACTCACTGTTAAAATAAAAATGCTCCATTAGCACTAAATTGGTCCAGAATATAACATTCTAGGAGGTTCAGTTTATCCAACAGATACATTTTTTAAAAAAATAATTTTTATTTTTATTTTTTATAGTTACAATAACTTCACCTTTCATTCATACAGGTACATATATTTTTTGCTAACAATTGTAATTAATACTTTTCTCATCAATATAACAATAATCACATTTTATTTATAAGCCATTATTTCTTAGATCTATTACTTTTATAACAATCTTAACTTATTCCTTTGTGAAGTCATCTACTCAGTTTTAACTTGTTTTATTTTCCAACCATTGATATAATAGGTGCTATACCTTGTAATATTTGGTTTCTTCTTTTTCTTTAATTGCCAATGTTAATCTATTGCCTAATAGATACATTTATTGGGCATCTTTAACGGAATTATTTTATAATGTGAGCTTTTCCTGTGAGCTTCTCAGAATATTTGCAGCATCTTTCTTATATTAAAGTGTAGCTGTTGGCATTTGTCCCAAAACATAATGCTTGTGCCAGCATTCTAGTGAGATTAAATAAGAGCTTTTAACTTAAGCCCAGAAAGGAGCTAAATTCTATATGTTTATTGTTGTTTTTCCATCAAGTAACTGAAACTAAAAAGAATAGCCCAGTAATAAATCTGAAAAAAAAAAGGAAATTAAAATCCATCTCTTCCAACAGGCAACTCCAATTCATGTAGTGAAATTGTTGAATGATACTCCTACCAGAGAAGATGATTTAACAGCAAGTAGATTTGCTTCAGGTAATACAAACACACATATATATAATATATTTTAAAATATAGATCAGCCTCATAGATAAGTATGTGTCTTAATCTTTTCTGTTTACAGTTGGCCCTCAACTTACCACAATGGAGACCAAAATTTCTGTTGTTAAGTGCAACATTTGTTAAGTGAGTTTTTCCCAGTTTTATGACCTTTCTTGCCACATCTGTTAAGTGAATCCCTCCAGTTGATAAGTTAGTAATCCGGCTATTAAGTGAATCTGCCTTCCCTGTTGCTTCCCTGTTGCTTGTCACAAAAGGGGATCGCATGATCTTGGGGCATTGCAACAGTCAAATAGGAATCAGTTGCCAAGTGCCTTAATTTTGATCACATGATTATCGGTGTGCTTCAAAATTCAGAGGTGTGAAAAATGATCTTAAGTCACTTTTTTCCGTGGAGTTGTTACTTCAAATAGTCACAAAATAAACTGTTTTAAGTTGAGGACTACCTGTATTCAACTTAATTTTGTAACTTGTATACAGTATATGTCAAGGGTTTTCAAACTTCACAGCTTTAAAGACTAGCGGACTTCAACTCCCAGAATTCCTGAGCTAACATGATTGGAGGAGGAATTCTGGGAGTTGAAGTCCACAAATCTTAAAACTGTCAAGTTTGAAGATCCCTGTTATATGTACACACAAAAAAGTATATATGTCCAGGAAGATTTCCCTACACCGGGTCTGGCCCACAGGGTGCTTAGACCTGGCTTGTGGGCCACCGTAAAACAGCAAAGGACTGTCCACGGTGCCTCTGCCAGCGAAAATAGAGGTCTGTTTTCACTGGCAGAATGTCGGGCCCCCACAGGTGCCCCTGACATGAGTTATGTCAAAAAGGCCATGCCCACCCTGGCCATTCCCACCCAGCCCCCTGAGGTCAACCACAATCCTGATGCGGCCCTCAATGAAATCGAGTTTGATGCCCTTGCCCTACATGAAGCAAATGATTGACAATTGTTTCCCAGGGAGAGAATAATGAGGGAGGGACATATCACCATGGGAACTGTCCAATGGGAGCACTGGTAGGGTTCAGCTCAGATTGAATGACTCGCAAAAGTTTCTCAGTGACTTGCAAAGTGTCTCAGTGCAGCTTGGATTTTCTTAAAACAGCTTAGAGTCTAGCCAACATGAGCCCAGAAATGGAACTGCTTAAATATCAAGTGCTTATGTAGCCTAAGACTTATTGAAGGAGGGAATTGAGAGAGCAAAGCAATAGAAAGGGTTAGCCTAATGTTGTACAGATAGCACTCTTCAAATATTGAAGGGGGAAAAAAAAGATATCATTTGGAAGACCATAATCTATTCTTTATGGTTCCAGAGTACACAACACAAAATAACAAGATTTAACTCCCAGGAAGATAGGAAAAATGTCTTACTCATACCTCAACAGTGGGACCAATTAATCAAAATGTTGAGGTACGGGACCCAGGCAGAGGTTTGCTATGAGCAATTTTCATCGTTCTTGCAGGTAAAGTCAATCGAATTCACCTCAATTTGGACTCCAGCATACTTCCAGGTCATATGGGTGGTAGCCTTGGCAACCACTTCTTGAGTTCGTACGGCTTCTTTTCAGCTTGTAAGATCTCAAGGTGGTAGACAGAATGTGGAATGATGAGTGTGGCCACTTGTTTATTGAACTAGCCTGCTGCAACTCATCCCTCCACCCACCCTTTTTTAAGGCAGGCTGCCAACATCTTGAGTGTGAGGTATATTCCTGCCTCCTTTAAAGGAAGCTGCTTTAAGTCCTGATTAAAAGTAAATGCCCTTCTGGTCTTAGATATTGGCCATTGAGGAAACAGATGCCACAAGAAACAGACGCTTTTCTAGAAAAAAGTTTTACAACAAGTATGGATTTTCCTTCTTTATTCAAGTTGGATGTCATAAAGTCAGATCCAACTTCTGTTGACCTCATGAAACTGGTTCATCATCTCCACCTCACTTCAGCCACAGTTAATATTCCTTTCATGGACGTGCCAGTAATTTGATACTGTCTGTTGACCTTCCCTTGCTTCAGAGCCATCAACACTTCCCACACGTGTCTGAAGTATATATGAGCTTTTACACCACTCATGGTAGCAGTCTTTAGATGTACTCAGACAGATTGATTGGTTATTCCTTCAGTTCACAGTATTCTCATTATTAATTTCCAAATTCATAATTTAAATGTATGTGTCATGACCCGGAGTGCATCAAAAATATAACAAAAACCAAAATGTACATAAAGGTCCTTTAATGCTTTCAACTTGGCTTCACTGTTTAATTGTTCACAGTTGAAGATTAAACTATTTTCAAAATAACATTCCAAACGAAAGAATCACAGTTCAAATTCAAAGAGCCGGTAACATAGCAAAAACCAAAAACAAACCCCACTGAATAAAGTTCCATGACAGACCAGGATAAATAATTATAAACTTCAGGAAAATAACCAGGTACAGTCCGTTGGAAGAACGCCAACCAAGATAAACCTTCTTTAGGAATAAAACACTAATTTGTCTCCAGCATTTGTTAACACGCAGGTCCAAACTCTTATGCAGATCTCACACCTGCAACCCATGAAGAGGATCATGGCCCTCTCCTCCCGAGTAGACCACATTTTTCCCTGATCCTCTACTCCTTGCATGCCCTAGGATGGATAGGGGATGGGCCTGGGTCCTCCTCTGTCAGTCTCCACCAGGGGCAAGACAGTATGTTTTATATATATTATATTATATACATATATTTGTGTGTGTGTGTGTACACACACATGCATACATACAAGTTACACTTAGATATACATATTTAGACAAGTTCACAAAAGAGAAGAATGTTTCAATATCAACAAAGATCTCAATGGTTATAGAAAGATGAACATTAAGAAACAGTGACAGAATGAACACACACACACACATATATACTTCACACACTCTTTATGTTCACCTTTCTATAACCATTCAGATCTTTGGTGTTATTGAAACATTCTTCTCCTTAACAATCTTGTGTAAGTCTGCTGTTGCCTTTTTCTCTAGACTCACCTATTCCTTACTGCCCCATCACACTATCTGTATTTATTTTCAAGCCTAAAGTAAACAATGGTATTTACTTTTATCCACTATGGTAGTTGGTTCATTAAAAAGGCTCATTAAAAGTATGAAGACATCATTTTTGTCTTCTTAATTAATATCATTTAATCTCTTCCCCTGTGTAGCTCTATTTGTCAGGACTCCAACATGCACCCCCATTCAAATCATAAGGCTCTAGTCGCATCTCTCAGAGTCAAAAAGATTTATTTAATAGGAGTTGACATGTCAGCGTTTCCCAGTTGCAGCCGACTCTGACACATTGATTCATTTCACACTTGACCCTGGTCTTTCCCAACCCCCTGGTTGTATGTTCTCCAATGAGACACATCCATAGACAAGAGTCATCAATCATGCTCTCCAGTAATAATCTTGCATGCCAGAAGCTTCGGCTGCCAAAGCGATTATCAGAAGCATTTAAGGAATGCACTGCTTTTTACTCCACTCCCTTTCTGCTGGCAACCAAAAAGACCAAAGAAGTAATTTTTAGTTGGCACTATTCTTTTTAAGGTTTTAAGCAAAACTTTGTTAGCACAACCCAAGATTCACTTATGGTTCACTAACATTTATATATTGATACGCAGGGGTGGGATTCTACAGGTTCGCAACTGTTTGGAGAACCGGTTGTTAGAAGAAATTACTGGCCTAATCCTGTGAGGAAGGCAGGAAGGAAACATTCTGGTGTTGCTTACAGAAGCTGCCTTTCCATTAACCCTTATTACATTCTTGGCAGGACTAAACTTCCTGTCTCTGGAACTTCTCTGGAGGTTTTTTTCCCCCCTCCTTTGCTGGTACTTTGCTTGTGTGGACTGACCATTCAAAGTTACAATGGCACTGAAAAAAGTGACTTATGACCATTTTTCACACTTACGATTGTTGCAGCATCCCCACAGTCATGAGAGGCCAGGCAAGGAGATGCATGCCTCAATGTGAATGATGTTTAGTTGGCCACGCCTAGCCAGTCACATGACCACTAAGCCATGCCCACCAAATAAGCCACGCCCATAGAACCGGTTGTTAAAAAATTTGAATCCCACCCCAGTTGCTACATCTCTTTTCTTTTCCAACTGTTTTGATTTAATCCCATTGTATAATTGCTGACAATTGTAGAACTTATGTTACATTAGAATATGACATAAAATTATAGCTTTAAAGACTTAATTGGTTCTTTAAACAGTTCAGTGGCATATGTGTCTCACTGTTCACTATTTGACAGATGGTCTATCATATGTTGGTCATGACATTCTAGTAGGATTGATTTCTCTCATAACAAATATTTCTTACATTCTACAATTTAATTGATGAAGGAACTTAATGTGCTCTTTCCACCTTCCTTTAATTCATTTGCCCCAATCAAAACTTTCCTGGGTTTAAGAGAACAAGTTAGGTCTAGCCCTGTCCTGGGCAAGAAAGCCAAGATTGGATTTGGGCCAATCACTCTCTCTCAGTGTGTCAACATCACACTCAGTTGACAAGCTGGTTAATCAATTCCTGTCACAACAAGTGAATCAATATTTGTTGGTTAAAAAAAGAGTGCAGTATTTTCTTACCTGGAAGGGAAAAAAAAAAGATTTTTCTGGGTTTACTCTAGAACTGTTGTGGTTCGCTGGCAGCAGGTGCGGATGGCTGAGGTCTCGGAGAAAGAGGACTCAGATGAGGGGCCTGCGTGTGATGCAGGGATGGGGCCAGGACCATCAGGGAGTGGAATGCTGCCTTTGGAGATTGTGGAGGCTGGCAGCAGTGATGTAGATGACCCCAAGGAGCCTGTGCCCAGTGTGCATGCGCGCAGGGCTGCTTGAAGGAAAGAGCAGCTGCAGCAGCACAGATGACTCAGGAGTAAGGCTGCAAGGTAACGGCCCCTCCTTTAAGGGGTAAAAGCCAGCCCTCAGAGGTGGGATTCTTTGCAGGAAGCAAAGAAGTTCTTGCACTTCAAGTTCTTGTGGACGTTTGGAATATCTTGGTTGGTGTTTGGGGACTTTTCATTTTGAATATTTCTTGGCAATTTAATCCAGTGTTCTTGGCAGCCCTGCACAACCTTGGCAAGGCTCGTTCTTATCAGAGACAATTAGGTTTCATTGCCTTTTAACTGTGAATGAATGGAATTCACAGAGAAGCATTAAAAAGGTTTTGATTTTATCTCTGTTTGGTGTTTGTTTGTGTTGAATGAGGCTTGGGTCAGAACAAGAACAGGGGTGTCAAACTTGATTTCATTGGGAGCCACATCAGGATTGTGTTTGGCTTCAGGGGAGTGGATGGGCATGGCCAGCTTGATATCACTCATTTCAGAGGGCACCTGTGGTGGCCTGGGCAGGGCTGGGAGGGATCGAAACCCCCATTTTTGCTGGCAGAGGCACCGTGGGCCAATCCTTCACTATTTCCAGGGTGGTCCTGCAGGCCAGATCTAAGCACTCCATGGGCCAAACCTGGTCCGCAGACCTTGAGTTTGACACCCCTGCTCTAGAATAACCCTGTCTAAGGGGTAATTTTTTCCCATGGTTTCTCATCTTCTTAAAAAAAAAAAAATCTCCTGTTTTATTTTTTCTTGTTCCTCTCTTTACTGAAAAAAAAATACGGTTTGATATTTTTTCCTTTTGTGCTTGACGCTGGAAGTTTGCATTCGGACAGCAGTGTGTTTCAAAATGGTCTATCAGCCGTTTGGTGGGTGTGGCTTGGTGGGCATGCTTTGTGTGCATGCGCATGCCAAATGTGCACTTTGTGCAGACGCAGAGGCATTCCAGCTCACCTCCTGCAAGCCTGCACTCTCCCGGTCACTTCAGCAGTTGCGGCACAGCACTCTTCTCAGCTGCACAAAAGCAGCTACGCTTCAAAAGCAAAGGGTAAAGGTGAGCATTGGAAGGCGGGAAGGCGGGTGGGCCCAACAGCTGAGTGGTGGAGAGAATCGGTTCGGTCTCTACTGCTCATTGCCGCTACCGGCTCGGCAGAACTGGTAGAATGCCGCCACTGCATTTGGACAACTTTTTATTTTATTTATTTATTTGTCGAGCATGTATTAGATAACAGGTATAAGTATAAACATGATTATAAATGCATGAAATGGATATGAATAAAAGGGAACATTAGGACAGGGACGGTAAACAGATTGGTGCGCTTATGCACACCCCTTACAGACCTCTTAGGAATGGGGTGAGATCAACGGTAGACAGTCTAAGGTTAAAGTTTTTGGGGTTTGGGGAAGAGACCACAGAGTCTTTCTTGCTGCCCAAAAGTTATGATGACTTGTTTTCAAAGCCTCTTTGATTTTTCACTCTTGAAAATGACTGGCAATATATATATATATTTCCCCACGTTGGTTTTACAGTGTCACTTTCCATAGCAACCCAGAGACGCTTTAATATAAGTTAAACACAATTCATCTGCTTCTGACATTCTGACTTTATATTTGCCAAATTGTATCATGCTGGTGCACCTACGCTCGGCAACTGACTCATAATTATGATGATTGCAATGTCCTGAGGTCTTTTGTGACCTTCTGACAAGCAAAGTCAATGGGGAAGCCAGGAACACTTAACAACAATCATATTACTAACTGAAGCAGTGCCATGATTCCCTTAACAACAAGAATGGGGCAAGAAAGGACATCAAATGGGGCAAAACTCACTTAGCGACATATATTTTGGGGTCAATTGTGGTCATAACTCGAGGACTACCTGACATCTACACCTGGGAGTACAGGTGAACTTAACAAGTTCATTTAGTGACCCTTCAAAATTACAACAGGACTGAAAAAAAGTGACTTATGACCATTTTTTCACACTTTTGTAGCATCCCCGTGGTCACATGATCAAAATTGAGATGTGTGGCGAACTGACTCACATTTATAACGGTTGCAGTGTCCTGGATGTCAGGGTTCGAAGTAATAGACCCAAGTAATAGGTCAGTTTCAGGGTTAACACCGGGATCATGTGAAACCCCTTTTGTGACCTTCTGAGAAACAAAGTGAATGGGGAATCCAGGTTCACTTAACAAACCATGTTACTAACTTTAACAATGCAATGATTCACTTAACAAATGTGGCAAGGAAAGTTATAAAATGGGGCAAAATTCACTTAACAAATGTTTCACTTAGCAACAAACAATGAGGGGATAAACTGATGCAGGATTTAAATTGGGATGAGGTAGGGAGGGGAGAAAAAGAGAAAAACGTGGTGATTTTGCAATTACCTGAGAGAAACAAGCGATTACAAGTACTTTATCAATTAATAAATGTAATGGTTATAAAGAAGCAGTTGCATTTGTTAGCTTCTGAAATAGCATGAAAGCTTTTGTTGTCAGCAAACTTTTGTTCAGTTATGCGGATAATGGTTTTTTTTTTTCACCAAATGGGTACTTTGAGACCAGTAACACAATGTTTTGAGAGGTTAAAATGCCCTGATATTACTTTGTCCTTGTTTTGAGTCATGATGCAAATTTATCTCCCCTATGAATTTATTCTTCTTCTTCCATTGAAATTCCTGGTTTTGCATATCAATTATCATATCTCAATTCTGCATCCGTTTAATCACGAAGCTTTTAATGTATTCAATTTCTGAATCATATTTCACCCAAAATTTATAAATCAGGTCCAACAAATATTGCAATACTAAAATAAAACAATAAACTTGATAAAGTACCTGATCGTTCAACCAACACAAGCTGTGAAAAGAATAACAATGCTACACATCAGAAACATCTCAGACTGTTACAACCAAGTGACATCACCATAGTACACAAACTAACTAAAGTCCTCCAAAACACTAAATAAACAAACAAATAAAAAATCAGCAGCCCAAGAAAAAAACATAGGAGTCATCTACAATTTGTGGTATATACAGCAACTAAATAGGACAGACAGGCAGAAGATTAACAGATCATTTCCATAAACTCCAACCAGCGGATAGAAGACATAATGAAACTTCTTAATCTTACAATTACATGGACAGACTCAACTCATAATTTCAAACAGGAAACTGAGCATTTGAGATGAAGTTAAATCAAAACGATGCTAGAGAATTCCTGAAGCTTGACATTGAGACCAGGGGTGGCCTTCAAAAATTTTAGCAAAGGGTTCTCTGCTGGATTGTTGGGTAGGGGTGTCCATGGTTGTTGTGGCCTAGTCGACCTCCTGCATCATGGCAGGGGGTGATTTTGCCCTCCCCGGGCTATGAAGGCTTTCCTCTGGGAGGGCAAAAATGGCCTCCCCAGGCTCCGGAGGCTCTCTGGAAGTCAGAAACAGGCCCATTTCTGGCCTTCCTGAACTTCTTGGAGGCCCATTTTTGCCCTCCCTGAGCCTCCACATATGCCCTGCACTTACCTGTATCCAAAATGGGCCGTGTGAGGACTCCGGGGAGGGGCGGGCAGGGTGGGTCCAGCCAGAAGTGGGATTTAGGGGTTCTCCGAACTGCACAGAATCTTAGCTAGGTGCTCTCCCAAACCCCTACGAACCCCCAGCAGCCTACCCAATTAAGATAAACCATCAACAAACACATGGATAGAGTAGAGTAGAGTAGAGTAGAGTAGAGTAGAGTAGAGTAGAGTAGAGTAGAGTAGAGTAGAGTAGAGTAGAATTGCAGCAGCACTTAGACTTATATACTGTTTCACAGTGCTTTACAGCCCTATCTAAGCAGCTTACAGTGTCAGCATATTGCCTCCAACAATCTGGGTTCTCATTTTACCCACCACAGAAGGATGGAAGGCTGAGTCAACCTTGAGTTGGTGAGGCTTGAACTGAATAGAATAGAATAGAATAGAATAGAATAGAATAGAATAGAATAGAATAGAATAGAATAGAATAGAATAATAACTTTATTGTCACTTTGAATGTACACTAATCAGCACACATTGAAATGAAATTTTGTTGCATACAGGCCTCTCTGGGTCACCACTTCGAATATACATTGCATAAGCATGACAAATAAAATAAATAAATAAATACAAAAATTATGCATATACCCACATGTATTATTGTATGACACAGAGAAACAACACAGTCTAGCTCAGATGTGTACATGTAGAGGACATTTATATTCCATTCAAAAAAGAGAATAAAAATTTAAGAAGGAAACACAGACCAGAACACATCTTGTCCACCCAAACAACCAGATAAGCCAAACAAGCAAGGAAATACCAAGGCGAAAACCACACCCCCACCAAATCATTGCATATACACACAGGGAATAAACTTCACACTTACTAGCGATGATGATGTCATACTGAAATGAAATCACCAAGCTTAGCATATTAGAACTCCACAATCAAACCTTGTTCTCCATTTGACAATGGTCCATTTCTTATAGGTCACATTTCTTTCCAATGAGTCTGGTTAATTACATATCGCGTGATCTTTGGAAGATTTCTGGGGATAAGGGTCATTCAGTTTGTTATCCATACTTTGAGTTGGAGTTCTTTGAATTTCTGAAGACCAGTATTCAAGCAGAAAGCACTTTTTCTGCAGACGCATTGTCTTGTGTTCCAGGGAAGCTTCCTCAGCACAAGAGTTCAGAAGTGGGATTCCTTTTAAGTCCATATGGACTCTGAATTTGAACTCTGCAGGATGGCTTGGCTCTGAATCTTTAAAATATTTTGTTCTAAATCAGAATTGGGACTATGCTTGATTCTAATTGTTTCAATGTATTCACCAACACAACCAGAGGTGGTATTCAACTGGTTTGGGCTGGTGGGGGGAACCTGAAGCGGAAATTTTGACCAGTTTGGAGAACCAGCAAATACCACCTCTGACTTGCCCCACCCTTTCCCATCCTATATTCCATTGTTTTTTAGTTCAGCTGATTTGCGCGTCCAGAACTAGTAGCATGCAATTTTGAATCCCACCACTGAACAAAACATTTTGTTTTTGCATAGCTTTCTTTCTATTTGATTCCACTACAATAAATAGATCTTTTGTAAATGCTTTACTGGAGTCCATGCAGTAAATAAAGAGCCAATTGGTTTGGAAGAAGCTTTTAAATCCCTGTTGGCACTTCAATTTGAATTTCTCTTGTAACAGTGAAGAAATTTACTGTTTGATCCTCTGTTGTTCAGTTTAATCTTACAATTATAAGTTTATGATCTGCATATGTAAGATCTATAACTTTCATATCTATCAAATAATGTTGTCATATGTTTCTAATCTCAATAGCATACCCTGGAGTTGTAAAATACTCAGCGGAGCTTTTGAATGAAGCAACATATATGCCTCAGTAGATAAAGTAAATAAATGTTCCGAATTTGGATATGAGGCCACCCCATGAATAAATTAGGTTACATAAAAATCCATAGGGGTTGCTGCAAAATATTTTTCTTTAATATTGTATAGCTTGCTAAGAAGATATGAGGCAGCTTTGAGATTCTGAGGATTTTAAATGTGCAAATAGTCTCTTAAAAGATTCTAATGGAAGATAATTGTGGTGGAATGTAATTCAGAGTTGCTAGGAAGGGCACTTTCCCCGGGAGCAAAGAATCAAAATAGCTTGGAATCTTTGGTAGACAGGAAAGGGGTGACGATCGACCCTCCCTAGCAGATCACAGCAGTGGTGGGATTCAATTTTTTTTTTTTACTACCGGTTCTGTGGGCATGGTTTGGTGGGCATTTCAGGGGAAGGATACTCCAGTCAGGGTGATATTTGAACTACTCAAACTTTTCTCTACCAGTTCTCCAGAACTGGTCAGAACCTGCTGAATACCACCTCTGGTTCAAAGGGTATATTTAATAGTAATCAAGATAAGTGCTTTACTCTGGCAAGATGTCTTGCCAAGAATTGGGTATGTCTAGTTTAATAAAAGGAAGGGCGAGAGGAGACATGATAGTAGTCTTCCAATATCTCAGGGGCTTCCACAAAGAAGAGGGCAGGTCAACCTATTCTCCAAAGCACCTGAAGGCAGGACAAGAGGTGAATTGATGGAAACTAACCAAGGAGAGAAGCAATCTAGAACTGAGGAGAAATTTCCTAGCAATAAGAACAATTAATCTGTGGGACGACCTGCTTCCAGGGATTGTGAATGCTCCAACAGTAGAGGCTTTTAGGAAGAGATTGGACAACCATTTGTCTGAAATGGTACAAGGTTTCCTGCCTGAACAGGATGTTGGACCAGAGGACTTCCAAGGCCCCTTCCAACTCTGTTATTCTGGATGGCTGGAAATGTGAAAGAAAAAATGTATTCAGGGACATTGAACCACAGTGATGTTTAATGGCAGCTCCTATTGATTCTCACACTTCAATAAGTGGCAGCCCCTAGCCATCTTGCTTTATCTTAAAAAAAAAAACCTAAGCAGGGAGGATTAGATTAATACTTGGATTACTGTAGATTACTAGCATAGAACTTGGATTTTGGAGACTACCTAGAAATCTCAGGGCTGCAGGCCAGATTGGGAAGTAAAAAAACCTATCTGTCCTTAGAAAATTACAGCAATGTGTCTCTAGTCACAAAATGCCATACTCCATAATAAGGTTGTTGACTTGTTTCAGATTGCAGATTGAGAAGAGTTTCTTGTGTAGATATTAAAATTGGGGTTAGCAGCGCTTTCTGCAATCATAATACCTCTACATTTAAAGCATTAGCGCTATTGAGTAGCCACTGATGTAAAATTTAACTTCAACTTCTAAAGACAACCATTTCCAAAATAGGAGATTCAAAGGGGTTCTTAATCTGGTTAATCTTTGGCAATGTTCCCTAAAACCTTTATCTCCTTGATGGTTTGTTTAAAACACTCCTGCCATGCTGTAACACCTTAAGATTTCTTCTCCATGTTTGCAGAAATCACTGAGGTGTAACTGCAACTTAGATGGGTCATAATTCTGTCTGCTGCAGCAGCTGAAAGTGGAATTACTTGCTTTAGGTTGTGAAAGTCACCTTGTTCAGACAAACTTTGACATGTTTTGCTTTTTTCTTGGAGTAATAACTTTGCATGGATATTGTGTTCCACACTTGCAATTTGTTTTCCCTTCCACTCTGCTATGCCAAGACAGCAGCTAAACCTCGAACGCAAAGCATGTTGGGTAGGTTCACACAACATAGCTATGATTCTAAGGTGGGGCTGTTGAACGGTAATAATCATTCGGGACTTTATTTATTAGATATATAGGTTACCAAATCTAAGCAGATTTCTGGTGCATTTCAAAACCACAGTTAAAACATGTCCAATAGAAACAAAGATGTAAAGGTCCACGGTACAGTTTCAACAAAGAAATAAATAAAATACTCAACAGTACAGAACAGAAAGCAGAGTTGCAAGGGACCATGGAGGTCTTCTAGTTTGGCAGTGTTCTGATTCCAAACCCTTTTCCAATAAAAAAAAACACAAACCAAAGGGAACAGAAACCTTTTAATGATTCTTACGAATCCCTGGTTAAAAGGCTGCTGAAAACTAATTAACTTTGATAAGCACAAAACTGTGCAAGTCTGCTAAGAATAACAGATAAGAAATCTTTCACAATGTAAGAGTCTTCAAATACCAACTTAAGATACTGTAATGCTCATGAGGCTGAGTTTTAAAACGTCTTTGCTTCCTACAAAGAACGTTCGCTTCACAGCTGACTTTTATCTTCTTGAAGGAGGGGCCATTACCTTGCAGCCTTATTCCCAAGTCGCCCATGCTGCTGCAACTGCTCTTTCTTGTGAGCAACCCTGCGCACACACATACTTGGCACAGGCTTCTCAAGAACCTCCTCATCGCTGCTGCCAGCCCCCACAATCTCTGAAGGCAGCAGTCCACTCCCTAATGGTCCTGGCCCCTCACCTGAGTCCTCACTCTCCTCAGCCATCCGCACCTTCTGCTGGTGAACCACAACAAGTGGCTCCAAATCCCGGCAAGCGGAAGGTGCCAAGTTGTGCAAGCAGCAGGTGAGCATGCTTGTGCATGCAACTCCACTTGCACGAGTGGTGGATACTTGTCTTGTGTGCAAAACTTTATTTTTGTGAATGGCAGACACCAGCTAGTTGTGCAGAACCATCCTCTATTCCCCCTCCCTCTGTTGCTGCCAGAAAGGTTGGGACTGATGTTCTAGTCCAGGAAAGCTTATGAGCTGGATCAGCCCATGGGGTGCTTAAATCTGGAACGCGGGCCTGGCCTGGAAACAGCAAAAGACCAGTTTCAGGGCCTCTGGCAGCCAAAAAGGACTAGCCCCCCCAGTGCCCCATTTTGGCCAGGAGGTTGCTGCAGGAGGCCCTGCATGCAGTCCAAAAATGGAGAATGGGGGCCTCACATTGCACCCCTGCTGCCTGTTTGTACCGGCAAGCACGCAGGAGGCCATCCAGGCTGAAAACAGGACATGGGGGCCATGTGAGCAGTGGTGGGATTCAAATTTGTTTACTACTGGTTCTGTGGGCATGGCTTGGTGGGCATGCAGTGGCTTGGTGGCCGTGGCAGGGGAAGGTTACAGTAAAATCTCCATTCTCACCCCACTCCAGGGGGAAGGTTACTGCAAAATGCCGTTCCCTCCCCACCCCAGTAACGTGCTTTCCAGCTCCGTTCTCCTGTGCAGGGCAACAAAAGAAGACCCAGCTGATCAGCTGGGACTTGGGAGGCAGAGAAGAGATGGAGGCAGGGCCAGTCAGAGGGGGTATTTGCCAATTCTACAAATTACTCAAAATTTCCACTACTGGTTCTCCAGAACTGGTCAGAACCTGCTAAACACGACCTCTGCATGTAAGGTCCCCCTGTGCCCAGTTTCAGGCAGCAGGGTGCTGCAGGAGGCTGTTCAGGTCAAAAACAAGGCATGGGGACCTCAGGAACCCACCCACCTCATTTTGGCTGGCAGGGTGCTGCAGGAGGCATCCGTCCTGTCTCTCCCGCCCTGGCTGGCCAACAGAGGAGAACTATGGTGTTGATCCAGCCCTCGAAGAAATCCAGTTTGACACTCCTGTTCTAGTCCAATCCCCTGCTCAGGCAGGAGAACCTATATCAGGTATACAAGTGGTATACAAGTGGTTTACAAGTGCTCCCTTGTGAAGGGGTCCTGCCAGGATCTGGACAATTTAGACCACCGTCATAATCACTTGGTCATTTCCCCTCTCTTTAGGAAGTGTGGGAGAACAGCGAGGTTGCTTTTATGGAATAATTTAAAAAGTTGATTACTTCAATCCCTTTCCATCCAAATTCAGGCTGGATCGGTTGCCATGGTTATGAGAATTTCATTGCGTACAATCAGCGAAAAGCAACATATTAGCAAATAATAAGGAACAAATGGGAAAAGGTTGGTCTACCGAAAAGGCCAAGTAGTGAATTAGGCAGGATAGGAAGAAAAGGAAAAGAAAAAAAGAAATGTGGGAAGTTGAATGTTGTTTCTTTATATGGGGGTTGTTCCTGAAACACAACGATTGCTAACATTCTTTGATTATGGCTTTCTAATTTTCATCCATAAATAATACTTATCAAAAGTTCTCAGAATTTTTGGCTTCGTCTAAATCAGAGGTCCTCAGCCTCTAGGTCAAGGCCCACTAGTATAGTGGACCATGAGGTGTTTGCAACGGGGCACAGAGATGGAGTGTGAGCATATGCCTATGCATGTACTTGCATGAGCAATGGGCAAGTATGTGCACACACCCTCCATTTGCATGAATGGCAGATTAACGTACATGCTGCTCACATAAATGGAGGTGCTCACATATGTTTGCTAGCCACTCATGTAGAACCATCCCTCTCCCCCACACTAGCTGGTCCACAAGGCCAGAAAGGTTGGGGAACTCTGATCTAAATGATTCAATCCAACCAATGCCTTGAAGATGGACATTGGTAGATGATCTTCATCGGGGTCTGGATGGGGAAGTACCTTCTTCCTTGGTCCTTTAATACTTGTCACCACTTTTCATATCCATTGACTATGTGTCTTGATGGATTGCCTGCATGGTCAGGCATGAGGGGCCCTATTCTGTTGTGGTTTTGCTCCTTTCTGGATTGGTGGTACTAACTAGATAGTAAGTGGGGGTGAAAAATGGTCTAGATAGTTGGGGTGCCACAAGGTTTTTCTATGTCAACTCTTCAAGCCACCTTGTCATTTCTAGTCTGGAAATGCCATCTATATCTTGACTTGGTGTTTAGAGGCTTTTAAGAGTTTGAACTGGAAACCAAGGCTTAGTTTTTGCAAAAGGGAAGTGCTCTTTATCCTTACAATTGTCTATGCGGACAATCCGTCAGTCTTAATAATAAGATGGACAAAGTAGCATTCACCTTGGAGGACCAAATCCATGACCTGAGGTCCTCCTTGACTTGTGGCTGCTGCTAAATGTGTGGATAGAAGATTCAGCTGAGGAGAGGGAGGGACTTTTCTCAGTTTTTGTCTTGTGTACCAGTTGAAGTCCATCCCAGAGCATGGGGCTCCAGTAATGGTTATCCACACATTCTTCACATTTCAGACTAACAACTTCTACAATGGACTGCGCGTGGAGTGAAATAACCCATCTGTTGAACATATAGTGCCAATATTGCAGGCAGTGCAATGGCTTCCAGTAAGCTTCTGAGTGTAATTCAACATTTAGATCTAGATACAAAGCCCTTTTAAGGTTTGGCAACTATACAGTTGCCAGAATGCATCCTTTAGTGGAACCAATTCTTTTTTCTTTTTGCATTAATCCCAGCCTGAGATGCCAAGCATCTCTTTTCCATCTGCAACCAAGGAAATGGAGGAGTAAGAACATCATATTTACAGTTTACATTTGAAACCACTCACTACCAGGCATTTGGATTAAACCTTCCCTGAAGTCATTTAGGAATTCAGTCAGAACTGAGCATTTTCACTGAGCTTTGAAAAAGTATTAACAGACCTTTGGTATGATTGCCATAATATGTATACCAGGGGTTATATTGCTGCTATGTGTTTATTAATTTTAAATGACTTTTTCTGAATTTTATATTTCAGAAATTGTAAACTGCCACGAGTCCAGTTTAAATGTTGTAAAGAAATAAATGAATGTTTACTAATATAGTAAGTCGATAGAAATGCTTTGAACATTATGATTGTAAGCCATCCAGAACGTACCCTGTGGCAAGGTGGATGGCCAATAAATTTTATAAATAGATAGCATTCTATCATTTAATGGATATTTTTTAGAGACTGGAGACCACTAAGAGATTGCAAATAGCCTATATGGAGGGGTATTCAAAACTTGAGATGATAGACATAACACACTAAAAAGGGGGTGAACTTTGACAATGTAGTGATGGGCTCCATCTTGAATTTTTTTTATCTTCCCTCATGGACATTTCTGAATTAACAATGGCCTTTTATCAATGATATTGTACCAGCAGGCCCCCATCTTAATGCAGAAAATGAAAGGTATATATCTTATCGACCCTTCTTCACTGAATACTAGTGGACAGCAGCTAATCAGTAGAACCTGGATGCCAGCTGACCAACCACAAAATTATTTCATCTACTTCACATACAGGAAGCAAGAAGTCAATAAAGTAGCTGACATTTCAACCACAGAAGTTTCCAAAAGGGAGTATTATCAAAATCTTTAAAGCATGAAAGATTGTTAATCTTTCATGTATTGTGCATCCAGAAACTGGATGGAGATGAAATAACTTCATTCTACTTGCAATTAAAGATTGAATACATTCCTTCAACTTTGGCCAAGCTGAGGATTTTTTCATTCATTTCTTTGGAATCCTCCCAAGAAAATTCCAACAAATCACCAACCTTCCATATAATCGTGCCAGCAACCACCACAGCTACATAGATGTGTAAATATTTGATAAAGAGTCACACTGGAATTGAATTTATGGAGATCCCTACATCATTTTATAAGCAAGTCCCTTGTTAACAAATTGGCATCAGGCTCCCTGAGAGTCTTCTAAAACTATCCTGCCAGTTCCTTTGTTTTGGTGCTACTTGAGAAGACTAATGTTCCCTTCAAGGCAATTTCAAGATTCTGTCTTAATTAGATGGTGGACTAGCTGATTTGGATATATTGGTTTTATAATTCTAAACTAATTATTACAATTGATAATAATTGATTGTGATGATAAAATAATGATAAAAGGCATTCAGTAACAGTGATATCATAATGATGGGATATGGGCCATTTCAGTCCAATAGTATTCATCACAAAATTGTTCCAATGTTAGGAGAGAATTCCTAGGGAATCAGTACCTGTATGTTTAAAAAAAATATTACAGTTCTGCATAAGATTCTTCCTATTTGGAAGGAAGGAAGGATGGAAGGAAGGAAGGAAGGAAGGAAGGAAGGAAGGAAGGAAGGAAGGA
>NW_020769310.1:3381707-3457616 GCF_900518735.1 Pseudonaja textilis | reverse complement strand
GAAGGGGAAGGAGAAGGAGAAGGGAAGGGAAGGGAAAGGAAAGGAAAGGAAGAGAAGGGGAAAGGAAGAGAAAGGGAAGGGGAAGGGAAAGGAAAAGGAAAAGAGAGGAAAAGAAAGGAAAGGAAAGGAACCTAGCTATTTATACTTGGTACACCTACTATGGAAGTGGAATGCTGTCCATGTGAATTTTTATAAAATATTTTTTCTTTACAGTTTCTTATTTATTATACTTACCTTTGTACTATTTAAATAGAAACAAACAAGCAAAGTTCACCAAGTTACTGGGTTTCATTATCGGACCCAACCCTCCATTAGTCTGGCTTTAAAATAAAGCCTTAGTTAGGTTGCTATTTCTTTTGTACAAATTGACAATAGATGTATCTAACAAATTCTACTACAAAGACAAACTCTACATCATAATGCAAATTAACAACTCTCTATAAAACCTGGATAACTATCTATTTTCTAACAAAGCAATTGTTGCGGAAAAGCTAATGACAGTTTCTCTTAAAGCAGGAAGGTAGCCTTTCAAAAACATAACCATTCTTGACAAACTCTTTAACTTACTCCTAGTGCACAACTAATTAATTGTTTACAACACTACTATATACTCACACAACAGGTGCAGTTTTCTAAATTTGATTTTTGCTGATCATTTAGATAACCATGACGAATGGTGTAAGTTCTTGTAAAAGCACAACAACGAGTGCTATGAGTTCTTGTAAAAGAAGAATCAATTTCAGTAATTCACACAAATATGTTGCCAAACAAAAATTGGAGATATCTTGTGCTGCTGCTGGAGATCCTAAGAAGGTGGGATTCAAAAATCCCAGCAACCAGTTCACTGCCCAGTTGCTGGGTGGGTGTAGCCATGGTGGGAATGGCCTACTGGAACTTCCGGGAAGGCCATGTTTTACCTTCCCTAGCTTCCGGAAGCTTCCCTCGAGCCTGTGGGAGGGCAAAAACGGTCTCCCCTGGGGTCTGGAGGCCCTCCAGAAACTGCAAACAGGCTCAAGGGAAGCCTCTGGAACCTGGGCAAGGTGAAAAATGGCCCACACGGAAGTTCTGGAAGTCCAGAAATGGTCCTGTTTTGGGATTCCGGTGGGCCTCTGGAACCTGGGGGAGACCATTTTCACCTCCTGGAGGCTCGAGGAAAGCCTCCAGAGCCTGGGGAGGGTGAAAAATGAAGTTCTGGTAGACCATGCCCACCATGGCCACAATCACCCAGCAATCAGGCAGTGAACCAGTTGCTTTGATTTTTGAATCCCACCCCTGATCATATGTCACTTTTTCCCATGCCATTGTAATTTCAAACAGTCATTAAATGGACTGTGGCACGTTCAGGAACACCGCTGTTTGTTTTCCTTAAGAAATGTTATTAAATCTGCTAGATAACTGAAGCTTCACTTTTCACTGTGAAATATGTCTTTGTAATTTCATCAAGATTTTTCAAAGGAATGCACTCTATTGCCAGCTGTGATTTTTGACCTGCTATGGTTTGTTTCATTTTTTTTGATGTTCCTGGTTTACATCTAGACATCTGTTCTGCTTGACTATTAGAAATTGCTTTGTGCATGGTTCTTGATCCCCCTGTTTACTGGACTGAGAATTTCTGTTAGCTGCCAACAATACTTATTATCAGGTTTTTCTGGCTGAGAAGGAAGGGTGGAAGAAGGAAAAGGAAAATCAGGATGATTTCAATGAACTTTAGCTATGCCAAAGTTATGCCTCCATTATGAATTATTGCCTACTGGAAAACAGCACAAAAATATTTTC
The DNA here is from genome assembly GCF_900518735.1 of Pseudonaja textilis. The sequence goes on along the minus strand of NW_020769310.1, from coordinate 3,455,840 downwards.
TGGGAAATCATTGCTCCTAAATTAATACACTCATAGAAAGTGAATGTTTTCAGTTTGTGGTCTTCTGACTTGCATCTTGTTTAGCTGAACAGAAGATCTGGAGAATGTGTAACTAGAAATGTCTACGGAGATTCTCAGTTATTCAGGTCATGATTGTCCCAAAGATTCTTTTTCAAAAGGGAATTGGATTTTATTTTTCCTTGCAGTCATCTGGTCATTAGCACTCTTCTGAGAATCATTGAGGCTATGGGGGTCACCTGAATAATGCAAATGGGTGTGGGATCTTCTTTAAACTGCTAAAAGGACTGTGTTGTAACAACCAGAGTGCTAATGACCAGATGACTAGAAAGAATAAAAATCCTTCCATCCTCCACCGTTCAGCCAGAACTGAAGAAGCTACTTAGATGAGAGGTAAAACCTCTTCAAGGAAAAACAAAATCCACTTACTTTTTGGAAAAGCATCTTTGGGTGTAGCAGAAATCCAGCAGTTGAGGGAAATTCACTTTTTTCTCTCTGCAATAGTGTTAAATCTTTATCACTGCTTTAATTCAGAATTAAACCTGATTCATTAGTCTACCAGTTGGTATTTTCCAAATATTTCAAACTTCAGCTTGCCTGTATTTGAGTGGATTAGGCTAACTCTTGGCTGATGATGTAACACCACTGCCAATGCTATCATCCTTCAAAAAGACCTTGATTATGTGTCTGAGTGGTCTAGCAGTTGGCAGCTCCAAATCTCGACCAACAAATGCTCTGTCCTACACATTGGTAAAAAAAAAATCTATATACCAAATACAAGCTAGGCGGATATGACCTTGTTGATGACCCTCACTCTGTCAAGGACCTTGAAGTTCTCATATCAAATGATCTGAGCGCCAAAGCTCACTGCAACAGTATTGTCAAAAAGGCTTTAAGAGTTGCAAATTTAATTTTATGAAGCTTCTCCTCTGGTAATACTGATTTGCAAACTAGGGCATTCAAAACCTTCATTAGACCTATACTTGAATACAGTTCCACTATCTGGAATCCGCACTGTATATCAGACATATAAATACAATTGAGCGAGTCCAGAAGTATTTTACCAGAAGAGTATTACATTCCTCTGTTCACAACAGAATACCCTATACCACCAGACTTAAGGTTCTAGGCTTAGACAACCTTGAACTACACTGGCTAAGATTGGACTTAAGCATAGTACATAAAATCATATGTTACAACATCTTACCAGTTAATGAATATTTCAGCTTTAACCACAACAACACAAGAGTACACAACAGATACAAACTTAATGTAAACCAGTCCAAACTTGATTGCAGGAAGTACGATTTCAACAACTGAGTGGTCAATGTCTGGAAGTCACTGCCTGATTCTGTTGTCACCTGCTCAAAGCCGCAATCCTTTACTCTCAATCCTTTACTCTCAATCGTTTACTCCCCAATCCTTTACTATTGACCTCACTCCATTCCTAAGAGGTCTGTAAGGGGCGTGCATAAGCGCACAATCGTGCCTACCGGCCCTGTCCTATTGTCCCCAACTATTAGTTCCTATTTCTTATATTTAAACATGTTTATTCTTATTTGTATTGTACAGTAAGCTTTTGACAAAATCAACAATAAATAAATAAATAAACAGACAAATAAATAAATAAATAAATAATGTTTGTATATCCCAAGCTGGGGAATGATCAATTCAGAAAGGCTACTCCACCACTGTGCATACTTGTCTATCCATGAACCACAATTCCTTTTAATAAGCAACAAATATAAAGCCACAACTTTCAGTGAATCCTTGCCTAAAACAAGCAGAGTTTTAAAATGGGGAAGAAAGTGGAGTTTTTTTGAATCTGGAGCAGTGGCAAGGAAAGGGGAGGAAAGGGGAAAGGGACGGTCCCTTGTCCATCGTAGAAGAGTCATAACAGTAGAGAATGTTTTTTATGCAAAAGATTTCAGGTCCAAAGTCTCAAGCATCTCCACATAAAGCTATAGAAATTTCCTGGCTGAGAAATTGCTGCCAGTCAGTATTGGTAGAAACAAGCCACCAATTATTAATGAGTGACAACTCCCAGCACGCCTCCTCATTGGCCATGCTGAAAAAAACCTGCTGGGAATTCTGTTCAGCGAAATCTGAACAGCCATAAATTTCCCTTCTCTGGTAAGAGAAAGTTAAGCACAACAGTAGGAGGCAGTCAAAGAAAAGTCAAATCTCCTTCCAATTGAGCTCAACGCCGTAGCGTCCACAACAGAGGCCAAAGAGCATGTCAGAATAATGAAAGCAGTTCCACAGCAATGTGATGTGAGCTCTGCCCCTTTTCTATATGTGTTGTGACATTTTGTATGTTGCATTTTCACCATTCTAAAAATAACAGCAACACTTCATGAGCCTGCACTTTTCTGGGCAACGACGTGAAAATCCCAAAGATGTTTTTTCAAAAGACAACTGGACTTTGGTTTTCTTTGAAGACTTTTTGCTTTTCATTCAAGAAGCTACTTCAGTGCTGGCTGAATGGTGGAGGATGGAAGGATTTATATTCCTTGCAGTCATCTGGTTGGTATTCTTTACCACCAGAGAAGGAGGAGGAGGAGGAGGAGGAGAAAAGAAAGAGAAAAAAGGAAGGAAGGAAGGAGGAAAGAAAGAAAGAGAGAGAGAGAGAGAGAGAAAGAAAGAAAGAAAGAAAGGAAGGAAGGAAGGAAGGAAGGAAGGAAGGAAGGAAGGAAGGAAGGAAGGAAGGAAGGAAGGAAGGAAGGAAGGAAGGAAGGAAGGAAGGCAGGCAGGCAACCTAAAATGCCACTTTTGATTAATTGATATATTTTCATTTCATCACACTGACTTCTCTGAGAATGCAAGAGTAGCAAGAATCTCCAAAACATTAATGGACACTTGGAAGGAGAGATGGGCAGAAACTGGGACAAACAAGTAAGTGGGACTTAGTGAAAAGAATGGGGAAATATTTTCACTCGCTGGCGGAATTTACTTAGACAAGTACCATTAAAAGCTTTGTTAAGACCTCATTTTCTGCTCCATACATTTGCCCCCAGGAGCTTAAACTTCCCTCCCTAGTATTTATTCAGTGGTCTGATGGGCTTTCACTGACCTCAGCAGAGTTAAAGAGGTCACGCAGCTGAACAGTCCCTGAACAATTTTTTTCCAGTGTTTTAAGCACCAAAAGCCTCTAAACATTACTTGTTTGTTCCATCAGCAAACCTATGTCTTCCTTCCAGGAGAACCATGAATTACTGTAGTGGACTTTTTTCCTAAATAACATGTGTTTTCTGGCATGTTGCCCGGAGGGATTTTCTCAAAATTCCCCACACCATCAAGCAAATCATAAAACCAATTGTTCCACTGAGGCTTTTCAAAGGGTTTTGTGGAGACCTCTGAACATGAAGTGGAAGATAACACTGAATATTTCTGGGTGTCTTATTGTGTCCTCGCTAACATTTAACATTCTGATAAAACTCAGAATTAGGTTAGATTTCCAGCATTTGTATTTACATCTCAGGTTGACATGGAGATTTCTTCAGCCAAGAATTCAGTGGATTAAGAATGATCTTCTGCAACTTTCTACGCTTGAAATAAATGCTTAATAGATCACTGACTCTCATATGACTCTAACATATCGTTAATATCTACAGGAATGTCTATTTCAGTGTTTGAATGGTGGTGTCAAGTTTGAAGCACAAGTTTGCTGTTGCAACCATTATTGCCTCTCAGCTTGCCAACAAACTGGGGTGGGGGGAGGGAGGGGTAAGATGGAATGTAGGCTCCAGACATCAAGAAGATGAACTGTGAGAGCCAAGGACACTTTGGCAGGTGTTTGCCAAAACCAAAGACTTTTTCTCATAACAATACAGTGACATTCAATTGGACAATATGACCTGCACTAATAGGAGGAGAGGGAGAATCATATATTTTATTATGTGGATGTGTGTGGGAATTAGCTAGATCTGGTTGTTCCCTCATCAATGTTGAAATTATGTACTCAATAAGTTTTGCATTCAGAGATTGGATGCTGCTTTGGTTAGGTTCATCAATCGTAACATTGATAAGTAGCTGAAAGATGAAGAGAAGATGTAGAAATATGTCCTAGCTAGGAAGATTGTTCTCTCTTACCTTGGACTCTGTGGTTTCCCTCACAATAAACTCTTAGCCTATACCTACCTACCTACCTACCATTATTTAGTGGATTCCCCAGCTTTCCTTCTCTAGTGGGATAATTTTTTTAAATAAAAACACAAACATTTTATTTAAAGTAAAAAATAAATAAATTCCAAACTCTTTAAGCAGATTTTGTTGTTATTCAGTAGATCACACATCTTATTTTATTTTAGTATTTATTTCATTTCATTTTTTTAAAAAAAATATTCTGTCTGACTCCAGTTCTCTGCACAGCTCACAATACCCCAGACAATATTTTTTTTAAAAATCCAATAAAAAATAGAAAAACAACAGAACCAAACTAGAACAGAAGAGCAAGAGAGAAGAGCAACAGTAAACACTCTAAATCTGGGATGTCAAACTCGATTTCATTGAGCGCCACATCAGGGTTGTGTTTGACCTCAGGGGGTCAGGGTGGGCATGGACAATTTGACGTCACTTGTGTCGGGGGCACCTGTGGCGGCCGGAGTACTCTGCCAGTGAAAATGGGCTTCTATGATGACCCGGGGTGTGGCACAAAAGCAACAAAGTCACAAAGGTAGGTAAAGTCTCTTTAATACCTCCAAATTGGCCCCCAATATCCAGTTATCAGCGGCTGGAGAAAAAAACTCTCCCAAGAACAGTTTTTAAAGGGAAGAAAATCAGTCCAAACCCAAAGTACATATAGATTATAAATACAAACCAACACAAACCACGTTGCAGCAATTAATGAGACAGGGCAGGATAAGGAATTGCAGACTTCAAAAGGTAACAAAACATACACAGTTGGGAGGACGCCAGAACTCAGATAAGACTTGACAAACCAAGGTAATTCATGCTTTGCTTCCAGCAAGGTGCTGTGCACAAATGCCCTTTTTAAATCCTGTTTTCCCATCTGCAGCTAATGAAGGGAATCAGGGCCATTTTCTTGCCTGTAACCCATGTTGCTCCCTTCTCTGTTCCTCCCTGTGTGCCCTAGGATGAAGAGGGGTGGCCCTGAGTCTTTCTCTGAAGGCCTAGCTGGACAGTGCCCTTCCCCAGTTTCTTCGACAGCCATTGGAGCCACACTCTCACTCCCTGCCTCCCCCTTAGAATCAGATTCCAACAGGGGCATGATAGCTCCTGAGCTCTGTTTGTGGCTGCTACGGCCTCCTGCAACCCTCTGCCAGTGAAAATGGAACTCGGGCGGGCTGCATATGGGAGGCCCACATGCCATTTTAACTGGCAGAGGGTTGCAGGAGGCTGTGGCAGCTGAAAATGGAGCTTGGGAGCCTGTTTTCACTGGCAGAAACCATAGGTAGTCTTCGCTGTTTCCAGGGTGGCCCCACAGGCCAGATCTAAGTACCCTGTGGGCCAGATCTGGCCCCCGGCCCTTGAGTTTGACACCCCTGCTCTAGATAGAACATTCCACCAATATCTAAGATCATAACCCTAACTGAAGTCCCTGATCTAAAGGAATTTGATTCTGGGTTATATGATGGACAGACCATATGAATAGCGTATTAAAGAGTGGGAGATATTTTGCAGAAGTTATGCTTGAGTAATCTACCTTTTATGCATGTAAATTGTTTCATTAGAATATTGATATCTGGGAAAGGCAGAGTTAAAGAACAAGGAACTTTTTAGCATGAACTCAGTTTACCAATATATATGGAGTGAAAAAAACAGATTGGTCAGGTCTTTTATGCACTGCAGTCCCTCTTAGATTTAATATTTTATGAGACCAGTGGGTCTTTTATTTTGTTTTTGCATAAATATCTTCTATTCATAGTTGTGCTATGTCATTTTTTTTTTTTTTTTGCAGCCAGATGCTATTTAAGTACTTGGCTGGTCTCATGTATGCTGGAAAACATCTGGCACTTGTCTAATATTAAATAATGGCATCCTATATTGAGCCAAAGAGAATCAAAAAATCTAATCTATATATTCTAAGTTCAAATAGCCCAGCTATTTTTTTTTTCCTGCCAATACTAAATTAAGGAAAACAAACTGCATAACACAGTTTCAACATCAAGGCCCAACTGGCATGTCTGCTCCTATATTTGCAGATTTTCCTCACGTCTAGAAAATAAAAGGGCTTTTTTGGGGGGGGGAAGGAGTTTTGAAAGTCTGCTCTTATACACAGTGGAGAAATTAACCTATCAGCATATTGCGTTCCTTCCTCTGGTTCTAGCAATGACAAAACAAAAGGACTACAAATAGAATAGAATAGAATGGAATGGAATGGAATGGAATGGAATGGATGGAATGGAATGGAATGGAATGGAATGGAACGGAACGGAACAGAATAATAACTTTATTGTTGCTTTGAATGTACATTAATTGGCATACATTAAAATGAAATTTTGTTGTATACAGCTCTCAAAGGGTCATCACCTCCAATATACACTACATAAACATGACTAAATAAATAAATAAATAAACAAATGAATAAATAAATACAAAATTATGTAAATACCCACATATACTCTTAAGACACAGAGAAATAACACAGCCTAAATTTGGATGTATACAGTACATATATACGGCAAGTTTACTGGAGGGATGGCATAGGGAACAAAGCTGTTACAGAATCTGCTAGAAATACTTTAAGACCTCCTTCCAGTGGGGAGCAACAGAAACAGACCATCAAGTGGGTGTGTGGGGTCTCTAACAATGCTTTGAACTCTAAGCACATAACGCTTACAAGCAGTATCCTGAATAATAAGAAGTGAGCTTCTTATCATCTTCTCTGCTGTCCTTACCACTCTCTGTAGGGGCTTTCCATCTGAGGCACTGCTGCCACCAAACCAAACAGGGATGCAGTTTGTTAAAACACTCTCAGTTCTGCCTCTATAAAAAGTGGCCAGGATAGAAGGAGAAAGATGTGCTCCTCTCATCCAATGCAGGAAATACAGATGCTGGTTTGCATACTTCACTAAGGATAATGTGTGGAGAGACCAGTTCAGATTGTTAGTTATCTGCACCGCCAGATACACTCAGAATCAAGGATGTAGGATGCAGCTGTAGAGGACTACCTCTACAGCTGCATCCTTGATTCTGAGTGCAATATGACCCTGCTGGCTCTTTCTAAAATCTACAGTGACCTCCTTTGTTTTATTAACATTGTATTGCACCAGTCTGCTGGAGCCTTCACCTCTTCCCTATAAGCATCTTCACTGTGGTCCAGCAAGTTGCCATTCGTGAGGAACTTTTGACTAATTAAAGAAAGCATGAAAAAAGAAGGAAAACAATTACAGTACAGGTAGTCCTTGATTTAGAATTACAACTGGGATCAGAATTTTGGTTGCTAAGCAAGGTGGTTGTTAAGTGAGTCGTGCCTTATTTTTACAATTTCTTTTGCCATGTCTGCCATGTCTAATGAAGACAGTTAAGAGAATCATACACCTGTTATATGAATCCAGCTTTGTTTACCTGTTGGAAGCCAGCTGGGAAGGTCACAAATGGTGATTGTGTGAACCTAAGGTGCTGCAGCTCTCCTAAATACATAGAATAACAGAGTTGGAAGAGACCCTGGAGGTCTTCTAGTCCAACCGCCAGCAAAGGAAGGAAATCCACTATCATTTCAGACAAATGGTTGTAGTCCAATCTCTTCTTTAAAATTCCAGTGTTGGAGCATTCACAAGTTCTGGAGGCAAGTTTTTTCCACTAGTTAATTGTCCTAACTGTTAGGAAAGTTATCCTTAGTTCTAGGTTGCTTCTCTCCTTGATTAGTTTCCACCCATTGCTTCTTGTCCTGCCCTCTGGTGCATTGGAGAATAGTTTGACTCTCTCTTCTTTGTGGCAGCCCCTGAGATATTGGAACACTGCTACCATGTCTCCCCTAAGCCTTCTTCTCATTAAACTAGACATTCCCAATACCAGCAGCCGTTCTTGATACGTTTCACCCCCCAGTCCCCTAATCATCTTTGTTGCTCTTCTCTGCACTCTTTTCTAGAGTCGCCTGCCTGGCATCCAAATTTTGATTGTGTGACCATGGGATGCTGCAACAGTTGTAAGTACCAGTTATAATTCACCGTTTGCACCATTGACATTGAATCTCCCAGTTAATGAGAAGGCATCTTGAAGTCAGAGTCTGAGGATTTGGATGCCCTTCCATACCTAATGAAGACAGGCATATCTAATGCTTAAGTTATGCCCCGGGCAATTAAAGGTCTGCTCTCTCCAAAGATGGAGTTTTTACTTAAGCACCATGGCTAATAACTGTATTAATAAATGATCTCCATGAATTTTCTCTCTCATAATTAAAACCTATCCAAACTGGTGACCACTACTGCATCTTGCAGTAGAATATTAGAAAGAAGATATCCCATTCCCCAATACAGGTAGCTTTTTTAAAATAGTAACATTCTTATTTGTTTGCAATGGCGTCATTATTAACCAGTATATCCCTTATATTAAGAGGTAGGATACCTTTAGGTAATTCGTCTGCAAGATTCACTTAGAAAACCCAAAATTTAACGTGCTGCAGATGTATGCGGAGTATAACACAAACATGATTTGATCTAATTTATTTATTTTATTTTTGCCTTTAATTCAAAATTCTGTTTTGGCTAGAGTATCTAGGAATACCAATCCCAATGCAAACACAAATTTTGTATTGCCTTTCCAACGTTTTTTTTTTTTTTTGTTGGAGTCCTAGTGGACAGCCATTCAAATATGAGCCAGCAGTGTGCCGCAGCTGCCAAAAAAGCCAATACAGTTCTAGGCCGCATAAACAGAGGGATAGAATCAAGATCACATGAATTGTTAATACCACTTTATAATGCCTTGGTAAGACCACACACTTGGAATACTGCATTCAGTTTTGCTCGCCATGATGTAAAAAAGATGTTGAGACCCTAGAAAGAGTACAGAGAAGAGCAACAATGTTGATTAGGGCACTGGAGTCTAAAACATATGAAGAATGGTTGCTGGAATTTGGCATGTCTAGTTTAATGAAGAGAAGAACCAAGGATGACATGACAGCAGTGTTCCAATGTCTAAAGGGTTGGCAGAAACACAGCAAGTTTTCAAAAAGAGATTGGACTGAAATGGTATGCCTGAGCAGGGGGTTGGACTAGAAGACCTCCAAGGTCCCTTTGAACTCTGTTCTTCTGTCTCACTCCTGTTTGTGAAGCTTAAAGAAAATACAAATTCGGTAATTTTCCTCTACAAATGGTGACCGCTTGGCCATAAACAAGGTATTTCTACATAAGTCTAGACTTTAAATCAATTGCAAACAAGAAAAATATATGACTTGTTATCCAAGAGGTATACATTGTGGCTCCAGTTTGATTCAGAACAATAATTCAATTCAGTTCCTGCATTTGATTCAGATCATTTCATTGATCTGATCTGAATTTGGGACTCTGCTCAACAAATTGAGTCAGTTCAGCACACCAAATCAAATCTGTGAGTCGGGGACTAAGTTTGACTTTAAGAAATATCTTTGTTACATGCAAGGTTTGATTGTACGAGGATTTCATCCAAATTGTCAAACAGATCGGAATGTTGATTCAATTAAAGCAGATTGAATGTGTGGTGTGAAGCTGCATATTGCTGTAATAGACCTCTCATCTTCTGAAATCGGTTTCCCCAAATCATTTACTACTATTCTGTACTGAAATGTTTATTTAAGCCTTCTATGCTTCTATGCTTGGTACTCTTTCAAAGCCATGCTAGGTGATTATGTACAATGTCAATGTCATATGTATTAATCACTGTTGAAAGCAATGTTTGGTAAAAAGGAAATCACTCAGAGGGGAAAAGCATAAAACCATAAGAGCAAATCAATGCTTAGAATATTATCATACCTCTGCAAAGCCCCCCTACTCTATTCATCTGGGCTACCTAATGCTTTTGGACAGACCAGTGAAAAATCATTTAGCATTGTGTTGTGTTTTTAACCTCTACATCATCAATCATCATACTGGGAAATCAAGCAAGAATGTTCCCAGGCTTCAGTTGGCAAATGTTCATGACAGTTTTTGCAATGCTGTATTAACCAGATTTGATTGTCCTGCCTACTTGCTGTGTTTTTTTTTATGGGCACATCCGTAGCAATGACAAACAATATTCATACCAATATCTCTTACAGGATGAGATGGTGGCAGCTTATGTTCCAGAATATCAGAATCAAAAAAAAAAGATAGGCAGAATCACTCACAGTAATAGCAAAATCTCACTTTTCTCTTTTGGATGTCTGTCCCTATAGGGATACCTATTCATGTGGAGGAGACTCTGGAAAGAGTGCAGAAAAGAGCCATAAAAATGATTAGGGGCCTGGAGGCTAAAACATATGAAGAACAGTTGCAGGAACTGGGTATGTCTAGTCTAGAGAAAAGAAGGGCTGCTAGGGGAGATATGAAAGCAGTATTCCAATATTTGAGGGGTTCCTACAAAGGCGAGGAAGTCAAATTATTTTCCAAAGCACCAAAAGGCCCGACAAGAAATAATGGATGGAAACTAACCAAGGAGACAAGCAACCTAGGACTAAGGAGAAATTTCCTAATGGCAGGAGCAATCAACCAATGGAATAGCTTGCCTTCAGTCTATCATCTTTGAGTCTGTCATTTGCACCTCTATAACTGTCTGGTTTGGTTCTGCTACCCAACAGGACAGACACAGACTTCAGAGAGTAATTAAGACTGCAGAAAAAACAATTACTACCAACCTGCTTACCATCGAGGACCTGTATATTGCACGAGTCAAAAAGAGGGCTGTGAAAATACTTACAGACCCCTCACATCCTGGACATAAACTGTTTCAACTCCTTCCCTCAAAACGATGCTATGGAGCACTGCACACCAGAATAACTAGACACAAGGACAGTTTTTTCCTGAATGCCATCACTCTGCTAAACAAATAATTCCCTCAACACTGTTCAACTATTAGAAAGTCTGAACTACTATCACTGTTAGTCTTCTCATCACTCCTTATCAATCCCCTCCCACTTGTGACTGTACGACTGTCGCTTGTATCCTTACGATTTATATTGACTGTTTCCTAGTATGATTTGATTGCTTATTGTACCCTATGACTATCACTAAGTGTTGTACCTTATGATTCTTGACGAATGTATATTTTCTTTTATGTACACTGAAAGCATTTGCACCAAGACAAATTCCTTGTGTGTCTAATCACACTTGGCCAATAAAGAATTCTATTCTATTCTATTCTATTCTATTCTATTCTATTCTATTCTATTCTATTCTATTCTATTCTATTCTATTCTATTCTATTCTGAAGTTTTGAGTGCTCCATCACTCTTTCAAAAAGAGACTATTTGTTTGAAAAAATATAGTCTCCTGCTTGAGCACAGGGTTGGACTAGAAAACTTCCAACTCTTATTATTCTATTCTATGATTCAATAGATCTGCTATTATCCATACATCTTTGTCAAAAAATACAAACTGCAATAAAAGAGAGCATTTGTAACTCAGGGTTGAATTGTGGGGTCCTTGATGCCCTCTGAGCTATATGGCTTTCCTGCAGAAGTTTCATTATCCAACTAGATAACATCATCAGAGCACTATGGCATTACTTAATTGGGTCATGAAACTCTGCAAAAAAAAAAAAAAAGCCAACCTAGCTCAGAGAGCACAAAGGACCTCATAATTCAACCCTGAGTTACAAACGTTCTCTTCTATTTTGCAGTTTGTATCCTTTGAGAAAGAAAGATGTGTAGATAATAGCAGCCCCATGGAACAAGGACCTGGATTTCTGAAAGAAGCAGCTATGATTGGTCCATTAAGCTAAGGCATGACTTGCTGACAAGGTTTACACAACCTGCTAAGCCATGAATCTTGATTTATGGCTTGATTTATACTGTAGTATAGGATAGAAATAAATCTATTATTTCTTAGATTCATATATGACGCTAATGCCAAGCCAAACAAATGACATTCTGCTTGTTTTTTTACTGTGGTAATACTCCACGGTTTAAGCAAATCCCTTCCCAAAGTATGTCCATGAGCCTTAAATGGCCTTTAGTTTACTGATATTCTGAACAACAATGAAATTATCTCAGCCACTAAGAAATCTTTATGAAGAGAAGGAAACATTGTCAAATGCCAAATTCAGCACTAGCATCTATTTCTTTTTTGCAACAGAAATTCCTAGCCAACCAAAGCCATTTTTGGGGGTAATTGTACCTTGAAATTATTTAATTATAGAATGTTTCCGTTGAAGAGAAAATACTAATATCAATATCAGGGGAAAGCAATAGATTTACTAAACTGTAATAAATTCTAAATTTTTGAAGTGAAAAAGAGAATTTTGTGTGTGCAATCTGATCGTAAGAGTGTTTATTTGGCAAACAAAACAACATAGAAGAGTAGATTAATGCTAGAAATTAAATTGAAGGCCTCTTCCTGTCCTCCTGGAAACTAAAAATGCCTCAAGAGCAAATTTGAGCAAGTGAGAATGAAGTTTTCAAATTTGACAACCTGAAAATTCATGAACTTCAATGCCCAGAATTCCCCAGCCAGAATTCTGGGAATTGAAGTCCACATGTCTTAAAGTTGCCAAATTTGAAAAATGTTGTTCTAAACCAGTGATGGCTAACCTTTTCCACGTTGCATGCCAAAAGGGCGCATATGCGCTCACTTGCATGCCTGCACCCATGATGCAATGTGCGTGAAACTCCCCTGCCCCCTACGCATATGCGCATGATGCACCGCACGCCTCTGTGCATGCGCAAACAACCCCTCCCACATGCCTCATGCTTCATGCAAGGCAGATACCAACAATCAGCTAGCTGGCGGGGGGCTCTTCCGGGCAACCTCTCACATGCTGGCAGAAGTGGCTCTGCATGCCCTGGGTTTACCATCATGGCTCTAAACCACGGGTGTCAAATCCGATTGTGTCATGTGACATCATGTGATGCATTGCAATGCTTTTTGCCTTTGCAGAGCTGGGGTGGGCATGGCCTGCATGTGATGCATCCAGCCCATAGGCTACCAGTTTAACACACCTGCAATTCTAAACTGAAATGCATATTTCTTCAGGCATAAGCAAACTACTCTAGTACAGGGGTCTCCAACCTTGACAACTTTAAGACTTGTGGACTTCAACTCCCAGAATTCCTCAGCCAGCAAAGTTGGTTGAGGATTTCTGGGAGTTGAAGTGCACAAGTCTTAAAGTTGCCAAGGTTGGAGTCCCCTGCTCTAGTATACATTCGGGGAATTACAAAATGCAATTGATCCTGCCTTCTGAGTCTCTGTAGGAAGCTTTGCTCTCACTCTCCCAGTGTTTGCACTTGGCTGGGATGGATTGACTTTAGAGTCCCAGTCAATATGAAGTTGGTTCTAAGCACTGTTCAGCAACTTTAGGCTCTAGAGTAGAAGCAGGGATGAGCTTTGGGGCTAAATCTCTGTGATCTAGTTTTCTTTTGTTCTAGGAGCTGTGGTTTTTGCTAGGAGCTGTGGTTGGCATCTTCAGAGGCAAAATGAGCTGCATTGTGGTGTATCTCTTGACAACTGGAAATGGGATGACTGGGTTCTTGCAGTTGGCAATTTGGCAAACTGTGCCCAGTCAGTCCAGTTCGTTTGCTTGTGAATTGCCAAGAGAAACATCACAAAACAACTCATTCTGCCTCTGAATGCCTCCGACATCGAGCCCCAATCAGTAGTGGGATTCAAAAACTTTTACTACTGGTTCTGTGGGTGTGGCTTGGTGGGCATGGCAGGGGAAGGTTATTGCAAAATCCCATTCCTTCCCCACCCCAGTAACGTGCTTTCCAGCTCTGTTCTCCTGTCCAGGGCAACAAAAGGAGACCCAGCTGATCAGGTGGGACTTGGGAGGCAGAGAATAGATGGGGGTGGGGCCAGTCAAAGGTCATATTTGCCAGTTCTCTGAACTACTCAAAATTTCCACTACTGGTTCTCCAGAACTGGTCAGAACCTGCTGAATACCACCTCTGGCCTCAATGTTCATTATTGCTTCATTGCTGCCAACCACAAAAGCCTATGGCAGCGCATTTAAGCTCTAGAATTGCCGGTCAGCTCTTTAAGGCAGACAGATTAGAACTAATGCCCTGTAGGTCAATATTACTTTTATCATACAGATAAACTAATAAAAACTTGCAAATCTGAATGTACTTTATCTTTGTGAAATCTAGAGAGGGGCTCTATTGATACTTTACTCACATTTAGATTCTTGCCCGGGGAAACAGGTTTCTCTTATATGACCATTGTCTTATTGGTTCTTCCATATGTGCCTCAATGGTGTGTGGGAGTGACATTGAAGAGAGGAAGGAGGAGGAAGGGCCACAAACTAGGCCACAGTCAAACAAGTGGCAGCTGTGGAAGAAATGGTGGCCTGGCAAACATCTCAAAAGGGATTTTCCCTCCTGGACTCAAAAGACAAGTTGGAGGGAGATGCACTGTCAGACTTGTAATCTTACAATAAAGTTAGAACTTGTACTTCTAGGTGTAAGTCTTACCTGGTCTACTTTGAAAGGCTGAGCCATTTCCTCAGTCCTAACAGTTCTAAACACTCTTTTGAAATCTGGGTTTGCCAGCATAATGCACCTATGACTGTACCCAACTTGTTGTTAATCAGATACACTCTTCCTGCTTTCTTGATCATTGCACCTACCTGTTCCCCTCCCCCAGTGACTGTAAAGTAATATAGAAATTACCTTGAGGGGAAGTATGAAAGAGCTGTTAAGAGAGGAAGGTAGGAATCATTACAGAGAAACTTGAAGAAGAGGTTACGTAGACCAGAGACTGAAGGAAGTATCAGAAAGAAACTCAAGGTAACTCCACTTTGATGTTATTTGATATAAGGCAAGACAGAGAAAAATACGGAGCAGTTTTCAAGATCCCGTTGTTCTGTTCTTCAATACTTACATAAAATTCTCGTAATCCCTGCAGTATCTGTTTCTTAAACCAGTCTACCTTAAAGGGCTGACCATCACTCACAACCTAACCTCCTGTCCTTCTCTCAGGAGAGGTAAGTGTGTTTTATGTACTTGTGCCAAACATGACAAATTATAGCATATGTGCAATGACATCCCAGCACCTCTGTTGTCATTTTCATGTCATCCTGGCTTGTAATATTGATGCCTTCAATTCTTCAACCCATAACTCTGCCTTTCTCTACATTGTGCTGAAGCAGATATGACAGTGGAGGGGGAAAAAAAACGTAGATTAAGTTGCCATCTTCTGACATTCAGATATTTATCCCATGTCAGGTTCTGATTCATGCTGCAGGAGCGAGCTCCTTCTCTTTCTCCTCCATGTTCCCAAGGTAGAGCATTACAACCAATTTCTGGCTGAAGCTAAATTTAGCTTTTCAATGTCATGTCAGGACTTACACAGAAGGCCAAGTCCAAAAAATGTTGACATTAAATTTTAAATATGATTCATAACCAGTCAGTCAAATATGATTATTCTTCATGCGTTAAACCACTACCCTCTTCTGCTATATAGCACATGGCAACAGAACACCCAGTTTTGGTCACCACGTTGGGAAAAAAAGATATTTAGACTTTGGAAAAAGTACAGAGAAGAGCAACTAAGAGACTAAAACATAGGATGAATGATTGCAGGAATTGGGTATGGCTAGTCTAGAAAAAAGAAGGGTTTAGGGTAACATAGAAGTGTTCCAGTATTTGAGGGGCTGCCACAAAGAACAGCGGGTCAACCTATTTTTCTAAAACATCAGAAGGCAAGACTGGAAGCAAATGAAGGAGAGAAGCAATCTGGAATTAAGGAGAAACTTCCTAAGAGTAAAAATAATTAACCAGTGGAACTGGTTGCCTTCAGAAGTTGTGAGTGTTTCATCACGGAGGTCGTGGTTGTCCTAAAGGTGCTTTTTCAAGAAGCAACTGGACTTTCTTGTTTTTCTTTGAATACGTTTCAATTCTCATCTAAGAAGTTTCTTCATCTCTGACTGGATGGTGGGGAATGTAAGGGTTTGTGTTCCTTGAAGACAGTTGGTCATTTGCATTCTTTAAGAGAGTTGTTGAGGCCACCTGGAGGTTTATTTGTCATCAGGATCACCTGACTAGTGCAAATGGGTGTGGAGCTTTCTTGGAACTGTTGAAAGGACTGTGTTGTAGATTGGAGATGGATGATGTTGTATTTCTTCCTCTCTGCTGAGAGAGGGCTGTTCAATTTTGACATAGGTGGCCTCTTTGAGCCCTCTTTCAAACCAGCGGTTCCCTCTCTGTCCAAAATGTGAACTTTGCTGTCTTCAAAAGAGTGGCCTGTGTCTTTAAAATGCAGATGGGCTGCTGAATCTTGCCCTGTTGGGTTTGTTTCTCCAATATTGATCACTGGAGGTTTTAAGAAGAGACTGATACTAGTTTGAAAGGGTTAGGCTAGAAGACCTCCAAGGTCCCTTCCAGCTCTATTCTGAAGGATTGATGGACTTTGTTGAGAAGAAATGGGCTTCCAGGCATTCAGGTGATACAATCCCATGAAAGGGCATGAAGATCTGCACTCTGATTTGCAATTATTCCTCCTGAAAAAGAGTCATGGAGATAGCACATCTTGCCAAGTAGAAAAATTGCTTTCCTCGATCAGTCTTTTCATCATTCTGCAGATCATTCTAAACAGTAGAGCTTTGCAATCAGGAACAGGGTTTGCAACCTTCTTTTAACATCTTCAAGATCTCACAATGGGCATCTAAAAATCAATGTTTATATCATATTACACGGGCAAATTGGATTGCTTATTGGAGGTGGGAAATGCTCCTAAAATGCTCCTCTATGCTGGCGGGTCTTATGTTAATTTCTTAAGAAGATATGAAAACATAAGAAATTAAATAACTGGCCTATGTCGTACTCCGGGTCACCTGATGATACAACTGAAGAGTTTTCTAAAAAAAAAATGTGATTTCTGTAATGGATTCTTTTTTTTTTCCCAATATGGTAAATTGCAAGAATTCTGCCTCAAACCCACCCCATATCTTTTGCCTTAGAGCAAATAGCATTTTCAGCTTGGAGGGCAATATTCATGTATTTTGAATGCAAATTCCTTCCTTCCCTCCCTTCTTTCTTCCCTCCCTCCTTTCCTTTTCCTTCCTCCTTCCCTCCCTTCCTTTTCCTTCCTTCCTTCCCTCCCTCTCTCCCCTTCCTTCCTTTCCCTCCCTCCCTTCCTTTTCCTTCCTTCCTTCCTTCCTTTTCTTTCCTTTCTTCCTTCCTTCCTTCCTTTTCTCCCTCTCCCTCATTTGAGTGCACAGCATGTTTTCACCCAGCTTCCTCATTCCAAAATATTATAAACTTAGATTTGGGGATCAGTTTCATCCAGACTGCAATTTGTCTTCACCGTTCCTCTCTAAACCTTGAGCACAACCTGGAACAGCAAAGTTCTTCACTAATATATCACAGATTGTCAAATCCAGTCCGGCTACACATTGGCTGTGGGAAACCATTGGCCCGTAGGAAACTCTTTCCCCTTCTCAGCTTATAAAATCACAATACTTGAAGTTTCAAATGCTTGAGGCTAAGAGAGATTTCTGGAGCGTGTTCACCTGAATTGATCAAGAATTTACAACAGTAGGTTAAATATTCTGTAAGCAGTGGTGCCGTTAAAAGTGCTCCAGGCAGTGGACATTTGAAGACTACGATACTTAAGCTTCTTTTTTCCTTCCCCATCTGCCTGACTTACTACTGTGACTTACTGGGGACTGTATTTTTAGGCTGGAGTCCAAATCTAACATCAGTGATCCAGCCTCATTTGACTTAATATGAAGAAGGTGTATATAAGAGTTAAGGGTATACTGTCTTCCTCTTTATGATTGTGTTGAAATTGCTCATCTAGGCTCATTTTCTTCTGCCTTTCTTCCACACAGGTTCAGACTCTTAGTTCTTTGCATGGCCATGGTGGCCGTGGTGGGTGTGGCCATGGTGGGCGTGGTGGGCGTGGCCATGGTGGGCGTGGCCAGCTTGACATCACTCGTGTCAGGGCACCTGTGGTGGCCAAGTGTTAAGGCAGGACTTCCAGGGGTGGGATCCTACCGCCATAACAACCGGTTTGCTTCATGCGCATGCATGCCAAATGAGTGCTGCGTGCCCATGCACAGTACTTATAAATGACCGGGTCCAGCAAGCATTCACTTGCTCTAGCTGATGAGTGGCACTCAGCTATGCTGCGCAAAGCAGCTGAGGAGAAACAGAGAACAAAGGACAGCTTAGAGCCCAGGCTGGCAGGTGGGCCAAACAGATGACCAGAACATTGTTGCAGCAAATTGGTTTGGTGTCAGCTGATCCTTGGAGCTACTGGTTCTATAGAACCGGGCCAAACTGGTAGCATCCCACCGCTGAAGATTTCCCTCAGATCTTCCCTCACTCTCATTATAATCTTCCTTCCTTCCTTCCTTCATTCCTTCCTTCCTTCCTTCCTTCCTTCCTTCCTTCCTTCCTTCCTTCCTTCCTTCCTTCCTTCCTTCCTTCTTTTTCCTTTCCTCTTCATTCTCCTTCCCTCTTCCTTCCCCTCTTTCCTTCTTTTTCTTTGTCTTTCCTCTTTCCCTTTCTCCTTTCCTGTCCCTTCTTGCATGCTCGAATGCAAAAGGGGAAACTTTCTCCTTCTGTTTTGTTTTTAGTTTGTTTTGCTAGCCCTCTGTCAGCAGAAATGGAGCTGGGGGGGGAGTGCGTGCCCCCTCCCCGGGCCCTGTTTTCAGCTGCAATGGACTCCTGCAGCCCTCTGGCAGTGTGTGCGGCCCTCACGAGCTCTAGTTTTGCTGGCAGAGGCACTATGGCTGAACCTTCTTAGGGACAATCAGGATCTAAACAAGGGGGACAAAGAGACCCACACAACTGTGGGTCTGGCTGGCCCCATGAGAACCCCCTCTACACCTGTAGTGGGATTCAAAAAATTTTATTACCAGTTCTGTGGGCATGGCTTGATGGGTGTGGTTTGGCTTGGTGGACGTGGCTTGGTGGGCGAGGCAGGGGAAGGATACTTCAAAGTCTCCATTCCCTCCCCACCCCACTAACCTGCTTTCCAGCTCTGTTCTCCTGTGCAGGGCAACCAAAGAAGACCCAGCCAATCAGCTGGGACTCAGGAGGCAGAGACTAGATGGGGGCGGGGCCAGTCAGAGGTGGGATTTGCTGGTTCTCTGAACTACTCAAAATTTCTACTACCGGTTCTCCAGAACTGGTCAGAACCTGCTGAATACCACTTCTGCCCTACACCTATATTAACAACTGCTACCCCCATCTTGGAATTTTTCACTTTTTGAAATTCCATAATGCTATTTTTATCATTTTAAAATTTTCTAATCTTAAATTAATTCTGATTAGAATGTTAATTTTATACATTGTTTATATATCAGTTCTATTGTACACTGTCCGGAGCCCCTCTCTGAGGGAGAAGGACAGTTAAGAAATAGGATAAAAGCATGCATGAATGAAAATGAAAGAATGAATGGTTGAATGTGTTTATAGAATTGCAAAGCACTGTCTCTCCGCTCCATTGAGAGATTACATATGAAACACATACTGATATTCCACCCACTGCTGTACCTTGCTAACTAGCATCTTTCTAGGTTTGGTTTTAAATACTATTATTAACTCTAAGAGCCTTCAACAGGGTAATTCAAGAGCTATCCTTATTTATACAAATCCCCCACGCACGCACACATCTTAAGATGATCTTTTGAGGAACATCCTTGTTCCTAATTCTACCTATAAAATCAATCCAATTTACAGGCACAAGGGACAAGGCCATCCATTATTAAATGTAGTATAGTTACAGCAGAGTGCTTTCAAGATTTGCTTTCAAGTGATACACAGGGAAAAAGAAAACAAAGCTTGTAAAAATGCTTGGAAACTGTTATGTCCTGAGGACTCAAGGAGTTCTCACTCAGGTCCACTCGCTTTGTGTGGGCGTTATTCCCCCATTCCCATTGGTCGGTTCTCCCCAGCAGCCGGCTATAAAAGCAGGCTGCGGGGTCCAACTGGCTGCTGATTGCTGCGAGCCAGTTCCAGGCTTGGCAAGCACGGTCAGCCCTTTATTTGTAAAATAAAGTACTGTTGCACTCATGCTCTGGTTCAGCCTCTTATTGCTCAAACTTAACAGAAACCCTCCTCCCCCACCCTTCCAATGATTCGCACTGCTATTAATGTTTAAGAATTTGACAGTGGTTTGGTTTTATTTTATAAAGGATTGCTGTCAGTTGTGAATTGTCTTAGGTGATAGCTTTAAACATTTGTCTTTGGGAGACCTGGACTTTCTCTGATAATTATTATTATGGAAACTGCCTCATCTGGAATACAACCAAGCGAGGGAACTGAAAATGTTGGGCAGAGTTGAGGTTCAGAGTTTGGTGACTGTGGCCTAGACCAGGGGTCTCCAACCTTGACAGCTTTAAGCCTGGAGGACTTCAACTCCCAGAATCCCCCAGCCAGCTTTGCTGGCTGGGGAATTCTGGGAGTTGAAGTCCTCCAGACTTAAAGTTGCTAAGGTTGGAGACCCTTGGCCTAGACAACAGATTTCCTAACGTTACTACATTTCTGGTACACGGTCATCTAGGACAGGGGTCACCAACCTTTCGGACTTCAGGGATCACTAAATTCATAATTTTAAATCCCGCAGACCACTAATACGATCTGCCTAATGACTGGTTGGGTGGGCATGGCCAACTCGATGTCACTCATGTCGAGGGGTACCTCGCTGGCCTCTACTGGCTCCTCCTCCCCGTCATTCCTTGCCTGCCTGCCTGGGCTCCATAGGGCCCCAAAAGGAAGCTGTTGTTGGAGCTAAGCAGCCACCATGAGAAAGAGTTGGCCAAACAGCTGGCTCAGTTCAAATTGGATCTGACCCAGAAGGAGGCTCAGCAGAAGCCCCTCACTGAGGACTATGACCATAGGCTTTCCAAGCAGAGGGAAGACCTGTGGGAGCGCAAGGCCAGGTACCAGCTGTCTGCAAGGAATATAAATCCTTCCATTCCCCACCATCCAGTCAGAGCTGAGAAGCTTCTTGGATGAGAAGTGAAAGGTCTTCAAAGAAAAAACCAGAAAGTCCAGTTGCCTACTGAAAAAGCACCTTTGAGACAACCATGACCTGGATGACTGATAATCTCTATAGATCCCTTCCAGTAACTGAAATGACAAAAGATAACAACAACACCTTGACAAGACAAAATAATTACACTTCATCAAGATGAATAGTGCTATCTGAAACTGCTATTTCCTCCAATTGAATGGTATGAATGTGGTGAGGGGGGCATTGTATACTTTTACATGTAGAGAAAGCTATAAGGGCATTTAAATAAGAGAATTGCTTCTGTGAAGTCCAAAATAATACTATCACATGGTCGATTATAACACAACCACGTGGCTGGCTGAACACCCAACACAGCTCTTAAAATTGTTAGATCCTTTTTATATTGGATTGTTGGAGTTTTAGTGCAAAGGTCAGAAAAAAATCTCTAGTGGAAGATTTAAGCAAAGCTCCAGATGAAATAGTCACAGCAACATAATATCATTGGCTAAAGCTCTTTTTCACTTTTACTCCAATGGAGTTTTATATAATTTTACTCACATTCAAGTAAATTTGTAAAAAGTGAGGAAAGACTCACTCTCTCTATTGCCAGAGGGGGAAACAATGTTTTTCTACTGTGATTCACCTTCCAAGTGAGGTTTCTCATTTTGCTTAATCAACCTGTGGGCATGTTGAACAGAGAATTTAAGGTGCCTAAGGAGAGAAAAATGAAATCACACTAACTCACACAGAACAAAATGGCAGTGCTTCAGGGAGACCAAAATATATTGATTGTTTATTTTATTAATCAAATTTGAATGGTCATCCATCTCACAAAAAAGCAACCTGGGGTGACATACAATGATCAGATAAAACTCAAATATAAAAACAAGATATAAAATCACTTTAAAAAGTAAACATTATTTTTTTTAAAAAAACAGAGATAGAAAACTCTTGGCAAAGAAAGGATAAGATTAAACAGCTTTGCAATGGAACCATATATGCAAGTCTCTAGTTTCCTGGGAACTCCGGGCATCATAAGAGAACCAGGTTCTGAGGGGCTTCCAGAATAGTAAAATAAGCTTACATTCAGGGCTAAGCAGATCTGCTTTAGATATAGGAGGTTCCAGCTTGAAGCCCTATTGTGACCAATCAAAAGGAAAAGATGGGTAGATAATCTTTGAAAAATATCTTCCATTGAATTTGAGAAATTATTGCCCATCAGAGCAGACCCTGGCAGGTTGAATTGATGAGTGGTTCAAAAGATCTAGAGTAGGGATGTCCAACTTTGGCAACTTTAAGACCGGTGAACTTCAACTCCTGGAATACCTCAGCCATGTTGGCTGGGGAATTCTTGGAGTTGGAAGTCCTCAAGTCTTAAAGTTGCCGAGCTTCGACATCTCTATCTAGAGGAACAGGCACAGGTCATTCATTCATTTATTCATTCGTTTTTTCTTTCATTCATTTATAATCTTCTATGGATATGCCCACTTTATACTTTATCCTAAGGTGGAAAACCTCACACTTCCTTAAAAGAACAGCTCATGGGAACCTAAGTAGAATTGAAATATATTGATGGAGAAAGGAAGCAGATTTTTAAATTAGGCTATAAACATATGAATTTATTATCTAATTTGATCCTAGCAGTTATTAATTGAAGCTTTTTAGTCATTTGTATTAAGAATCTTATTAGATATTTTAAGAAGTTTGGGTCCATCATTCATTATCTAGTGAAATTACTGTGATAGATGATCCCCAAATTTATACTTTCATGTTGGTCTACTGGGTTTATTTGTTTGCTTTACTTATTAATTCTATTGGTTTTTATTATTTTCATTTATTATCCAAGTTTATTTTATTTATTTATTACAACCAGCCTTAGAGATACCAATGAAGGTATTGAAACGCTGGATAGTTTCTACCTTTTAGGATCAATCATCAACAGTAAAAGAACAAGAAGTTAAGAAGTATATCACAGACTAGCACTTCATAGAACAGTAGCCATGAAGACCTTGGCAACAATTACAGAGTTGAAAGCAGTGGTGGGATTAAACATTTTTTTACTACCGGTTCTGTGGGTGAGGCTTGGTGGACGTGGTGTGGCTTGGTGGGCATGGCTTGGGAAGGATATTGTAAAATTTCCATTCCCTCGCCCTGCCCACTTTCCACCTCCATTCTCCTGTGCAGGGCAATGAAAGAAGACCCAGCCAGGCTTCAGGAGGCACAGAATTGATGGGGATGGAGCCAGTCAGAAGTAGTTCTCCAAACTACTCAAATGTTTTGCTACTGGTTCTCCATAATTGGTCAGAACCTGCTGCATACCACCTCTGGTTGAAAAGGACATTGGAGGTCATGTAATCGAACCCCCTGCTCTCTCAGAAGATCTATACTGTTTCTGATAGATGACTGTCCAGTCTTTTCTTAGAAGGCTTCAAAGCTGGGGGACTCACAATTTCCAAAAGCAATTTGCTCTACTGGTTAACAATAGCAATAGCACTTAGACTTTTTCACCACTTCATAGTGCTTTACAGAATCACCATATTGCCCCCAACAATCTAGGTCCTCATTTTACCAATCTCAGAAGAGTGGAAGGGTAAGTCAACCCTCAGCCAGTCAGGATCGAACTACTGGCAGTGGAATGCAGAGTTAGTCTGCAGTACTGCATTCTAACAACTGCGCCACCGTGGAAATAGTTCTCAGTGTTAGGGATTTTCCCCTTAGTTCTAGGTTGCTTCTCTTGGAGAAGATGTTGCTTCCCTTGGAGAGGTTTTTCAGATACCATGATGCATCTATATCTACAAAGATTGTGTAAGCCATGTTGTTCCCTGGGACACTTTCAGGCACAAGAAATCAGATGGAGTTCAAAAACACTGTGAGTTTATTCCATGCTACCTAGACACAAGAATCTGATTTACTAACCATCAGTGCAAATTGGCCTCATAAAAGAATCAACGGACTTCAGGGAAGGGTGAGTTTAGGTCTATGTTGAGGGTTTAGGGACTCCAGACTAATGAAGAAAGAAGCAAAAACAACCCCGGGGTTCAGCTTGTTCATCTTTTACATGCACTCTATGAAAGTGCAAATTGGACTTCGAAGAAGCAGAATAAAAAAGTATTGATTCTTTTGAACAGTGTTGGAGAAATTCCTAAACAATACCCTGGATAGCCAAGAAAACGAACAGTTGGATCATCAACAGATCAGTCTAGAATTTTCACTCAAGAAACAAATGACCAAGATCAAATTATCTTCCTTCGGACATATTATATGAAGACCCAACTCTGCGGAAAAGGCTGGACTGCTGGGAAAGATGGAAGGAAAGAGAAGAACCTCTTACCTTTCCTTAGGAATTCAAAATGATATTGGTAATGTTCCCTACTCTCATTTTTCTTCCTCCATAAATTACATAATATGTTTCTGGGGCTGAACGTGGACAAGAACCAGGGTTGGTTATACAGTAATTTTAACTGGATAATGACTTAAGAGTTGTCTTTGACAAGATTGTTGGCATTCAGACCTCTCACATCCTGGACATAAACTGTTTCAACTCCTACCCTCAAAACAATGCTATCGAGCACTGCACATCAGAACAAATAGACACAAGGATGGTTTTTTCCCAAATGCCATTACTCTGCTAAACAAATAATTCCCTCAGCACTATCAAACTATTTACCAAGTTTGCATTACTATTTATTACTATTAATCCTCCCATCCTTCTTTTCATCTGTCTTCTCCCACTTATGACTATATGACTGTAACCTTGTGCTTGTATCCTAATGCTTTTTATTGACTGTTTCCTAGTATGATTTGATTGCTTATTGTACCCTACAGTGGTAGGATTCAAAAAAAATTTACTCCCAGTTCTGTGGGCATGACTTGGTGGGTGTGGCAGGGGAAGGATACTGTAAAATCTATAGTCAGAGGTGGTATTTGCCGGTTCTCCAAACTACTCAAAATTTCCATTACTGGTTCTCTAGAACTGGCCAGAACCTGCTGAATACCACCTCTGGTACCTATGACTATTATTAAGTGTTGTACCTTATGATTCTTGACTCTTGATGAATGTACCTTTTCTTTTATCTACACTGAGACCATATGCACCAAGACAAATTCCTTGTATGTCCCATAACACTTGGCCAATAAAGAATTCTATTCTATTCTAAATTATATCAGTAAATCAAACTTTCACCTTCCTAGCATTGCAATATAATTTTATTTTTAGCATTCTTAGTACTGAGGGAAACAGAAAGAGACAAAAATGTACCTGATTTTACCTTTCTGTTTTACATATTCCAACTTTATCTGGGAAACTGATGAGAAAGTCAACAGAATATTAAGAGACAGATGGGAGAAAGGGACCTTAATGCATTAACAGGAAGATTATTGTATGATCCCAACCTATGAGTAGATATACTTGTCCGATACCTGCTAATGAAGTTCTGCATTTATTTTTTGATTATTAAGATGGAAAATCACTTGCTAACCTGATTTTCTTCCAAAACATCAATCTATAACCATGTAGGGTTGTATAGATTTTCAAGAAGATGTTTTGCTTCAACAAAGATTCTTGAAAAGAATTGACTCATTCTCCCATCAAATCTTTTTTTAAAAAAACTTTCCTACACTCTCCCCCATAGCTTTCTCTAGCACCTGCCAATACTGCCAATACAAGGAACAGTCTTCTATGTAGGTGGAGGACCCTTGAACAAATTTCACTGTCAGAAACAAAGGATAGGTTGCAAGGTGACATGATGCACTTTGTTGAGACAAATTACTAATTTCAGTCATAGAAACATAGAATAATTTGGTTAGGAACGACCTTGGAGATCTTCTAGTCCAGGGGTCAGCAACCTTAAGCACTCAAAAGAGCCACAAGGGTCCTAACTGGAAGCCCCCATTCAATTCTGAAGCTGACTGGATGTCCGTTTCCCCCACCATAGAGTCTCCTCCTAGTGCAGCGTCCTTTTTCCTCTGCTGACTGGAAGTCCGGTTCCCCCACCATAGAGTCTCCTCCTAACACAGCATCCTTTTTCCTTTTACGGACTGTTGACAGGGAGCCTCAGCAGAGGGATGAAAGAGCCACATGCGGGTTGCTGACCCCTGTTCTAGTCCAACTCCCCTGTTCAAGCAGGATACTCTGGAAATGGCTGTCCAGTTCTTGAAACTTCCAGTTGTGGAGTACCCACAACTACTTCCATGGGTAAGCTGTTCCACTGATTAATTGTTCTGACTCTCAGGAAATTTCCCCTTAGTTCCAGGTAGTATCTTTTATTAATGATCTTCCACCCATTGCTGCTTATCCTGCCTTCCGGTGCTTTGGAGAACAGATCTACCCCCTCTTCTCTGCAAGAATCCCTCTGTCAGGGTTCCAATGGATGCCCTAATTAATTCATGAGCCTCAAGCCAAGTACTGGAAGATAGCAGAAGACTGCTATCATATCACCCCTAGTCTTTCTCTTCGACATTTATGAGATATATCTAATCTTTCTCTTCATTAGACATTTATTAAATATATCTAGACAAGATGAAGGCTGTAATACATGGACATAAAGGAAGAAGAAAAATGTTGCCCCAGATTTTTGTGCCGTGCTTAGTTACAAGTAGGGAAGGCAAATACAAGTAGTCCTTAGCTTACAACCACAACTGAGCTCCAAATTTCTGTTGCTAAGTGAGACAGTTGTTATGTGAGCTTTGCACCATTTTACGACCTTTCTCACCACGGTTGTTAAATGAATCACTGCAATTATCAAGCTAGTAACACAGCTGTTAAGGGAATCTCGCTTCTTCATTAATTTTGCTTGTCAGAAAGTCACAAAAGGGAATCAGTGACCCCTGGGACACTGCAACCCGTCATAAATGTTATGATATGTACAGAATAACCCTTGAGCAACAAGGATATACATATGGAAACATTTATGAGAATAGTTATGAATAATTATTCAGCCACATACAGATACACTAAATTGAGTTAAAGTTTACTTTAAGAAATAGCACAGTCCAATAAACGGACCAGGTCATATACATTTTATAGTCCAAAGAACATCCAATTACAAAGTCTTCTTACCGGTTGCCTTTGTCATTTACAGTGATCAAAAATATCAAACTATAAGCACAGCATAAATACAACAGAGAACCTTAGACAGCAAGAGAATGTCAGAGAGACAGAATGTCAGAGATGATCTCTAGCTCCTTCTTATGGTAATTTGTAATATAATCAACCAATCGGAATATAGTATAAATCAATACAGTGATTTTGTCTTAAAGCTACAAACATACATTGTTGGTTTATATATTGCCAACCCAACTAATTGGTGGACAGATTCCTAACAATAAATATGAATAAGTTGCCAAGCATCTAAATTTGGATCATGTGATCATGGGGATGCCGCAAAGGTTGTGTGAGAAACAGTTATAACTGCTGTGGTGGTGCGGTGGTTAGAATGCAATACTGCAGGCAACTTCTGCTGACTGCCAACTACCTGCGGTTTGGCATTTCGAATCTCACCGGGCTCAAGCTTGACTCAGCCTTCCATCCTTCCGAGGTGGGTAAAATGAGGACCTGGATTGTTGGGGGCAAGAGGCTGATTCTGTAAACCGCTTAGAGAGGACTGTAAAGCATTGTGAAGAGGTATATAAGTCTAAGTGCTATTGCTATGTCACTTTTTTCAGTGGTGTTGTAAGTTTGAACAGTCACTATAACTGAACTGTTGTAAGTTGAGGACTACTTGTAGCCAAAGTATTAGACTAAACAGGGATGAGATCTCTTCTAATACAGCATCTCCAACATTATATCCACCCCATTGTGCCCCACCCTGATAGTGGGCCAATAAACTGCCCTAGAGTCATAGGAAGACTTTAGGGATACCTTCATTTCCAAAGTGCTGCAAAGATTAGTAAGGATGGTTACATAACTGGATGAGCTCCCTCCGGGCACTAATGGAAAATAATATACATTAAAGACCCCCACACTGCCTGCTGTATATTAAAATGCTCCCTATCTTCCTAAGAAAAGGATAAGCAGTTGTCTGGGTCAGAACTTGCCAAAGATTTGGCAAGACACGCAACACAGCGAGTATTTGAGGATGATTATGGATTCTGTCAAAATTATTTCACAGGCAGACAGTGGGATTATAGCAGAGCTGATTTCTTTTTTTCTGGATAATTTTAATGAAAAGTCAGATTCCCTGTCAATATTATAATAACGTTTCCACTTTTCTCTGCAGCCCGAAGCATCTGCTTTCTCTTGCTTGCTTTTATTAGTTCCAGAGTATCTTCCCAAACTCTAATCTGTTCTTTGATGTTCTGTTTACATCTTTGATGTAAAGTTTTTTTTTCCTTTGGCATACATATGATTTTCGAGCACACCATCATAACCATGGCATATAGATCAAAGATCAAAGTGTCATGCTGTTCACTTGACTGGGGGAAAACATTAGTTGATACTTGATCTGTAACATCTAGGAGGGCAATGTAAAAAAAATGATCAAAGCTGAATGTCAGAGTTATCAGAGAGATACCAAGCAGAAAGAAACAGAGTACAGGTAGTCCTCAATTTACAACTGTTGGCTTAGTGACCGTTCAAACTTAAATGTTACTGAAAAAAGTGATGCTGGAAGAAAATCCAGGTCCAGTTCCAGGCTGGGAGAAAGAGGCTAGAAATAAAATGGATGCTGATTGGAAAGAAGGATTCTGTTTATTGAGGAACAGAACCAGCATGTGGTTCTGTCCCTGAATAAACGAACATGCTGTATGTGTTTGTTGGTTCTGCTCATCAATAAATGGACTTTCTTTCTTTTAAGCAGCCTCCATTTTATTCCCACCTTAGAACTGGACTGGACCTCCAACAACTACTGTTGACCATTTTTCTCACTTATGGCCATAGCAGCATCCCCATGGTCACATGATTTACATTCGGATACTTGACAACTGACTCACATTTATGTTGGTTGCAGTGTTGTTGGGGTGTGTGTCATGCAATCCCCTTTTGCAAACTTCTGACAAGCTAAGTCAATAGGGAAGCCAGATTCACTTAACATCCGTGTTATTAACGTAACAACTGCAGTGATTCCCTGAATAATGGAGTGGAAATGTATTGATCAGTCCAGTTGTGAAGGACTTGCATCCTCTGAAGTGATGTAACTTTCACAGAAAGCCACCAGTAGTGGGACTAAGGTGCTGGACTAGGAGTAGGGAGATCCTAAGAGAGAAGCAATCTGGAATTGAGGAGAAAACTTCCTAATAGTGAGGACAATCAACCTGAGATGACCCAGGGCATGGTACAAAAATAACAAAGGCACAAAAGTAGATAAATTCCCTTTAATACCTCCAACTTGGTCCCCAATGTCCGGTTATCCTCGGGTTGAGATCAAACTCTTCCAAAAACAGTTTACAAAGGGAAGAAATGCAGTCCGAACCCAAAGTACAGATAAATTAGAAATAAAAAAAAAACAACACCACAAACCACACTGAAGTAATTAACACGACAGGCCAGGATAATAAACTGCATATTTTCAAAAGATAATGAAACACACACAGTTGAGAGGACGCCAAAACCCAGATAAGCCTTGATAAAGATAATGCATGCTTTGCTTCCAGCAAGGTTCTGTGTGCAAACACCCTTCTTATATCATGTTCTCCTAGCTGCAACTAATGAAAGGGATCAGAGCCTTTTCCTCCCTGCATGCCCTAGGATGAAGAGGGGATGGTCCTGGATCTTCCTCTAAATGCCCAGCCGGACTGTGCCCTTCCCCCATTTCTTCCATAGCCACCCGAGCCACACTCCCACTCCCTGTCAGTTGCTCAATCTTCCCCTCAGAACCAGACTCCAACAAGGGCATGACACAACCAGTGGAACAGCTTGCCTTCAGAAGTTATGGGTGCTTTCTCAGTGGAGGTTAAGAAGAAACTGGACAATCACTTGTCTGAAGTGGTATAGGGTCTCCTGCTTGAGTAGGGGGCTGGACTAGAAGACCTCTAAGATCCCTTCCAGCTCTATTCTGTTTCTGATTCAGACCTACACATAGTCCTCACTTAACATGGAAGCTACCTGGTTGAACTTGGCCCAATCACTGAGTCCTAGAGAGGAAAGCTGAGTCCTGTTCCAGAAGAAAGAAGACAGATCACTTCTACAAGGTTGCCAGGAAACTACATGGACATGGACATGAAGTTGCCAGAAGTCAAGGTTGAAGACAGACAGACATACTGACAGACTGACTTTTTCATGAAGCTAGAAAAACAGTGGAAGATTCCTCCTCCCTCTGCCCAAATTTGTGGGGAGAATTTATACTTTTCACATTCACAATGCATTATATATGCTATATTCCCCTTATGGATTTGTTTTCCCCAAACAACTGTTGGAACTTGAAGAACTAAGCATGGTCTGATTGATTTGCATCCGAATAGGAAACCGCCAGGACATTTTGCAAAATAAATAAATAAATAAAATCCCAGAAGAAGGTACTGGAAAACCATTTCCAAATTGTTATATTGCAAAGAAATGTGTCTCCTGAAAATTATCAGGTCTGAGTTCAATTTGAAGCAGGGCTTTTGTTGCTGTTGTTTAAATTGTCCACAGTCTGCTAAACTTCGACATAATATCAAGCAGTTTTGTTTTTTTCAGGTGCTGTTTTTAACAAACAAGGATTTTAAAAGGTTTAGAAAGATTTAAAATGTTTTTATCTTAATGGGAGAAGCAGAGAGTTGAAATGTTCTGTGAGCTGAATCTTTTTTATGAAACACTCTTCAGATTTTTACTTTATCCATTATCAGGTGCATTTTTTCTGCCTCCTCAATACAATTTTCTCTATCAACCATAGATGCTGTATTTTTAATAGTAGCAATAAAAACTTTTAATAGTCTTTTTCCTCTCTTTTTTGTTCAAAATGCAAGAACTTACAGCAAAATTCAATTCCTGAGTATTGCTATTTAATTTTAAGCATATAAAAAGGCCCAATATAGATTCTACAACTAATATTCCTCATTCAATGCTGTTCTATTTCTTCAACCAAAATTTTCCCAATACTCCCATATCATTTAACATAATGGAGAAAGCATTTGATATTTCAGCTGACTTCAAAAATGAGCATATTAAAAGAAAGAAGGGTGTCCTGGGACATCCTAGATTTACAATTGTTTTGAAATTCTCCTGCAATTCATACTTATTTGGAGGATCCAAAATCTCTAACCTAAACTATAATTGATGGATTTGTAATTCTAATTTTATATCTATAAAAACTATGATTGTATATACACATTTCCCCCAAAAAAGTTACAAGTTTTTTTTCATTACATTTAAGTGTGTTCTGCTTCATCCACCCCGTTATTAAATTACTTATTTGCACTATAGCACAAATTATGCAAAAAGGAAAGCAGTGGAGAGAACAGCAAATGACACCATTTTGGCAACAAACTGGTTGACTTTAAAATTGCAAAGTAGATTTAAATTGGTTGTCTTGTTTGCTCCTCCTGGTGTAATGTTCTATTTGCTGTTAGTTTATATTTGTACTTACATCATGAACTCTTAAAAAGTGCAAGCTGAAAGTTAGATAAAACATTCGGAGCAAATGAATCATGCAATGAATGAATAAAATACCTTTTTATATCTACTGAAAAGATGTTAGCATTTCTGTTTTATTTTTCTCAATTGCTCTACAAATTTTGAAGGGCAGTCTAAAAATGCATCCAAAACAAGAAGTGTATTTTGTTGTTTTAAATTTGTATGTTCGTGAGGTAATAATTCAAACCATTTATTAAATTTGATTTATTCACACTCAATTATCTCTGGAAAAGAAACACACTTAAACTACTGACTGATAATAAGTTTCATACAATTTTCTGAAATGCAACTTTCCAAAGAAGTATAAATCAGCTTGAGAAATATGGACTTCAAGATGTTGAAATATTATAGATGAAAAAAAAATAGTAAAATCTAAGCCCTTCTCAGTCTTCAAAGATAACATCAGGTCTAAAAAAATCCAGAAAATTACTAGATGGTAGATACAGAAAAATCTTAACTTTTTCAGCTGGATTCCTACAGCACAGACTCTGTATACAGTATTGAGATATTTTATAAAACCCACTTACTGTACTAAGTTAAACAAAAGCTGTGTTAAATAGCACACTATATTCTAAACTCTAGTAAATCTTTGTTCATGCAGCATGTTCTGCCTAAATTGCAACATCATTTTGTAGCTGAGGGGCTGATGTATATTTCACATTTTGACAATAACCAAGTTCCCAAATTTCATGCTGAATTTTTAAACCACCCAACTATTTTTTGGCAAGTGTGGTGTGTTGTGTGCACTAAGCCACTTTCTTGTGTAGAAGCAGAGCAAAGGAGATAAAAGAAATCTGCTTAAATTGTCCACAGCTATGCAAAGGGTTTCAGCAGCTTCTTGCAATAAAAAATAAGACCTTTTTTTGCCTAAACAAGATTACAGGACTATTTCATTCCGTTTACAAATTACAAATACCAAACTAGTCTTCCTCCCAGCGGATCCCAAAGTGTTTCAAGACAACAATAAAAAAATAATTTCACATAACACGATATAATCAAATCAACAATACTTGAAATGATGGGACTTTTGAGAGTCCAATACATATGAGAGATCACATAGCAGAGCTATTTTGTGTCTCTGGGTCAGATGTGTTATAATTTGAAGGTGGATACGGGAAAACACTGACTTTGATCCTTGTCACAGACTAATTGCCATGGAACAATTGCAGTGGGGAAGTGCTATTTGATTGGTCTGCCCCAGGAATCTGATGGATCTTGCTGATTATCAGAGGGAAAATCCCCAGAGATCAAGTTAACAGCTTGTCTGAGATTTTGTTTGCCTAATAAAATAAAGGATGCTAGAATAAGTTGCTTTGTAATGGCCTTTCTCATTTAATTTTGCTACTACAAAGATTGTTGGATGAGCAGGCACAAAAACAGCCAGGGAAACAGAAATGGTATTCAGCAGGTTCTGACCAGTTCTGGAGAACCGGTAGCAGAAAATTTGAGTAGTTCAGAGAACTGGGAAATACCACTGCTGACTGGCTCTGCCCCCATCTCTTTCCTGCCTTCTGAGTCCCAGCTGATTGGCTGGGACTTCTTTTGTTGCTCTGCACAGGAGAATGGAGCTGGAAAGTACATTAGTGGGGTGAGGAGGGAATGGGGATTTTTCAATAACCTTCTCCCTGGAGTGCAGTGGGAGATTTTGCAGTATACTTCCCCTGCCACACCCACCAAGCCACACCCACAGAACCAGTAGTAAAAAAAATTGAATCCCATCATTGCAGGGAAGTGATTGGAGCCTGAGAAGTGGGCCCTCATCAGTCAACAGGAGTGCTGATTTACCAGCAGCTTATCAAGTACTTAGAAGACTGAAGGCTTGGCAACACAAGCAAACAACAACCAATAACTTAATAGCTACAGAGAAGTTTATTTATTTATTTATTATTTATTTATTTATTTTTGTCAATTGCTTACAAGATAATAGCTATAAGTAAAAACATAGTTATGAATACATGGATACATATAACAAAAATAAAAAAAAGAAAAGAAACAATAGGACAGGAACGGTAGGCACGTTGGTGTGCTTATGCACACCTCCTACAGACCTCTTAAGAAAGGGGTGAGGTCAATAGTAGACAGTCTAAGGTTAATGGGGAAGAAACCACAGTCAGGTAGAGTATTCCAGACATTGACCACTCTGTTGCTGAAGTCGTATTTCCTGCAATCAAGTTTGGTGCGATTAACCTTGAGTTTGTATCTATTGTGTGGTCTTGTGTTGTTATGGTTGAAGCAGAAGTATTCATTGACAGGTAGGACATTGCAATGTATGGTTTTATATACTGTACTTAGATCTGATCGAAGGCGGCGTAGTTCTAGGTTTTCTAGGTCTAGAATTTTGAGTCTGGTGGCATAAGGTATTCTGCAACGAGTAGAGGAGTGGAGAGCTCTTCTTGTGAAATATTTCTGGACTTTCTCAACTGTGTTAATATCAGATACGTAATGTGGGTTCCAGACTGATGAGCTGTATTCGAGTATTGGTCTAGCAAATGTTTTGTATGCTCTAGTTATTAGTGTAATATTACCAGAGAAAAAGCTACGTAAGATTAGGTTAACAACTCTTAACACCTTTTTGGCTATATAGTTAGAGTGGGCCCTAGTACTTAGATCATTAGAGATGAGTGCTCCAAGATCCTTGACAGAGTTTGGATCATCAACAAGGTCTTGACTATTCAGCCTGTATTTTATTTTCTGATTTTTTTTTTTTTGCCGGTATGCAGGACAGAACATTTATTTGTTGATACTTGAAGTTGCCATTTGTTTGACCATTCTGAAGCATAGTCAAGGTCTTTTTGAAGGGTAGCCGTATTGTCTGCAACATTATCCTGGGACACATATCCTGGGCCATTCCCACTTTGCAGATCCAGTGCAGCCCCATTTTGAGATGGCATCAGGGAGATGAAGTGGTAAAGGAGATGTATAGTGCACAGCAGAAAGGAGAAGGTATCTTGAGTTTGATCAGGCTATAGGATGAAGTATGGTGTCCTTATTTAAAAGAAGGTCACCATGAGTGCTGGCCCCACTTTTATTGTATGATTACAGTGACAGAATCTTAGAAATCAGAAACTCATCTCCCTCCCTTTACCTTGACTTTCCAGAAAACTAGAGAGGGTCCTTTCTCAGATGCTTCCCTTTTCCTTTAGTCTTTTGTATGATAATTGTCTAGGCTGAGTCTCTTCCTCCTGTCTGCAGGGGTTGGCTTCAATTTTTTTTACCAAGAGGCTCTCTACCCTAATGACTGGCTGGGTGGGCATGGTTGGGTGGGTGTGGCTAGATGGTCATGTGATCTGGCGGTCATGTAATTGGGTGGGCGTAGCTAGGTGGTCATGTGACTGGATGAGTGTGGCAACTTGACATTGCTTCTTTGCCCTAATTACCTAAAAAAGATGTATACCAAAAAGTTCTTTATTATTTTGTGAATTTAATACTTAAATAAATGACTGGGTGAAACAAGGTTTAATAGTAGTGACTGTGAGAGTGATCTTGGAGTCTTAGTGGAGTTTCTGGTGAGTTATGTGATTCTTATTATTTGGGAATTAATCCCCTCAGAGCTAATGGCTACGTTATCTGATTTTCTCCATGGGTCTCCCTCACAATCGCTGAGTGGATTGTTTATCTAGCTTGCAACACTTTTACAAGGTGTGAAATACTCTTGGCTGAATGCCCAGAAGTTCAATAAAGCCTATTAAGAGCTTTCCCTTGCTGCTTGTCTTTCTAAGGTTATTGAGAGTTCTACGAGCCCCACAAAGTCTTAGCTAGTCCCTTGCAAGTCCCCAGCAGTCCACCCCTGCCTTTCTCCCAAGGTTATTCTCACAGACCATTACAGTTCCACTCTGGAAGGTTTCTATGAAGAGTTTTTCTAGCATTGGTACTTGTCAGCTGGAGAACTCTGGGAACTGAAATCCACACATCTTAAAGTTGGCAAGTTTGAAAAATATTACTTTATTTTACCCCAGGGCCTCACCAAGTATTCACGAGAAATCTGAATGTGATTAAGACTATCCTAAAATAATTTAAACTAGATTCTTTCTTCCTCTTATACCTCTTATGAAAGCAACAGTTTGAACACATTCCATTCTCATGATTTAATTCAAAAGGATAGACCAAAGTATTTCTTCAGCATCCTTGTGTAACACAAATCACCACAACAGCCCTTAACTCAATCAACCAGTCAGTTCATGGACATTTCAGAACATAAAACAATCCTATATTTTATTTTATCTTTGTGAAGATTTTTTTTGTTTATTTTCACTCACAGTAGAGACAAATATGTGTTTTTAAAATGTTTCTTTTTTATTGTAAATTATCATTCTTATGCTCATTTTAGCACATTCTTGTCCTTAGTATCTGAATTCCATAAACAGAATAATCAAGTTTCTGCCACCCCAAATAATTTGTTTGTCTGCTGATATCTATGAGGCTTCTTTGCTTTAGAATTTATTTTGAATACCCACTAGGAAAATTGCCAATTAAAAAAAAGTTGTTAGATCACATGTGTGCTGCAATGTCATTTTATTATTCTATTTTGTATGGTTTCTATTTTCACTGTGCCCTTGAAAAGAGAACATATTTTCCAGAATATGTTCAAAACAAAAATGT
The DNA here is from genome assembly GCF_900518735.1 of Pseudonaja textilis. Next base: position 3,419,639 of record NW_020769310.1, on the reverse strand, counting down.
TTACCAGCACCTGAAATTCCTACCTTTCATTTTTCTTTCAGGTTCATGAATTTAGCCAAATTTATTTCTATTAAAAATGAAGACGGTATTTTGGGGAATAGAAGGGGAAGGGGAAATCTATATTTTGCTACACCTTTCCCGATGAATCTTGCTAGAATACACATTAAATAGTCATACTATAACTTTTTAGCCAAATATCAGATTTTACCCTACCTTATCTCAATACCTTCACTGCATCAGTTCACACATGCAGTTGATATTCATGAACTGCATGAATATTTGCATGCATTTTTTCCTATAACGGAATAACAGAATTGGAAGGGACATTGGAGATCTTCTACTCCAATCACCTGCTCAACCACCCTAACTTTATACTGTTTCAGGAAAATGGTTGTCCAAATTCTTCTGAAAAACTTCCAGTATTGGAGAAGCCACAACTTTTGGAGGCAAGTCATTCTACTGATTAATTGTTCCAACTATCAGGACATTTCTCCTTATTTCTAGGTTGCTTCTCTCCTTGACTAGTTTCCATCCATTGCTTCTTGTCCTGCCTTCAGATGCTTTGGACAATAGCTTGACTCCCTCTACTTTGTGGCAGCCCCTGAGATATTGGAACACTCTTATCATATCATCTGTCAGCATTCCAACCAAACTCTCCATCCCAAATTCAGCACTCAGAGACAAAGTCCATCCAAGTAAGAATTTATTAAAGAAGTCATACTGCCACATCTGGGGGAAACCCCAAATCTGAATTCCCACATTTTCCCCTGCTGTATTAAACTCACATCCACCCCCTTACTGATAATCCTCAAATCACACTCAACCCTAATATTATCCCTTTGTCCTTCTTTTCTTTAAACTAGACATACTCAGTTCCAGCAACCATTCTTTATATGTTTTAGTCTCCAGTCTCCTAATCATCTTTGTTGCTCTTCTCTGCCCTCTTCCCAGAGCTACCAGCATCTTTTTTACGCCATGGTGACCACAACTAGAGGCAGTATTCCAAGTGTGGCCTTAGCAAGGCATTGTAAAGTGATACAAACGTTTCACTTGATCATGATTCTATCCCTCTGTTAAGGCATCCCATAACCGTGTCAGCTTTTTTGGCAGCTGTAGCACACTGCTGGCTCAAATTTAAATGATTATCCTCTAGGACTCAAGATCCCTCTCATGGTCACCACTGTTGAACCAGGTAGCACCTATACTATACTTATATATTTGGTTTTTTCTTGCCTAAATGTAAAACATTACTTTTTTCCTTGCTGAATTTCATATATATATATATGGAAGTATCTTGGCAACGTTTCGACGAAATCTCATTCATCATCTTCAGGCTTGTGTCTTCGGCTTTGTGCTTTCCTCCGAGAAGCACAAAGCTGAAGACACAAGTCTGAAGATGAGGGGTATTTTCCCACCCAAACAAAGCTGAATACTATATATATATATATATGGGGTATTCAGCTTTGTTCGGGTATTTTCCCACGTCATTATAGTTGTGCTTTTAAAGTTGTAGCAACATTTCGGCAGAATCTCATCTGCATCATCAGGCTTCTGTATTGTGTTTGGCGAACACAATACAGAAGCCTGATGATGGCAGATGAGATTCTGCCGAACTTTAAAACTTTAAAAGCACAACTATAATGATGTGGGAAAATACCTGAACAAAGCTGAATACCATACATGTAAGTACCCGCGAAAACTTTTATATACATATACATATACACAAATATATATAACAAATTGGAAGCTATTCTGAAAACTGTAAACTTTGGTCTCTATGGGCATTCAGGATTATTTTCAGTAAGCCAGATAGATTCTGATCTTTCCAAATTTCTCATTTACCCCTAATCTTGCCTGGCATGATTACAAGAACTCTGAGAAGCAAGAACAAAAGTCTTCCAAGGAACAGCTGGAGATTCCCAACTGACCAGCTCCTCCATATGCCAGGCTGAGAGACAAAGAGGATGCCAATGGCTGTCAAGAAGCTGCTCCAGAATTTGGCATTTTGCACTGCTTGTAACAGAGCTTAGTAGCCTTGATTGCCTACAGGGATATAAAGCCTGTGTATTTCCAATGGCTTATGGAGCTTCAGAAGTCAAGCACACAAGTTGCATTCATTCTACCGCAAACTCTTTTGGAAACATCTGACCATCTGAAGCAATTATAGTTTCGTTAAGAATCATCATCTTAAGAATCATCATCTGCTTTGGCAGGGGTTTGTTTGTTTGTTTGTTTTGAATCTGTAATTTACTCTGATTAATTATTTGTTGAGAAATCTGGCTTTATTCCCCAGGAACCATGGATTTGTAAGCCAAAGATCTGGAAAAGAGAGAGAGAAGATTGTTGTGGTCCGCTGGTGGCCTGCAGAGCCAGCAGCAGAGTCAGACAGTGGGGAGAAATATGGGCCAGTCCTAGAGTCTGGAAAGGGCTTGCATGAGGGATCTGCATCTTACACAGAGATGGGGCCAAGGCCATCTGAGAGGTATCTGCTGACCCCAGAGCCTCCAGAATCTGACATCCACAAGGCAAGGAACAGGGGGAGCCTGTTCCCAATGCACGCTTGTGCAGAGCTGCCAGAAGGTAAGAACAGTTAAGACAAAAGTGGTGACTTGGGAGTAAGCCTTGGAGATGATTGGCCCCTCCCATAAGACATAAAGGAGGAACAAAGGGACAGGGGCCTTTGCAGGAAGCAACTTTGTTCATTCTGGTGGGTTTAAAATCTGAAGCTCCGGGTTGACTTTGTGCTCCATTTGGCCTTGTCCAACTAATTGACAATTTAATCACTGACAGAATTTCAAGGGAGATAAAGCTGGGTGCTTATCAGCCTTATCCCAAAAGACCGTGGCAGATTTCTGTTGGATTATTCATAAACTGGGACTCATTTTGGTCTGTGACTGCATATAATTCATAGCCATTGGAAACAGTGTGTGACTGTTATTATCTCAGGAAGCTTAGGTCAGAACAAAAATGCTTTACAACAAAAGCCAATGAATGGATTGTCTTCATTAAGAAAATCTTCAGCAATCTACTGAAATTTGTAAAGATGTTCCAATTGAGCAGGAATCTCCTCCTCCCTTCCTTATGAAGGCTAATGGTTCAAAAATACAGAAACATTTCTTTCAAAATGCCTTTTTACTTTGTGAAAAAAATGGTAATCTCAAAAAGTACATCAAAATTCAACTCTGGGAAATGATGGACAAAGTTGAAAATTCTGCATTGTTCTGGATTCATCTGCATCTAAATAAAATAAAACTGCATTTCTTCCAAAACAGATTTTATCATTCACATGCATATTTGTGTATCCTGCTTTCTCAACTATGCATTTTGATTTGTAATTTTTGATCTCACAAAATGTAGAGGTAAAGTCTGAAAGATCCGTCTGTTAAAATTTCATATGAACTTTGGTTAGTTTAACTTAAAAAAGCAGAGCCAGTGAGATTTTCTCCCAGTCTCACTTCCAACCATGGAAACATTTTAATCAACACAAAGCTTTGACTAGTTAACTCAGGGTCTGCAACCTGTGGGCCGTGGCTCGCTACCAAGCTGTGGCCTAATCATCACCAGGCCATGTGAGAGGCCAGCCACTGTGGGTGCATTTCAGAGGTGGTATTCAGTAGGTTCTGACCAGTTCTGGAGAACTGGTAGTAGAAATTTTGAGTAGTTAGGAGAACCAACAAATACCACCTCTGACTGGCCCCGTCCCCATCTCTTCTCTGCCTCCTGAATCTCAGCTGATTGGCTGGGTCTTCTTTGTTGCCCTGCACAGGCTAATGGAGCTGGAAAGCAGGTTAGTGGGGTGGGGAGGGAATGGAGATTTTGCAGTATCCTTCCCCTGTCATGCCCACCAAGTCATGCCACCAAGTTATGCCACACCCACCAAGCCAAGCCACGCCCACAGAACCTGTAGTAAAAAAAAAAAAATTGAATCCCACCACTGGTGCATTTGCATGCATGCATGGCCCCACTCACATGGGTGTCACCATGAGAGTTGCAGGCAGTCTTGCCCCACTAGCACAAGTATTGCAATGCGCATAGAGGGCAGTCACAGACCCACTCACACAACCCTCATTGCGGGTCATTGCGGCCCCAGTTGTGAAAGCCTCCAGAATAGCCAAACCCAAATCCTGCAACTGTGATGACCCGTAGTCTCTCAAAATAACCCCAACCCCAAAAACATACATTAAAGTCCAGTAATGCCTTCAACTTAAACTTCACTGTTTTATTAGGCACGGTTTAAAGTCACAAAAGTAAATAATGAGGCAAAAGAAAAACCAAAACAAACCGCATTGACGAGAGTTCCGAAGCAAGCCAAGATAATTACTCATGCAGTCCAGGAAAATAACGGGGAGAGTCCATGGGAAGAACGGCAACACAGATAAACATCTTTCAAAGGAAACAATTAAACTTTGACTCCAGCAATTCTAACTGCGTAGTTACAAACTTTTATACATAGCTTCCAGCTGAAAGCCAAGAGGAGGATCATGGTAATCTCCTCTTCGGTAGATCTCGCTTTTCCCTGATGCTCTCCTCCCTGCGTGATCTAGGATGGATAGGGGATGGGCCTGGATCCTCCTCTGACTGCTCAGCTGGCTTCTGCCCTTCTCCAGCCTCCTCTACCACCTCTGGAACCACACTCCCACTCCCTGTTGGCTGTTCCTCCTCTTCCTCAGAGTCAGTCTTCACCAGGGGCATGACAGCAACTGTTGTTCCTATGTTTTTGTCTCCATGCCTTTAATCATCAGCTGTTCTTTTTTATACATTTTTGGGGGGATGGGGAGGGAAGGGAAATCCGATCAGATCCAAAATATCTTTGCCTACTTTAGTTCTGGATATGGAAAACATCTATGCTCCTAACAACAACAGCAAGAACAATGACAACAGCAATTTTGCACATATTGTTAGATGATATGCACGTATTCTTTTCACAGTTAGTTTCAAGAGAGAAAAAATCTGGAGTATAAAAACGGTTATATCACAACAAAAATCTCTACTTCGCTTAGTTGAAAGTGAAACAGTCCTTAGAAATGGATTTAATTGTGTTATGTCTCCTCTTGGAAATTCAAACGAACAAACATAAAGCAGCCGTTTCACAATCAAATCAAACTGAAGGAAATAACAAGATAACGACTGGCAGAAACTGTTAGGACTCCCCTTCGAAATTCAAACAAACAGAGAGCTCTTTGCTATAACGTCCTCATTCAAAATAGTCATTTTGTTCCTGGCGAAAGGCACCAGCTCAGCTGTGTCCTTTTATACCCATTAAGGCAACATGCTAATTAACTGGCTTGCCCTTCAGATTAACGTTTCCTGGTTCTGACATCAATCCACGATCTAACAGTCATCAGAGTCAAAACTCCCAACAGGACCGATCCTTCCAATCACAACATAATTGTATTCTCAAAAGGGTACAATAAATGATTTTTTATTGCAGGGTTATTGGCCTCCTTGTATCCTTGGTTTACAGTTTGTGTGTTTTTTTTTAAAAACGTGATACAGTGAAGTCTTGCTGAAAGAGTAACTGCTAAAGTGTGGAAAATAAAGTAAAACTTGACAAGATAGCTTCTGGCCCAGTATTTGTACCTGGTTAATAGTTCTATTTCTCATGAAAGAGGGGGAAAAATCATCACTGGGTTTTATTGTTTATTTGTTTTGTTTTTTTACCTAGATGGTTGTGTACAACAGTTAGAGAAATGATAATTCAAGCAATTGCATCTTGAGTATCAATTGTTCCTTTAAATTTGTACACTAAGATTGTCCAAATTGTCTGCAGTTTCTGGCTTTGCAATCAATATCTCTGTTATTGGAAGGTTTTCAGTTGTATAGAGCAAGTATAAGCACTGACCATTTTTGGAAAGTTCTTATCTGCAGATGACTGAGGAACATTCAGAAGTTGAGAATGGAGTTGGCTTGCATGACGGATCACCGTCTGCTTCCCATAATAGATTTAACCTGTTCAATTTCTTTTCTTTAATCCATTTTCTTAGCACATGGCTAACAGTCTTTGCAAGAGAAGGGAAAGTACAAACGAACTAATGTTTAGATAAATAGATCAGCACAACAGCTTTGGAAATTAATGATGCATTGTTTGGTGTTTCTCTTATACTAGCAATATGGAAGACTATTGTTATTTCAAGGAGTTTAGTGACCTATTTTGAGTTCTCCTCCATATATGATCACAGAAGCAGGGCCAAGAAGTCATAGTGGCAGGTTTAAATAAAAACCCTAACAATGGCTGTTAAGTTGGTAGCTTCTGCACAGAACTTAGTACTATGGAAATCTTTGTGGTATCTCTGCTGCCGTTATTAAGAAGCTCCCAGCAGCTCACAAAAGATTTGTGTTTCATCTTGCTTGATATGTATGCTTTTTTAATATTATGCTTGTAAATATTTTTGCTTGAATTAATAATAAACCCTAAGATTTATTTACTGGTTTATTCATTGACTCTGGGTCCAAAAGAACTAATTTCCTAGGTACCTAATCACTGCCTGGCATTTAGCAAAACATCTCTGTAGCAATACACATATAAAAATATGAATTAAAAATGACCAAAGGGCAGCTCTGCCAGATAAACTAGATCATCCAATATTGTATTCCTCACAGTTGCCAATAGCAATAGCTCCTAGACTTATATAATGCTTCACAGTGCTTTTACAGCCCTCTCTAAGTGATTTACAGAATCACCGTATTTCTCCCAATAATCTGGGCCCTCATTTTACCCATCTTGGAAGGATGGAAGACCAAGTCAACTCTGAGCCAGTGAGACTCAAACTGCCAAATTGCAGTCAGCCGCAGTCAGCAGAAGAAGCCTGCATTACTGCACTCTAACCACTGTGCCACTGTGGCTCTTCATGGGATACTAATGCTGCAAGATTTGAGCATCCTTTACTTTTGTAAGTGTATTTATTCCATTTTATGTCACTTCCTCCCACAGCTCATGGAAGCTTTCACAGAGAGGTAATTTGGACAGAGAAATAGTAAGTAAGCCATTCAGAATCACCCAGTGAGCCCACGGCTAACAAAAAAAAAACATACATTGGGATCGCTCCAGTTTCTCTCAATACCTACACAAGAGTAGCTTTCACCCTACATAAATAACTTTGTTTTCCTTTCTACTAATTTGTCAATGGAAGTGAAAGTGGAACTTTGAAGAAGTTGGACTGGAGGCTAAAGCATATGAAGAATGTTTGCAAGAATTGTTCATGTCTAGTTTAATGAAAAGAAGGAGTGGAAAGGTGACATGATAGCAATGTTCCAATATTTGAGGGGCCGCCACAAAGAAGAGGGGGTCAAGCTATTCTCCAAAGCACCTGAGGGAGAGCAGGACAAGAAGCAATGGAGGGACACTAATCAAGGAGAGAAGCAACCTAGAAGTAAGAAGAAATTTCCTGAGAGTAAGAACAATTGATCAGTGGAATGACATGCCTCCAGAAATTGTGAATGATCCAGCTCTGGAGATTTATAAGAAGAGGTTGGATGGCCATTTGTCTGAAATGGTATAGGATTTCCTGCTTGAGCAAGGGGTTGGACTAGAACAGGGCTCTCCAATCTTGGCCACTTTAAGACTTGTGGACTTCAACTCCCAGAATTCCTCAGCCAGCAAAGCAAAGTAAAGCTGGCTGAGGAATTCTGGGAATTGAAGTCCACAAGTCTTGAAGTGGCCAAGGTTGGAGACCCCTGGACTAAAAGAGTCCAAGGTACCTTCCAACTCTATTGTTCTGAATGAAAAAACTACAAACTCTTCTGAACCTTGGTGTTAGAAAAGACTCTTGAAAATACCATGGTTAGCCTTGAAAACAAATCATACAAATCATACCCAGAGTTCTCATTCAAGAGACAAATGACCAAACTCAAATTACTCTATTTCAGACACATAGACCTAGTTCTTTGTATAAGTCTATAGTTCTGGGAAAGGTGGAAGGAAAGAAGAAGAAGACAACCAGCAGCAAAATTGACTCAATTACAGTAGTCATGGATACACAGTTGGACGACCTGAAGGACCGGATTAGAGACAGGTTGGCTTGGAGAAAACCTATCTGTGTGATCACTAGGAGCCAATATTGACTTGATTCCATGCAGTGTATCCATCCATTCCTTTATATCTGCCCACATGGTTGCTGTCCATAGTTATATCTTATGAATGCAAATTCCAGAGTTAACTGTGCACTCTGTGTCAAACTATTTTCTTTTAAGTGTCCTGCTTTTTCTCAGTTTCATTAGCTATTATAACAGAAGGAAAATTATCTAATTTTTTTCCATATCAGGTACAACTCCAGATATTCCTACCAATTCTCATTTTCTTATTTACCTTTCTTCTCAGGTACTCTCAAATTCCATCACCTTTTTCCTCCAAATTCAGTTAGCAATACTAAGTCTAAATAGCAATAGCACTTATATTACCACTTCACAGTACTTTACAGCCCTCTCTAAGCAGTTTATAGAGTCAGACCCAACAATCTGGGTCCTCATTTTATCGACTTCAGAAAGAGGGAAGGCTAAGTCAACACTAAGCTGGTAAGATTCGAACTGCAAATTTCAGGCAGCCAACAGCCGGCAGAAGTAGCCTGCAATACTGCATTCTAACCACTGTGCCACCATGGCACATAAATAGTAAATATTTATGAGTAATACAATCTCAGTAAGGTTGACCTGGAAGCCGGAAGATTTTACGACAAAGTTAGGCACTCTGTTAATGGCTCTGAGCTTCCATTAACAATTGAAGGGATCAATTCTTCTGGAAGGGCCTCCGGAAGTTGTAGGCAGGGGTGGGATTCAAATTTTTTAACAACTGGTTCTGTGGGCGTGGCTTGGGTGGTAGGTGTGGCTTGATGATCATGTGATTGGGTGGACGTGGCTTGGTGGTCATGTTATTGGCTGGGCGTGGCCAACTCAACTTCACTCACATCGAGGCATACACCTCCCCGCCTGGCCTCTCATGACTGTGGGGATGCTGCAACAGTCGTAAGTGTGAAAAATGGTCATAAGTCACTTTTTTCAGTGCCATTGTGACTTTGAATGGTCACTCCATACAACCAAAGTTCCAGCAAAGGAGGGAAAAAAACTCCAGAGATGTTCCTGAGACAGGAAGTCTAGTCCTGCCAAGAATGTAATAAGGGTTAACGGAGAGGCAGTTTCTATAAGCAACACCAGAATGTTTCCTTTCTGCCTTCCTTACAGGATTAGGCCACTAATTTCTTCTAACAACTGGTTCTCTGAACTGCTTAGAATGTTAACAACTGGTTCTAACAAATAGGTGTGAACCTGTAGAATCCCACCCCTGGTTGTAGGTGCTTCCATCACTGGAGGCTTTTAAGAATAGATTAGACAACCATTTATCTGAAATGGTATAGAGTTACCTGCTTGAGCAGGGAATTGGACTAGAAGACCCCCAAAGTGCCTTCCAACTCTTATTCTGTGATTCAGTCAACAACAAAGGACCCAGCCCATGTAACTTTGTAAACATGTCAGAAAAAAAAGCCAGATTCTGCCACCACCTCAGATTATTACTTTATAATTTATAAGGGAACTACCTCATCTAAACTTGGGCTGAGATGATTTTGGAGGTGACAGAAAAAAGAGATGACTTGAGTCCCAGATACTCTGTTCCAGGACAAAAGTTCAAAATCCTCTTAGGTAGGAATGGTATTACAGGTAGTCCTCAACTTATGACCAATCACTTGAGAGGCTGTTTGAAGTTTCAACAGATCCCTCCAGGGCTGTATACCACCTAGATTCAAAGTTCCAATGAAGTTCCATCTTCCTCCTGCAGTCACATGATCACATTTCTGACTCTAGAAAGAGTGCAGAGAAGAGTAACAAAGATGATTAGGAGATTGAAAGCTAAAACACATGAAGAACGGTTGCAGGAAGTGGGTATGTCTAGTTTAATGAAAGGAAGGACTAAGGATGACATGATAGCAATGTTCCAATATCTAAGGGGCTGCCACAAAGAAGAGTGGGTGTGTGTCAAAGCACCTGAAGGCAGGACAAGAATGGATGGATGGAAATTAACCAAAGAGAGAACCAATCTAAAACTAAGAATAAATTTCCCGACGGTGAAAACAATTAATCAGTGGAACAAATTGTCTCCAGAAGTTGTGGGTGTTCCAACACTGGAAGTTTTTAAGAAGAGATGGGACAACCATTTGTCTGAAATGGTACAGGGTTTCCTACCTAAGTAGGGAGTTGGACTAGAACACCTCCAAGGGCCCTTTGAGCTCTGTAATTCTATTTTTTTCGAGTCATTCCACTGATTAATTGTTCTAACTGTCAGGGAATTTCTCCTTAGTTCTAGGTTGGTTCTCTCCTTGATTAGTTTCCATCCATTGCTTCTTGTTTCACCTTCAGGTGCTTTGGAGAATAAGTTAACCCTTTTTTCTTTTGTACAACGAAGGAAAAAAGTAGCCTAGAATTAAGGAGAAATTTCCTGATGGTGAAAACAATTAATCAGTGGAATGACATGCCTCCAGAAGTTGTAAATGCTCCAACACTGGAAGTTTTTAAGACAGATTGGACAACCATTTGTCTGGAATGGTATAAGGTTTTCTGCTTATGCAGGAGTAGAACTAGAAGACCTCCAATGTCCCTTTCAACTCTTTCGTTGTGGGGAGAGGTTGACAATTGGCCTACATTGATAGCTCTTTGCAGTGTCCCCCAGTCATGTGATTACAATTTATAACATTTTTGCAAACAATGGATTCATTTAACAACCATCATCTTCACTTAACAATTGTGATGATTCTGTCAGGATTCCAGTAGTTACTCCCATTCACTTAACAAACACCACAAAAAGGCTGTAAAATCAGGAATGGTTGCATGATGACCTGTTTAATGACCTATATGACTAATAGGCATCATTCCAGGTTCAATGACAGTCGTAAATTGAAGATTTCCCATATAACAGACTAGAATGGGATTGTACACATTTCCTGCTCTGGTCATTTAAGCAAAATGAGTGTCCATCATAGCCCAAATTCCATTCTTGTTTCTGCAGGGCAGCTATTTCTATAATGAACAAATACAATTTAAGAGCAAAGAGATATTTAAAATTAGATTGTAGTCTTCCAGAATCAGTACTTTTAGTTTTCATATCCAATTATTTTATACCTTTCTGGGAAATCCCATTTTATCCACCTGAATGGCAAGACTCTACTGCTTGTAACTTTGCTTTTGAAGACTGAATAGAATTCAGGTAGGAAGGTCATATCATCACCCAGAAGGTTAAATTGAAACTAGGAAAGCAGGCAAAATTAGTTTCACCTTTCAACTTTCCACCGGCAATTACCTGTAGTTCTTTTATTCCTTTTCAATTTAATGAGACTGAATTCTGAAATTCCCCAACACCACCATGTAGTGGTTTTTGGCAGTAACAAACCATGTCTCATTATTGTGAGATAATTTTCAGCATTGTCCTGCTTAAAATTGTAAAAGCTCATGGTCAGTCTTGATGGAGATACAGAGCTTGAAACCAGAATCTGGATACTTTTACAATTCCTGGGGAAAAAATTATATTGTGGTATGGGAAGAAACATCATTTGGGCCAAAATGTTCTTTTTTACTGGGTTAGCAGAAAATTAAAGTGAGCAGATCTCAATAAACAGAATGTTCATTTTTTACCGTCTAAACATAGAATTTGATGGTTGTGCTATCAGTAATATGGAAGAATTAACACTAAAATACTGATTTTATAATACAATAGATAAGTTTCTTCTTATGAGATTTCTATTGCTTCTCCTTTGCATTGTAGACTCCAAGTTTTAATATTTCCACTGCTTTTTAACTAACAATTTTAAAAATAGTCTCTTTCTTATTTTCAATAAAATACTGTTTAAATGGGCTCAAACTAGAAACAAATAAATTATAATCAATTAAAAGATAATTAAATATGCTCCTTCGACGGTGAAGCAAACAAATGCATAATGAAAGACTGATTTAAAATATTTCTTCCATCATTGTGTTTCCATCTAAATCTTGAAAGAAAGAGCTTTCAAATTTACTATAATTTGAGGAATGACTCTTAAACAGCATTCCTTATCATTTGTAATTTAGAAAGCTGGATACAATGTCATATATTATGGAATGATGCTTAAAAATCACTGGTCCATAGCAGAATCTTACCTGCATATAAAATATAATTATATTACAGCATATATTAATGAAAACTGAATACAAAATCATGCTTCTCAAGGCTCATTGTATACAGCAACAAATATTGATTTTTGCTCTTTTAAAAAATGGTTTGTCAGTAAAACACAAACATGTGACAAATTAGTAAATATATAGGTATTAATATCAAATTTAGAATGAACTGAACAATGGGGCTGAAACTCTACAGGATATATTGATTAGGCTGTTCTAAAGACCAAAACATGATATCCTAGAATTTCTGACTAGGAAGGAATCCAATATACCCGGAGGGTACCAGGTTCATCTTGATGGTTTTATATCTTGTGAGAGCCTGCTGTTATTTCAGAGATGTTACAAAATACCATGTATTAAAGGAGCAGAATCAGAGAAAGTACATATATAAGAAGGGCAAAAGGAAGACAATTTTGGTCAGCTACATAAAATGTACACCAATTATGCAAACAATTCCAAAGTTAGGGCTCCCAATGAGTCAGATTAGAGTTTTTTGCAAACTTGTGGTTTTGTGCCTGGTTCAGTTGCTTGCCTTCTCTTTTTTACATCTGGCCAGTTAAGCTGCACAAGAAGTACACAGTCCAACTTTCATAGTGCAGTGGTAGTCCTCGAATTGTGACCACAATTGAACCCAAAATTTCGCTGTCCAGTAAGACAGTTGTTAAGTGAGGTTTTGAACCATTTGTCAAGTGAATCGCTGCAGTTGGAAAGTTAGTAATACGATTGTTGAGTGAATCTGGTTTTCCCCCTGACTTTTATTTATTTGTTTGTTTGTTTGTCAAACATGTACAAGATAACAAATATAAGTATGAACATAAACAAGAACCAGATAAATGGGGACAGTAAGACAGGGACTTTGCTTGTCAGAAGGTGTTATGACCAAGGCTTCCTGAGACCATAATTAAGCACATGTTTAGTCCAAACAACTCTTGTTTTATTTCAATGCTGAGAATTATGTTCATTCCCAGCTGATAATGAGTCCCAAACAGTTGCTCGAGATAAGCACCCACCTTTATCTCCTTTCAACTGCTGCCAACAACTAAAGTGCCAAATTAACTATAAAAAAAACAACCAAAGTACAAAGTCCACACAGAACTTCAAGGTTTAATCTGATCAGAGTGAACGACTTTGCTTCCTGCAAAGGTTTCTCTATCTTTGCACTTCCTTTATACCTTAGGGGAGGGGCAATCACCTCCAAACCTTACTCCCGAGTTGGCCCTTTTGTCTTAGCTGCTCTTGCCTTCTTGCAGCTCTGCACACACGAGCACTGGGAACAGGTTCACTTTGTTTCTCTGCCTTGCTGCTGCCAGATTCTGGAGGCTCGAATGTCAGCACACAACTCCCAAATGGTCCTGGCCCCATCTCTGCATCAGACGCAGGACCCTCGACTGAGTCCTCCCCAGACTCCTGGACTGGTCTCCATTCTTCCCCACCATCCAATTCCGCTGCCATCTGCACAGGCTGCCAGCAAACCACAACGGAAGGTTGCAAAAGGTGTCCTTTGAACACTGCAACCATCATAAGTATGAACCACTTGCCAAGGGTCCAAATTTTGTTCATGTGACCATGGGGATGCTGCAACTGTCATAAGCATGAAAAAGGTCATAAGTCACTTTTTCAGTGCTGTTGTAATTTTGGCCACTAAATGAATGATCGTAAGCCAAGGATTACCTGTATTCTAGACCATGTTATCAGTTTTCAGCATTTTGAATTTGACTGGGCAGAACTGAGAGACACAGGTAGGGCCAGAGGTGGGCTGCACTTACGCTAGCAACTGGTTTTCTGGTTGTGAACAGGTGGGCAGTTGGGCAGGTGCTCGCTTCACTTGCACACACCCCTTTGGGAGTGAAACACAGCTTCAAACATGCAACTAATCCACTCAGGCAGCTCTGGTGAGTACAGCAGGGACTGCGTGGAACTTATCTGGGCAGTGGGGATGGGGGGAACGAGCCAGAAAGTTAATTAAATATGGAAAGGATAGCATAGGAGCAGGGGGGATGGGCTCAGCCAGTGATCGCAACTACCGGTTTGCCCGAACTGTCATGACCAGGCTGCAGCCCACCACTGGGTATGGCTCATATCTGAGCCCTCTCTCAAAACTCATTTCAACCACCAAACCTCTTTACTAGGATCCTCAATCATGGGCAAAATTTGTAAGTTCATCCAAATCCTCTTATTTTCTTCTCTCCCAAACACAACTTTAGCTGTGCAAACCTGCTAAGCCAGTCATGATATTTGATGGGATGACTTGCTTTCAGCACACATTTAAATGTCATGTGTGCATATACTGGTAAAGAATTCTGGAACTTGAAGGCCAACATAGATGGAGGGGGGAAAAAAGACTTTTTTGATTTCTGCATTTGCAGGTTGAGTGCATAATTTGTGGGTTCTCTGTGCTGCAATGAATAAGTCTGCTGTGTTTTATGGAATACATAAATGAAATGGGTAGCTTGTAAATATAATGTATTCTCATCAATTTACAAGCGGTTAATTGAAATAAAGGTCCTTTGCAAATAATTCTTGGCATTTAGTTCAACAGGGAACTTTATGAGGCGCCCTTGGTGCTGTCTGAGTTTGGTTGTTTTCTTGCAGACCTTTATTACCCAAACTATGTAAGGGCATCAATTTAGGTAATGAAATGTGTTGTGGCCCCAATTCCCGAGCCTATGCTGTCAGAGGAAGAGGACCTGGAAGATGAGAAGGAGGAAATGGGAATGCCTTCCTCCCCAGGACCTTCCTCCCTGGTAATGCCTCAGGTTCCATCAGACAACTGAGAGGAACAGCCTGAGATTAATCAGGAGGAAGGCATATCGGAGCAGCCCCTGACAGGGAGTAAAGAGGAAGAGTGTTGGCTTGATCCTAAACAGCGTTGTAGGGAGAAACATGAGCAGCAATGTAGGAGGCTTGGGAGGGTCAGAGAGTGAGCTGAGTCATTGAGCCACACCCCACAGGGGATAAAAGTGAGAGTGTTTTCTCCTGAAACTTTGTACGGGGCAAAGTTTAACCTTACTTCAGATTTTCTTTGTGGACTGCCTTGTGATTTTCTGTGAGTAAAATTTCATTTGCTATCAGTTCGGACTTGGCAGGCAGGACGTGGTGGAATGCCAAGAATATTATCAGTTCCAAAGAATTAACTCTGTGAAGTCCGAGCCAGCTTGCCTGCCTGTGTTTGTGTGTGTGTATGTACTCTTTCATCTTTTCGGACAGAACAGAAATGTCTGCAAGAAAATTAAACAAACTCAGAGAGCACCAAGGATCCCTCATTTCAACCCTGACTTACAAAAAGTCTCATTTATTGGTAGAGAACACTTTATAGATGGAACTTTATGGCATTGCTCTATTTTGGAAGCTCTCCCTTTTGCTAACATTGCCAAAATGTTTGCACCATTTAAGTAGTTCTTGACTTACAACCAAAGTTACCACAGACCTTCTTCCCCCCATCCTCCCCCCCCAAAAAAAAATAAGCAAGAGAGGCAGGATAGGTTTTGGAAAACGGGATACCAAATGTCACACCCATATGGATTTCTGAAAAGCCTATATTGCTGGCCATTTGTAGACATTAGGAGTGATTATCAATCCAGAACTATCCCTTATTTAAATACTGTCTTTTCAGTCCAGACTATAGCAGATTCCACATTTAATTTTATTTATGAAATAACCCTTCCCCTCCACCTTCCAATCTAACAGATTTTGGGCAAGGTACAAGAAACTCAAAGCTAAACCATTCTGGGATATAAAAGACAATAAATGAAAGCAGTCAACATTTCTGACATTATCATGTCATCCATAGTAATGTTGAAAGGGACAATACAGGGGAGTGCGAAATCTCTGGGAATATAAACAAATACAGCCTGGCCTTCTGAAAGACCAGCCATAGGAATTGCTCCAGATAATCTCGAGAAAATTGTGTATATTCACAAGTCGATGCACCTATTCCAATACAGGTAGTTCTCAACTTACCATAGTTCATTTAATGATAGTGACAGTTCAAAGTTAGAACAGCATTGAAAAAGGTGACATTTTTCACACTTACAACTGTTGTAGCATCCCCATGGTCACGTGATCAAAATTCAGATACTTAGCAACTGGTTCATATTTATGATGGTTGTAGTATCTTGGGGTCATGTGATCAACTTTTGTGACCTTCTGACAAGCAAAGTCAATGGGGAATCCAGATTCATTTAACAACTGTGTTACTAACTTAGCAACTGCAATGATTCACTTAACAACTGTGGCAAAAGGGTCATAAAATGGAACATAATTCACTTAACTATCTCGCTTAGCCACAGACATTTTGGGCTCAATTGGGGTCGTAAGTTGAGCACTACCTGTACCTACAGTGCAACAATGCATATTCAGCTGAGATGTAACATAACAAAATGGAGAAATCTTTACAGAGGTGGTATTCAGCAGGTTCTGACAAGTTCTGGAGAACTGGTAGCAGAAATTTTGAGTAGTTCGGAGAACCATCAAATACCACCTCTGACTGGCCCCGCCCCATCTCTTCTCTGCCTCCCAAGTCCCAGCTGATCGGCTGGGTCTTCTTTGGTTGCCCTGCATAGGAGAAGGGAGCTGGAAAGCAGGTTAGTGGGGTGGGGAGGGAATGGGGATTTTACAGTATCTTTCCCCTCCCACGCCCACCAAGCCACACCCACCAGGCCACACCCACAGAACCAGTAGTAAAAATTTTTGAATCCCACCACTGAATCTTTACCCCACCAACTAATCCTTATTTGCCTTCCAAAAGTTCATTGAAATTGAGATGTGTCTTATTTATGGTTTAAAATTTTTACTCACTATACAGAAGTATTTCCCTTCAGGACTTATCCAGAATATTAAACTTTGCATTAAGCAGATCCACAGGAGAAAAAAAAAGAGTAATTAATACAAAGTGTGTAGCAGGCAGGCATTCTGGAAAATTTATGATTGGCTATTCACATTTTTGTCAGAGGTATTTGTGTGTGCTTGGCTCTCTGGTGCATTATCTGTTATCAAGAGTGAAACAATTTGTACAGTTCTATCGAGCGAATCAATTTTGTATTTTAAGGGCAGAAGCAGTGTTGACGATTTTTTTTAAAAAAAGAATGAATACTGTTTCCTCTTTTGCTTTATTTCACAAAGACACTTCTAGTAGGTGACCTTAACTTAGACCAAACTATCATCTAACTTACTACTGTCAAAATTTGGAAATGAAATTTTGAAGTCTCTCTGCTTTAGAATAGCAATAGCACTTAGATTTACATACCGCTTCACAGTGCTTTACTGCCCTCTCTAAGTAGTTTACAGCCTAATGCCCCCAACAATTTGGTTCCTCATTTTACCCACCTCAGAAAGATGGAAAGCTGAGTCAATATTGAGCCTGGTGAGATTTGAACTGCCAAATTGCAGGCAGCCGGCAGGCAGCAGAAGTAGCCTGCAGTATTGCACTCTAACCACTGCATCACCGCAGCTTCAATAGAATTAGTTATTGGTCAAGTGTGATTGGACACATAAGGAATTTGTCTTTGGTGTATAAGTTCTCAGTGTACATAAAAGATATAAGTGATGAATCATGATCATACTCATAAATACATTCATCATGAATGATACAACTCTTAGTGATAGCCGTAGGATACTAAATAAGCAATCAAAATCATACTAGGAAACTAAATAAAACAATATAAATTGTAAAGATATATAGTAGAAAAGGAGATAGGTAATAGGAAGGATGAGAAGAAGAATACTAATACAGTCTTAGTAAATAGTTTGACAGTGTTGTGGGAATTAATTTCAGGGTAGCCAAAATTGAAAGACAGGAGCTAATCTTTGCTGCCTTCCAAATGTAATATTATCCATTTCAGGAATAATGTAACAATTTAGAAAAGTTATTAAATAAACTAATTGTATACAGTAAGTATAAATTGTAGTATTCCTCAATTATAGGTATGATCACAATTGAACCCAACATTTCTGTTGCTAAGCAAGGCAGTTGTTAAATGAGTTTTGCCCAATTTAGGACGTTTTTGTCACAGTTGTTTAGCAAATCACCGCAGGGCGTTCAACAAATCTGGCTTCCCGCATTGACTTTTCTTGTTGCAATCTGCTCAGAAAGTTACAAATGGTGATCAAATCAAGTGTGCAATTGTGCAAGTGTCAAAAGTACATTCCAGTTGCCAAGCGCTCGATTTTTGATTTAGGTGACCATGAGGATGCTGTAACACTCGCAAGCACAAGGACTGGATGTAAGTTAACTTTGAATGGTTGCTAAACAAACAGTTTTAAGTCAAGGACTACCTGTTCACAGAAAGTCTACTTGAATCTAAAGAGAAAAATACTTTCAATCTCAGATTAGCTTCTGAGAATTTTCTGAACAGAACCATAGATTCTTGCTAAAAGAACAGAAATAGTTTTGCATTTCCATCTTTACCTTTTTTTAAAACCTTCCTAATCTCACCTCCCCCAGGATGTCCAAGGTCTGAGGAGATGAAATAAGGATTGTGGTTTCTCTGGCATTTTATGTCTTTTCATTTCTCAAGTTTTTTTTTCCTCCCCAACTTGTTTATGAAGACATTTGAAAGCCATAGTTACATTTGATACTTGAGCAAATTAAAATCTCACCCTCTACAACCTCTGCATACCAGTCATGTATCTTTAGCTCCTCCATCAGCAGAGGAGGATCATAGGAGAAGACGTTGTCAAGAAGATGGATTCCCCAGCGACCACCTCCATAAATATATCACAGTCTGAAAAAAATGTGTCCTTGAATCTTTATGCATGCTTTTTTTTTTTTTGAAAGAAGCATTATTTAAAGCCCTCATCCTGGTGCTGGACAACATAGATTGATGAATGCTTTATATGTGAAATCACCACAGGTGGTATTGAGCAGGTTCTGATAGGTTCTGGAGAACCGGTAGCGGAAATTTTGAGTAATTCAGAGAACTGGCAAACACCACTTCTGACTGGCCCTGCCCCCACCTATTCTCTGCCTCCAGAGTCCCAGCTGATCTGCTGGGTCTTCTTTTGTTGCCCTGCACAGGAGAAGGGAGCTGGAAAGCAGGTTAGTGGGGTGGGGAGGGAATGGGGATTTTGCAGTAACCTTCCTCCAGGAGTGGGGAGGGAATCCAGATTTTACAGTATCCTTCCCCTGCCATGCACACCAAGCCATGCCCGATAGTACCAGAACCGATAGTAAAAAAAATTTGAATCCCACCACTGGAAATCACCCTAATTGTGCAATATGTAGATTGCCCAGTTCTCCTTCAAACTGTACTATAAATTCAACCGAAGGTGTCTGCCTATAGGAAAGGAAGTGTGTATTAAACAAAGTTGAATATAACATGAAAAGACTTAAACTCAGGTAAGGTTCAAAGAGTTCAGTGGTTCTCAAAATTCCTTGGATGGTCTGAATTAAATTAATGTCTCTCAGACTATCTTCTATTATAGAATTTGTAAGGGCATCAAGTCCATATATGTATTGAATAAAAATCCCTTCACAATCTTATATGTGGTCAGTGTCTTCTGCTATCTCTGGACCTCTTCCAGAGGCCTGGGAGTTTAAGAGTTCTGTGAAAGATCTTAGCTATTCCTAGCACTCTTCTTCATGGAGAGAGATGAGATTGTTTCTGGGATCTTGGAGCCCATCTCCTGGCTTAGGACTTACAGCCTCAAGTGCTCCTCCCTACCACCCCTGGGACTTCTTTGGACTTTACTTTCCATATCCGCTTTAGTTCCTCCTTCAGAGACTAATTCTTCTCCAGCTTCTCATATTCCTTCTTCCTGATGTTATTGTCAGGCGTGAGATTCTACCAGTTTGGACTGGTTCAGGTGAACCCTTTGTTCTGATGATCAGCTGGATCCAAATTGGTTTGCTCTGATGAGCCCGCCTCTCCTCTTTACTGTGCCTTATTTCCTTTGTTTCAATCAAGGAAACAGTCGGTCCACTAAAGAAAGAAGATGGCAAGGAAGTAACAGGCAACAGAGAGAAAGCAGAACTGCTTAACTCATTCTTTGCCTCTGTCTTCACGCAAAAAGAAACTATAGCTCAACCCACCAAAAACATAACTGTAAAAGACAGACCAGAAATAAAAGTTAAAATAAACAAAAAAATAGTAAGAGAACACCTGTCTGATCTTGATGAAAACAAATCACCAGAGCTTGATGGATTACATCCCAGAGTTTTAAAGGAGCTGGCAGAGGTCATCTCAGAACCACTGCACCACATCTTTCAAAAATCCTGGAGCACCAGGGAACTACCAGAGGACTGGAAAAGAGCAGATGTGGTTCCCATCTTCAAAAAAGGGGAAAAAAACAGACCTAGGAAACTATAGACCAATCAGCCTAACATCAATACGCGGGAAGATACTGGAAAAGATAATAAAAAAACAGATCTGCCAACTTCTAGAAACAAGTAAAGTAATAACTAGCAGTCAGCACGGGTTTGTTAAAAACAGATCATCCCAAACCAATCTTATTTCATTCTTCAACACAGTGACTAAATTAGTAGACCAGCAAAATACTGTGGACATAATATATTTAGATTTCAGCAAGGCATTTGACAAAGTAGACCACAACCTACTTCTTAGTAAGCTAGAAAAAAGTGGAACAGATAGCACCACCACTAGATGGACTCGCAACTGGCTGGCAAACCGTACTCAATGAGTAGTCCTTAATGTGTCTAAGTCTACATGGAGGGAAGTAAGCAGTGGAGTGCCACAAGGTTCCGTCTTAGGCCCAGTACTCTTCAATATCTTCATTAACGACTTAGATGAGGGAATAGAAGGGGAACTTACCAAATTTGCAGATGATACTAAGCTGGCAGGAATAGCTAACACCCAAGAAGATAGGCTCAAGATCCAGATGGATCTTGACAGACTAGAACACTGGGCCATATCTAACAAAATGAAATTCAATGTAGAGAAAAGTAAAGTCCTACACTTAGGCAAGAAAAACCAAAAGTACACATACAGACTGGGTGAAACCAGGCTCAATAGAAATAACTGTGAGAAGGATCTTGGAGTCCTAGTGGACAACCCGCTAAATATGAGCCAGCAGTGTGCAGCAGCAGCCCCAAAAGCTAACGCAATCCTAAATTGTATTAACAGAGGGATACAGTCAAGATCAAGGGAAGTACTAATACCACTATATAAAGCCTTAGTAAAACCACACCTAGAGTATTGCATCCAGTTTTATTCACCACATTATAAAAAAGATGTTGAGACTCTAGAAAAAGTACAGAGAAGAGCAACCAAGATGATTAGGGGACTGGAGGCTAAAACATACAACGAACAGTTGCAGGGACTGGGTTTGGCTAGTCTGGTAAAGAGAAGGACCAGGGGAGACATGATAGCGGTCTTCCAATATTTGAGGGGATGCCACAGGGAGGAAGGGGTCAAGCTATTTTCTAAAGTGTCTGTAGGCCAGACAAGGAATGATGGATGAAAACTGAACAAGGAGAGATTTAACCAGGAAATAAGGAGAAACTTTCTGACAGTTGAGAACAATCAACCAATGGAACAGCTTGCCTTCGGAAGATGTGGGAGCGCCATCAGTTGAGACTTTCAAGAAGAGATTGGACTGCCATTTGTCAGAAATGGTGTAGGGTCTCTCGCTTGAGTGGGGGGTTGGGCTAGATGACCTACAAGTTCCCTTCCAACTCTGTTAATCTGTATCTGTATTCTGTACAGATATTCCTGTACACAATACCAGCTACTTGATTGTGTTGTTCAAAGTACGCTGTACTTGCCGGCATCTTCCACCTGACACTATGTTTTGGACTGTCTCTGAGTTTCTCTGCATACCCTGCTCCTTTGGTCCTGTCTAGTGTGGAAAAGTCTTGCTTTTATGGATCTGGTGTTTAATGCTTGCTTTTGTGCTGCTAATGGACTGGACGGAATATGTGGCTACTTCTTAAAAAAGTTATCCACTGCCATAGCTGAACCTCTTAGCATAATCTTTGAAAAATCTTTCAGGACCAGTTCCTTGCCTAAACTATGGTCACAAGCCATGGTCATCTTCATCTTCAAAAAGGGAAACCCCAGCCTAGTTGAAAATTACAGACCAATCTCTTTATGCTGCATCACCTGTAAAGTCATGGAATCAATTATTAACCAATCCATCATCCTCCACTTAGAGACAAACAACCTACTCTCTAATAAACAATTTGGTTTCAGAAAAAAACTATCCTGTAATCTGCAACTCTTACACTGCAAAAACATATGGACTACACAACTCGATCAGGGCAAAACAATAGACGCAATCTACATAGACTTCTGTAAAGCCTTTGATTCAGTGGTACTCCTAAAACTAAAATCTTATGGTATCTCTGGACACCTGCATAACTGGATAGAAACATTCCTGTCAAACAGACAACAAATGGTCAAAATTGGGAGCATCCTATCAAATTCTGTACCTGTCAACAGTGGTGTCCCCCAAGGCAGTGTTCTAGGATCAACTCTTTTCATACTCTACATAAATGACCTCTGTGATCATATTAAGAGCAACTGCATTCTCTTCGCTGATGATATAAAGCTGTCCAATACCACAGACAATACTGCTACCCTTCAAAAAGACCTTGACCACCTTCTTCTTCTTCTTCTTCCTCTTCTTCCTCTTCTTCTTCTTCTTCTTCTTCTTCTACCTTATTACAGTTCTTATTTCGAATTCAAAATGTCTTCTTTAAATTTTCACAGTCACTTCCACCATTTTGTTTTGGCTTCTTCTGGCTCCTTTATTCTTTTTCTCCACATGGTCCCAGTTCCACTTATAAATCATAATTGTCTTATTTCTTCCTTTTTTCATTATCACAGTTATCAGACAAATATTGCAATTATAAAGTTTCTTTCCTCAATACTTTCCTTAAATCTTTCAAAGTGTTAGTTGTTCTCCTTTCAAGTTTTTACTCTAAGCTGTTCTTCTGATCTCTCTGTCTCACTTGGACATCATCATTGTCACTTTTTCTTTCTTTCTTCCCACAGTTCTCCAACATCAAATGCCAAGAAATATAATTATACAACCCACTTTTCAACTCCCAAGATAAAAGTAAACACTGTTGTCTCACCCTTCAGCTCCTCCATTTTCAGCACTCCATTAATCAGCACGAATTACTGCCGTTTCTTTAGTTAGTACTCCTTCCAATGTTTCTGCTGCTTCACTACACTGTTCAGTTTGGAGTTTCAATTTTCAATTTCCCTTTGTTGTATAAATAGTATTCTGGAAATCTTCTTTAATTTCACCTTTCCACTGCTCAATTTGCTGTTCTCCACTCTTTGCTTCCTTCCTTCTTTTAGCTGCTGGGCTGCCTCTTCTGCTGTTGGTTTTCGGGGGATTCTCTTGTAGTCTCTGGGATCGTGGCACCTCCCCAAGATCTCCAGGTCTTCCCCTTTCATCTGTCAACCCCTCCAAGGTCCGACACACTCCTGGAAGCCACTGAACAGTGAAAATCGGATCCTTTCAGAGCAGCGATCCGCTCCTCAGCTTTGCATCAATGCAGCACCCAACCGGAAGATCATGGACATCACTCAACTGGTCAACATAGATGTAACTAATAATATTGGTAAAACATAATCTTAAGAGATATGTATGTGTTAGAATATTGAGCTAAGAATACTGATTAATAATTATTCAAAAATTATTGAAAGTATGCTGTATAAATATAGAACTCAGACCTTTAAATATAATCATATTGTAAGAAACTTAGAAATTTTTATTCTGAGATAAGCATATAATTAACAACTCTAAAGAAATAGACTAATTGATATTTACATATAGATAAGAATTTAATTAACGAATTGGCTACTTCAAATTAATTAATTAAGCATGTAACACTGTTGAATCTGTGAGTAAATATATTTGTATTTGATTAATATTGAATTCTCTTAAGTATTGTAATAGTTGAATAACTTCAATTAGTAAAAATAGAAATAAGAGCTGATTGTGAATTTCCATAATAGAATTTTTGTAATTAATAATATAATAATATATGTATTAATATTACTATTGACCTGAAAAGGATAGGAAAATTGGAAACAGCTGCTACAGATAGTTAAAATGGCAACAGCATCAATTACAAATGTAAAATCAGGAAAGAAAAGTAAAATAACAATGGGGCAGAGATCTATCGATGCAATGCTATTGGCAGAAAAAACTAGTTCAGCTCAAAGCCTGCAAACAGTACAGACAGCGCTCACTATGATGCAGGAAATGACAAAAACCCATGAATTGATAGTGAGGAACCATGAAGACATGAAAACAGAGATGAGAACTGAAATAGGAGAAGTGAAAAATGAAATAAAAAAATTGAATAGTAAGATTGGAAAGATGCAGAAAGAAGTGATAAAAAATGAACAGAAATGAAATTTAGTAGATGCAAGAACGGAGATGGTGGAGAAGAAATTAGAAGATTCAGAACAAAATTGGAAAGCACTTTACTTTGAACTCCGGGATTTGATGGTACACATGGAATTAGAGAAGGCATCATTTTATCTTAGGTTCCAAAATGTGGTGGAAGACAGAAAGGAAGATTTATGTGTAATTATGATGAATCTGATAGTGGCGGCCTTACAGAAACCCAAACTGGAAATTGAAAATTATGTAGATGACGTCTACAGAGTATATACACATTATGCGAGGAGACATAGACTACCCCGAGAGGTTCACATTCAATTTGTGAGGAAGACAACACGAGACCTGCTCTATAGTAAGACCAGAGATGAACCACTTGTATACAAAGATCATGAAGTGGTTACACTGAAACCAATACCCAGGAGAGTTAGAGAGCAGAGAAGGGGCTACCAGTTTTTATCAACTCAACTTATTAGAAATAGTATTCCATTTAGATGGCTCACCCCCGAGGGGCTTTTAGTTTCGTGGCAGGACAAAAAATACAAAATTGATACCATTGAAAAAGCACAGGAATTTTGTGAATGACACCTAGGACCCAAGGAAGAACAAGAAAGTAGAGGTGACTTAAATACAAGAAGCCAGGAGGAACAACTCTCTGGAGAAAAAGAATCTGATCCACACTCTGAACCCCAAAATCTTAGAGAAGAAGGGAAAGGCAACCAACTAAGAAGAGAGCCTAGAACAAGGAATGAAACAAGAAATGCA
The DNA here is from genome assembly GCF_900518735.1 of Pseudonaja textilis. Next base: position 3,394,421 of record NW_020769310.1, on the reverse strand, counting down.
TCGCACAGTCAGTGACACTGATAAGAGAAATCACTTTATTTTCAGTCAATATCAATGGTTTAAATTTATCATCAAAAAGAAAACAGATATTTGAGATACTAAAGAAACAAAATGCTGACATAACTTGCATCCAAGAAGTGCACATTCCAGACAATGAAGCAGACCTCTTAAAGAATATTAATTTGGGTAAAATGTATTTGGCACTTGCAATCGAAAAAAAGGGGGGTATTGTAATATATGTAAAGGATTGGTTGCAACATAAACAAATATACAAAGATCAAGAAGGGAGAATGCTGTTTATAGAAATAAATGTAAACCAGAAAAAGATGTTATTAATCACAATATATGCCCTGAATACAAACCAAAAAGACTTTTTTAATAGGCTTCACCATAAGATAATAGAATTTGAGTATGCTAATGTATGCATTGTAGGGGACTATAATGCAATCCCAGACAAAGATAAAGATTATAGAACTTCCAAAAAAAGAAAAAAGAAAAGGAGAATATTCCCTTCGTCTTTTAATAATACGGTAAGAGAACTTAACTTGAGAGACGTGTGGAGAGAATTAAACCCAAATAAAAAACAATATACTTTTTTTTTCGAACCCCCACCATTCTTGGCTCAGAATAGAATAGATATGGATGGACCCTGGGTTAATGGAGAATATTGAAAAGATCAAGATTTTGCCCAACCTATGGGCTGACCACAATCCCATTCAAATTAAATGGAAAGGAAAGAGAAAAATTGGAAGATGGACATTTAACAATACCATGCTAACAGATAAAGAATATATTGAAATGATAAAGAAAGAATTGAATGTATTTTTTGAAATAAACAAAAGAGAACTTACCTCCCTACAGAATCTTTGGGATATGACCAAAGCCTACGTGAGAGGTCTAACTATTGTTTACAATATTAAAAAGAATAAAGAAAAAAGACAGCAACAAAACGTATGGAGGGAGAAACTGAAAGATTTGGAAACAAGGAGACAAAAGGACCCGAACAATTTAAACATTAAGAAAGAAATAGATTTGGTAAAACATAAGATAAATCTAAATGATAAATCTAAAGATCAGGAAGGGAAATTATGTATGCAGACCCAAGAAAAGAAAGAAATTGCTAAGGAGTTTTTTATGAAATTGTATAAACAGGAAGAAATACCAGAAGAATCTATTGATCAATGCTTGAATGAAAATAACTTGCCCAAAATTACTGATGAAGAGAAACAAAATTTGAATAATAAAACATCTATAGAAGAAATTAGGAAGGCAATCGGAACACAGATCAATTTTTTTTGGGGGGGGGGGGCGTGCATTAGGAAGTCCAATTGTAATCCTGACCTAATAGTGCTGAGCACGCAGGCATCCGCCATTGACTCCTCCCATTTGGAGGCAAAGAAGGCTAGGCAACCTCCGATGGGTGGGGAGAATGAGGGATTACTTAGAGCAATGGCAGGAACGACCCCCACCCTCCCGAAAGGGCTATAAGGAGTATAAGGAGCTGAGCGATAGTCGGCTCTCTTCCCAGAGGAAGAGAGCATTTTACATTTATCTCTGGTTTCGATGAGATAAGGTGCCAGAGCATCGCCAAAAAGCTTATCGCCCGCGAATGGAACTAAAACCAGCTTCCATTTACGGCGTGACTCCACCTACCAATTTCTGAGCCATAACAGTCTTCTTGTTGCTACTGAAGATGCCATGGCCCTAGATGCAAATTTGGTGGAATTGAGAGTGGCATCTGCAGTGAATTCCGCCGCTGCGATAATCTTATTAAGGCCTTGGTGAGACCGAAGGTCAGATATAGGCAATCTAATCTGGAGTTGGTGCAGCCACCATATGGATGCCCACGTGAGAGTGCCAGAAAATGGGAACGAGGCCAGAACTGGAATGTCAACAGAAGGCACTGCCAGGGAATTGTCCAGGGCCGCACTGACGTTGTAGAAACGCTAATCCAGAGAAGATGGGCGAGGACCTGCCGAAAGGGAAGCGCACTGTTTCTTGACTATGTCCAGGAACAAAGTGGGAGAAGGCAAAACCCCTGCATGGACTACAGGCTTGGAGAAGAATGAGTCTCCCTGGCTAGCGGGAATTCCTTGTGGCTCTGGAGCCACTTCCTCTGGCGACAGCTTGGCAGTGACCAAGGCCATGCTGAGTAATGGCCTGAAGAGAGAAGGATTGAAGATGAATGCAGAGGATGTCTGCTCTGGGCGAGAGTCCTCTTCCTCTGAAAGATTTTGGTCAAAGGTCTCACCCACTTCACGTTCTGAACAAGAGGAGTAATTGTGTTCAGATGGTGAAGCCCTTCCCTCCTCATCAACCTCCTCCCATTCTGGTAGAGAAGAATTGACCCTGAGGTCCTGGGGCCTGTGTAAATCTAGGTGATGTGGCAACTTATAGATTGAGAAGGGAGAAGGGCCTGAACCCTTTTCGGAGGTCGAAGGATTTGCTTGAAGCCTTCAGCCAATCCCTGCCTAATGGCCAAAGAGACAACATCTTGGATATCCCCTGGTCTATGCTCAAAGGTAGGGGCAGAAGGCCAAAGGCCTGCTGTTGAGGGAGTGAAGGTGGCTTCGGGCCTAGATTGAGAAGAGGTTCAAGGCGTGGAGGGAGCAGGGGGAGCATAGGGCCCAGAATCCTGTTGGAAATAAGGCCCAGATCTGCTGAGATCCTGAGGATCATTGTACTGCAAAAGCCTCAGGAGACCAGGATGGAGGATGAAAAGGCTCATAGATAACTTCTCCTCCCCTGGGAGGGCTTGGCTGGGGCCCACAGGTATCACGTGAAACCTGCTGTAGTTGCACTCCCTTCTGTTGAATAGTTCTGTTGAACTGCCTCTCTAGGGCTGCATGTCTGCGCTTTTCTGCCCTCAACTCAGCCTGAGTTGCCTCCTTAGGGGCTATAGCCTTAGCTCTGATTTTAGCAGCCACCTCCCTCTGGACTGATTGGGTGCATTGCCTACAACTTTTTCTGTTATTGGCTTAAGAGACTGTTCCACTGGGGGGGGGGGACTCTGCCTGACCCTTATCTTGCCCCATTTGAAGAATAAAGGCTCTTAGAATGGAAAGAAACTGTTTGTAAAATTTTTGTATTAAGCCCCTTAGGGTATAAATTGGCCCCCGGGTTTACGAAATGGCTGCTCATCTCGTGGTGGAAGGCTTCAATCCAAGATGGCCGCTGACTATGGGAAACAGGCTCTGAGATCGAATAATTTCTCCTTAGGCTATAAAGAGCCCTGAGTGAAGTAAGCAAAGGAAAGGGCAGCCTCTGGCCAAAGGATCAGCTGGCTGACACTGGTATTGGTTTGCCGATCGCTTTTTACGACCGCTCAAACTGCAGGCATGGGGCAGGCCGACGCTGCCCAACTTGCCTGAACAGCACTCTGGCAACACTGCTCCCAACCTTGCTTGAAAAGAGGGAAAACAGCACTGAAGATCGCTGGTGAGTGTTATCTAACAGAAGCTTTCAGAGACACAGCTACTGACTGAAAGGAGCTGAGTCAAAAGCTGGGGTCTCTTCCGGGGGCTGGCTTTTATATCTTAGTACAGACTCAGTTAAATGACATCATAGGAAGGAGTCAACCTTTCCTGGGCTCTCGATGCAGCATGGAGGAGAATTCCTTATGCCACCAGACTTGAAATTCTAGACCTAGAAAATCTAGAACTACGCCACCTTCGGTCCGATCTAAGTATAGGATATAAAATCATACATTGCAATGTCCTACCTGTCAATGAATACTTCAGCTTCAACCACAACAATACAAGAGCAAACAATAGATACAAACTTAAGGTTAAGCGCACCAAACTTGATTGCAGGAAATACGACTTCAGCAACAGAGTGGTCAATGTCTGGAATACTCTACCTGACTCTGTGGTTTCTTCCCCAAATCCCCAAAACTTTAACATTAGACTGTCTACTAGTGACCTCAGCCCTTTCCTAATAGGTCTGTAGGGGGCGTGCATAAGCGCACCAACATGCCTACCATCCCTGTCCTATTGTTTCTTTTATATTTTTTTATTTTTCTGATATGTATCCATGTATTCATAACTATGTTTTTACTTATACCTATTATCTTGTAAGTAATTGACAAACCAAATAAATAAATAAATAAATCAGTGTCTCTGTCCTAATATGATGGAAAACCTACATAACCTTGAGATCTTTGGTGGAAAGATGGGATAGATGAATACGAATTAAAACAACACCCAGCAACTTGGTTATAGCTCAAGGGGAAAGCGAGCTCATTACGCTTTGTTCAATTCAATGCTCTTTCCATTTCTTTTTTTCACCAGCATTAAAAGTTCCAAAATTTTGTTTTGCTGCGGATGTAAAAATCAATCCCCGTTTCTCTTCCCCACAAAAGAACTCAGTTTGCAAGACTGACACCTGATGCAAATCAGAGCAAAATGCCTTTCATCTCCAATCATTATCCCAGCAGGATCCCTTCTTCAATTATCCATCTCTTCATTATCTATGCATAGAATTGATGCATGAAGAAAAATGTGCTTTTCTCCCCCTTCCATCCCCCTGCCCACCCCATATGACCTCTGCTGACACCAGCAAGTTGAGCCAGAGAAACCTCCGTGGGCTGACCCAGGAATGCTTGATAGGAAGGAACCCAAATGATTTAATGTAATGTCTCTGTCTTTGGACTCACCAATTACAGAGAAATACCAATAATCAGCAGCCTGTTAAATTGGGACTTTTAATAAGATGTTAAAGTAGGAGGCAGCCTCTTAGTTTCTCTTCACTGCTCTCGTTTCTCAACAGCCAAGTGCAATTTTTACAAATGGTGATTGTTAAAGATCTGAAAGACTCTCAAAAAAGTCTTAGAAGGGGGAAAAGGTGATTTATAATCCAATGCAGTATTATGCATAAAACATCTTGGCTACTTTTAAAAAACATATATTTCCTTGTTTGTGTTTACTTTGTCTAAAAATCCAACTTTTAGTTAATTTTTAGTTAGGTCTAGTTTAGTTTAGTTTAATTGGAGCCTTGGTCTAATGGTTAAGGTGCCAAGCTAGAAAGCAGGAGTTCAAGTCCTACCTTAGGCATAAAAACCAACCAGGTGACTTTGGGCCAGTCAGTCTCTCTCAGCCCAACCCACGTCGCAGAGTTGTTGTTGTGGGAAAAGTAGGAAGAAGAAAGTGGATTGGATATGTTTGCCACCTTGAGCTACTTGTACAATTAATAAAGGTAGGATACAAATACAAACAAACAAATTAATTGATTAATTTACGTTCTATTTTAGATGCTGGTGGTTGCAACTAGATAGTCTTTCAGCCTTAACAGTTGTAAAAAGGAAGGAAATATTTGCTATTTCTTTTGTAGTTTATATTATTATTATTATTATTATTGTCATTGTTAAATAATAATAATAATAACAACAGCAGCAGCAACCTGGTCATCAAAACTATGTGATTATGGATGAAACACGTGACAGTGATTTCCATTTTCATTGGAGCATTTGGCACCATATATAAGAAGTATATCTAGAAATAACAGCTTCCTGGAATAACACCAGAGCAACTGCAAAAAAACGCTACTCGTCACATCATACATTTTAAGAAGGTACTTCGTTGATACCTAAGATGCTGGCAACAACTTGTATCAACCATTAGCACCAATCAATGGTATATGTGATTCATTTTTTAATGTTCACTTGATGGAGTTTCATGTTTAATGAATAAAGTATGATAATAATATTTGAAATGGTGTGCTGTAGTCCAGGGGTGTCATGAAGAGTCAGACATGACAATGACTGAAAGGCAACAGCCATGTGAGAAGGAAAGAGACGGTGAGAAATAGCCATCTCATGGATAGTTGAAAAGCACAATCAAAGGTGATTGCCTTGGGACAGAGGTATGAAACCCTGGTGTGTAATGCTGGTAGTCCTTCCCTTCATAGTTTAAATTCTTCAGCTTTTGTGCTTGAGTCATGCTGAGCTGTATATGCCAAGCTCAAGGTCTAAGGTGGAGGTTGCAAAGGTATTTTTTCAAGAGGCAACTGGACTTTCTTGTTTTGCTTCTCATCCATGAAGCTTCTTCAGCTTTGACTGGATGGTGGGGAATGGAAGGATTTCTACTCCTTGCAGACAGCTGGTCATCTGCATTCTTTCAGAGAGCCATTGAGGCTACTTGGAAGTTAACTGTGTCCTCAGGGTCACCCGAGTAGTGCAAATGGATGTCACCCCGAGGACATAGACAAACCTCCAAGTGGCCTCCATGACTCTCTTAAAGAATGCAAATGACCAACTCTCTCCAAAGAGCATAAATCCTTCAATTCCCCACCATCTAGTCAGAGCTGAAGAAGCTTCTTGGATGAGAAGCAAAACATCTTCAAAGAAAAACAAGGAAGTCCAGTTGCCTCTTGAAAAAGCACATTTGGGACAACTATGACCTGGATGTCTGAGAGTCTCCATAGATGTCTAAGGTGGATGAAAAATGTGGCTGGAGCAATAGAGTTCATTCTTTCAGACAGTGGCATAGAGATCTGTGACCTTCTACTTCTATCTAAGCAGTTTCATAAATATTTTTGCAAAAGGAAAAATAAATTTAAGGAGTTTTTTAAAAAAACTTTTAGAGAACTTTTGCTATTCTTATCTTGTCCAGTTCAATTTTTCCATGGATGTCACATCTGAGAAACCTCCACGCTTATTTCAAATTTCATTTTGTATAAATTTTCACTGGCAATTCTGGGTGATTTTCCTCAGCTTTCAGAAACATTCACATACAGCCTCTGAAAGCGGTAATCTGATTGCTTCCATTCTGAACTATTTTATAAACAGCTAACGTCTCACAAATTAGATAAAATCAGGCTCATAGTCTTTATTGAGAGAAAATACGTTTGACTCAATAACTTCCTGCATTTTGTCATTCATAACTGTGAAATACATCAAACATACTTTGAAATTGTGTAGATGATGCTATTGCCTCTAAATGATACAATCTAGTATTAGATTGTAACAATTCAGGGACCAAATCCATCCATCCAGTGTATGAAATATTAAAGTGCATGTAATTTATTGTAATATTTTCACTAGAATGATAGTCTTTAAAGTAAAACTTTTGAGAACAAGTAAATGTATCAAAAGCAATTTAATATGTATTGCCAACTGTACACCGTTGATGGCAATAACATAGTAAAATGTGAACTAAAAAAAAGGCATTATATGTTTTGCAAATTATGGGAGGCAGCTCTGGCACATAACTCAGATTACAAATGTTTAGGGTATGAGTACTACTTCAGGAGAAGATGAAAAGATTGTAGAGAATAACAGATATTTACAGCAATTTATAATCATCTTTTTTAATAGACTGCAACATTTGGAGCAGTGCATATTTTTAAAGAAAGCTCTTTTTTAATTTTGTATATTGAATTTAGAATAAATATAAACCAAACCAATTTTTCCTCTTCCTTAAATATTAATATCTTTTTGCACCTCTTTGATTTGCAGTTTTTAATTTTATTGTACTGTATATTAAAAATTGCTAGCTGCTCTGAGAAATGTATTAAAGAACGGGCTATACATCATTCCACTAAATGAAAAATAAATAAATTATGTTATTCCAAAGAGGGATTTGATAATTATTTCTCCTCTATATAAAACTATTGTATTTAATACTTAACAAAAACAAAAAAAGATACTGGTTTATAGTTTTAACTTCATACAACTTTCTTTTTGGAACTTAATACATTTTAAAACTTATTTCTCCTTCCAACAAGAAACTCCCATTAATTATAGAAAAAAGCCCAATGGAAATTACACCGAGGAATAATGAATCAAATCGCATCCTTCAATCTCTCTCTTAATCTCTTGACATTTGTCAAATCCCATATACCAGAGGTGTTCAATCTTGGCAACTTTAAGACTTGTGGACTTAAAGACTTATGAACTTCAACTCCTAGAATTCTCCAACCAGCATGCAGGCTGGGGAATTCTGGAAGTTGAAGTCCACAAGTCTTAAATATTCAGAGGTGAAATGCTGCCGGTTCGGCCTGGTTCACCTGAACCGGTAGTAAAAAAAATGCTACTGGTTCAGACAAACCTGGATTTCCGACAATCAGCTGTACATGTGATTTAGATTAGCTAGAAAGCAGGAAATCATCAGATTTCTTGCTTTCTAGCTAATATAAATCATGTGGCACAGCTGACCCCCACCTCGCTGTTGTATTTACCTTGGAAGTCTTCAAAATGCTTCTTTTTTCAACATCCAGGAGGCTTCCCTGAGGCCCAGTAGGCCAAAAATTGGTTGGGGGGGGGGGTGCTGAGAAAAAAAAAAGACTTTTGACCCCCCAGTCACACAACCACATAGCCATGCCCACCCACCTGGCCATACTCACCTAGCCACGGCTACCTAGCCATGCCCCCAGAACAGGTAGTAAAAAAAACCGAATCCCACCACTCCCTGTATTGCACCGTCTTCCTCCAACCTTGATGCCCTCCCAGTCTGTGGTTTTCAAACCCCAGAATTCCTAACAGTACCAATACCTGCTGGGAAATTTTTGAACTCTATATATTCAGAAGAAAACCAAGTTGGGAGAGGGTGATTGTATGGAGAGCAGAGCATACCAAGTTGTTGCTATCTGTCTTCTATATTGTTGTGTAGGAAATGCTCAACAAAAAACTCCATAAATTTATGGGAGATTTGGGATGAAGAGATATTTGTTTAACCTTAGACAGAGCAAAGAGTTATTATATGTTGCAATGAAGGTTGGAAGTGACTTTTTAACATTTTTTTTCTTTATTATTGTTTTCTTTTCTTGGTTTTTTTTCTTTTTGCCTGCACTTTTTATTCTTTCTTTCCATTCTCATTTCTTTCTCTAAGTTTAGCCTGTATTAGTTTTTTTTTTTTAACTATTGTAATAAAAATTCTATTATATAGAGAAAGAGTGAGAAGATGAAAGGGAGAAGATTAAAAAAAAGTCCAAGACAAGGTTGAAAGACTGAAATTAATAGGGTGGAATTTAACAGACATAAATTTAAATTTAGTAGAACTCAACATGTAAACACTGCCTGTCAATCTGTTCTGTGTTGTTTGGTCAAATCTTTCACCTTGCTTATTATTGATTGTTGATTTTTTTAAAAAATCTTGTATTGATAGTTCTTCAGATTTGATCTGCTGTCGGATCGTGTTTAAATCAGATAAAAAACTCCATATAACAGATGGAAGATGATCAAACTTTGATGACTCCAATCTATTGGAGCCACATATTTCTATCTATTTGCAATAATAACACTAGGGTTTCCATTAGAGTTTTATACGTATAATTATCTTAATATTTCTAATGTACATGTACTATACATGAACATTCTGCCTTGAGCAGGGGTGTCAAACTCAGTTTCATTGAGGGCCACATCAGGGTGGTGTTTGACCTTGAGGGGGAAGACAGGGAGCATGGACAGGATTAGGCATGGCCAGCACGACATCATTCATAGGACACTTGTGGTGGCCAAGTGCTAAGGCAAAATTTCCCTGAGACTCTCCTCACTCTTATTATAATCTCCTTCCTTCCTTCCTTCCTTCCTTCCTTCCTTCCTTCCTTCGTTCCTTCCTTCCTTCCTTCCTTCCTTCCTTCTCTTCTTTTTCCTTCCTTCCTCATTCTTCTTTCTTCTTCCTTCTCCTCTCCTTATTTTTCCTTCCTTGCCCTTCTTGCATGCTCAAATGCAAAATGGGAGACATTTCTCCTTTTCTTTTGGTTTTAGTTTGTTTTGATAGCTCTCTGCCAGCTAAAACAGAGCTCAATGGGGCTGCATGCAACCCCCCTGTGACACATTTTTGCTGGCAGAGGCACCACAGGCTGGTCCTTTGCTGTTTCCACGCTGGCCCCACAGTCCAGATCAGTAGTGGGATTCAAAAAAATTTTACTGCCAGTTCTGTGGGTGTGGCTTGGTGGGCGTGGTTTGGTGGACATGGCAGGGGAAGGATACTGTAAATCTCCATTCCCATCCCGCTCCTGGAGGAAAGTTACTGCAAAATCCCCATTCCCTCCCCACCCTACTAATCTGCTTTCCAGCTCCGTTCTCCTGTGCAGGGCAACAAAAGAAGACCCAGCCAATCAGCTGAGACTCAGGAGGCGGAGAATAGATGAGGGCGGGGCCAGTCAGGGGTAGTATTTGCCAGTTCTCTGAACTACTCGAAATTTCTGCTACTGGTTCTCCTGAACTGGTCAGAACCTGCTGAATACCACCTCTGGCCCACGGGCTTTGAGTTTGACACCCTTGCATTATCTATCTATCTATCTATCTATCTATCTATCTATCTATCTATCTGGATACCCATACTTTGTAATGACACTATGTGATTGGGCTATGCAGGAGAAATCGAGTTCACAATATGTTGGCTCAGTGGAGGTCAGTGATTGAAACACATAAGGGAATATAGCTCCCACCACCTTAAGTCTGGAAGCAGTTCGACAGGTGGAAGGCATAGACATTTTGGTGAGGTACTGACATTTAGTACTGTAAGGAGCTCCAGACCACTCCCGAGAGAAGGAATGGTACATCTGCCAGTTTGAACTGAGATAACGGAATGTGAGAAAACTGGAAGTTCAGAGTTCTTTTCAGGTGGGAAGGTAGAGTAGAATGTCTAACTCTTTAGCATCAGTGCGTGTTAATAGAAGGCAACTGGCAGTTGGAACAGAGTTCTTTTCAAGTGGGGAGGCAGAGTAGAACTCCTTAGCATCAGAGCATGTTAATTACTGTATTAAGAAATAGTAATGATCTGATGGTCATTTCGAAAAATCCTTTCTTAGTGAGCACCTAGAAGCCAAGAGGAACATAGTACCAAATTTCAAGTTTGTAGGCTTTACGGTTTTGGAGATTTCACGATGAGTGAGTGGTTCTTGGCTTTTATATATATAAATTATCTTAATATTCATAATGTACATTTACTATACATAAGCATTCTGCCCAGGAATCTCAGTTTTTCTAACATTGCCAGTTATAAAACAGAAGGAGAAGATATATTTGCACACTGAACAGATAGGCTCCAATAATTGCAGGCTTTTGTAAAAATTCACCAACACATTATTTTTCTCCAGTGCTTCAGTATCTATCTATTTGGCTGTTCCATCTCATGATGGAAAGAAAATTGTCTATTGCTTATTGTGACTGCAGTACTAATACGGGTGCTTGATCACTTTTTAGACTCCTCTCGCCTATCATCCTGTTTCCACTTGTCCCCAGCTTGATGCATTTTTGACGCTGGCAGAAAAGACATAAAAGTAACACTTTTTATACACACACACACACACACAAAATGAACTGTCAAAACGAAGTTCTGAAACCAATCTAACCAAGTTCCATGAGCTATAAAGTTAGAAGAGGCAGAAAGTAGTAAGAAAAATGCATTTTACATTTTAGAAAAGTTTTTTTTCCCCCTGACTCTGAATTAATCCATAAACCAGTTAATTACTAGCTTCAAAGACTGCCTCTCATTTTTGAAGATCCTAAACGTGCATCTAACAGTGCAGAACAAGAAAGGGATGATTAGAGATATTCAAGACAAATAGCAATATCACAAATACATTAACGTCATGTCTAATTTTGCCAAAAAAAACCCTAATATTTCAACAAAAGAAGAAAAAGATGTTTTTTAACATCCTTACATTTATTTAAAATTACATTTTTCCTCAAGGCAAGATTTCTTGAGGTTAATTACTCAGACAGCTATCAAAAGAATTAACATTTCTCTAAGTGCAACAGGCAAAGACTAAGACTTTTAAGATGCCTGTTATGAAGCTTTATTATAAAAACACAAGACGTGGTTGCTAGATGTGATCATAGGCACATCTTGTCTCTTGCTATTAAGAATGATCAGTAAGATATTTTCAGATAACCTACCAGCAAGCTATGAAAATAACAATTTCTCCATTTTTTTTTTGTCACCCATGAACTTTTGTTCTGATTCTACAGTACATCTTGGTATTTATTCTTAATTCGAGGTTACATTTGCATAAGATTTTGCAATAGGAGAGAATACTAAATTACAAACGAGTTATAAATTGTCAGATATAAAAAGCAGATCCTTAAGATTCCCCAGACAGAAAGCAAAACATATGTTCTATTATCTGAATAATGTATTTTGCTCCAAAGGATATATACCACCAAAATACACAAACCAGGTCACTCAAATCAGCCCATTATTTCAAACATCAGAAAAATCACCAACATTCCAAATCACTGCAGAAAAAATAATGACTACCAACCCACCTTCAATTGAGGACCTGTATACTGCATGAGTCAAAAAGAGGACTCTGAAAATATTTACATCCCAGACATAAACTGTTTCAACACCTTCCCTCAAAATGACACTATAGAGCACTGCACACCAGAACTACTAGACACAAGAACACTTTTTTCCTGAACACCATCACTCTGCTAAACAAATAATTCCCTCAACGCTGTCCAACTATTTACAAAGTCTGCACTACTATTACCGTTAATCTTCTCATCACTCCTTATCACCCATCCCCTCCCACTTGTATGACTGTAACTTTGTTGCTTGTATCCTTACGATTTATATTGACTGTTTTCTAGTATGATTGCTTATTGTACACTATGATTATCATTAAGTATCATACCTTATGAGATTATTTGCACCAAGACAAATTCCTTGTGTGTCCAACCACACTTGGCCAATAAAGAATTTATCCTATCCTACTCTATCCTACCCTACCCTACCCTACCCTACCCTACCCTACCCTACCCTACCC
>NW_020769310.1:3352781-3381697 GCF_900518735.1 Pseudonaja textilis | reverse complement strand
CCTACCCTACCCTACCCTACCCTACCCTACCCTACCCTACCCTACCCTACTCTACCCTACTCTACTCTACTCTACTCTACTCTACTCTACTCTACTCTATTCTATTCTAAATCACACAAAAGACAAGAAAGCACAGATTTCTTAAGAAAGCTGGAATCTGTTGATGATCTCTAGACCATACCATACCATCCCAGCAACCATGGATATTGAGACAATCCATCTCAATATCTACAAGAAAAATAAACTTTTGGGTATTTAAAACATCATCATTGACAAGATAAAAACACATCCAGATATCAGGGTTTGAGACATCTTATTTAGTCCAAATGACTATGTTTTGATAGCACTGCATGACAGGTCTATGACTGTCTTTAGATCCCCACTCAGTTTAAAATAGCTACTTACCCACTTTTAGGAATAACAACACAACCACACAAAGATGAGGACCAAAACTTGCCAGGTCTGCCTTCACATTTACAACTGCACACAACATCACCTACAATGTTATTACTTTCAGATTCTTGTCATCTGATGCATGCCATCATGTGCCAACAATTTGTCCCTCTAGATTCTACAAGGCACAAACTAGCCAGACTTTGTGCAAAATAATACATGGGTCCTAGTTGGACATCAGAACTGCCAACAGCAACAAGGCAATAGCACATTTCAGCCTATCAGGACCCTCCTTCAAAACATCAGGGGTAGAAGTTTGTCTACCACATTCGCAATCAGTTACAAAAATTGGCCACCAAATTCCAATCTATCAAAAAAAATAATAATAATCTAATCCATTCCAGCAGACTTGAGCAGGGAAAGTGGATTGTTTGTCCTTTCACTTTGCAAACTGATAGTAACACTGAGCCAGCAGCTCTCTTCTGAGTCTCAGTCTCAGCTATTTCTTAAAACCGCTTAACTTTCCACCATTTTCCTGTCAAGCCTTCTCTCATCTTTTAACTCCTGTAATAGCATACCTTCTCTCACAAGTGATCAAGTGAGCTGCTGTCCATGAAACCTTATAGCAGTAGCACTTCGACTTAAATACTACTTCATAGCGCTTGTCAGCAACTCTGGTTTACAAGGTCACTGTATTGCCCTCCCAACAATCTGGGTCCCTATTTTACCAACCTCAGAAGGCTGAGTCAACCTTGAGCCGGTCAGGATTGAACTCCAGGCTGTGGGCAGTTAGCCTACAATACTGCATTCTAATCACTGCACCACCACAGCTCCTCAATAAATGAGACTTATGTCTCAATAAAGTTGATCAGCTTGGAAAGTATTACAGATTCCACATATTCTAACTTTGCAAATGAAAGAAACCTTTTAAAAAAAATCCCTTCAGGCTTGTAATTCCATCTTCAAATAAGCCATAAAATATCTTCTCATTCCAACCTGGATCCTTACCTGCTACTGAAACTTTGGCTGTTCGACTGATGATAGCTCCAGTTCCTTCTAACGATGCTTCACATTGATAAAGGCCTTCATCGGGTTTATGATGTCTGGAATGGACAATATTTTGTATCAAAAGAGATCCATTGGAAAACTGCTGTCTTCTCTCGTCCACTGCCAAGTTTAAAAAGACGCCATCCTTCTTCCATTTGATTACAGGAAATCCTTGATCCGATTCTGCCATACAGTTCAACAAAACATTAGTTCCCCGTGTGGTGACGGCATCTGAAGGTTCAATCAGGAAGTGCAATGTTGTAAATCCCATAATCTGTGCACCTGTTGGGATGAACAGCCAAGAACAATGCAGTTAGTCATATGCCAGGAAAGCCTTCTTTCTGCAAGTTAAATATTCCCAAAATTGGAAACTTTCCTCAACTTTATCTTCAAATAAATAAGAATATAAGTACAAATACACACAAAGAAAGAGAGAGAGAGGTGGTATTCAGCAGGTTCTGACCAGTTCTGGAGAACCAGTAGTGGAAATTTTGAGTAGTTTGGAGAACCAGCAAATACCGCCTCTGACTGGAGATTTACAATATCTTTCCCCTGCCATGGCCACAGAACCAGTAATAAAAAAATTTGAATCCCACCACTGTGCGCACACACGCGCACACACACACACATATATACACAGGTTTTTTTGACCTGAGCTGGAACATTAATTAAATTTTGATTTTAATTTTAGGAAACATTCTGACTACAATTTAAGGTTACCAATTAAAATAATCACTGTCTGTTCTGAACCAAAATGAAACGAAAATTAGGAAACATACTGTGTCACATGTGGTTGAAGCATCACACACAAATATTCAAGGTTTAGGGGTTTACATTGCAAGAAGATATGATTGTTTCCTCATTCCCTCCACCTGACATACACACACCCACTTATTCTATTTTAGATACAAAAATAAATTCTAAATATACCTAAATTAAATTTACCTTAAAGTTTGCTTGGGATATATATATATATTGAAATATACAAATATACATACATATTTTCCTACTGTTCATTAAAGTAAAGAAGTATTTATTCAAGCATATATTTTCATCCTGCCATCTGCAGAAATCAAATAACGAGGAAAGATAGACTAATTTGCAATTTCAGAATTCAGCCAAACTCCCCAAGGCCTTTTAACTTTCCAAATCTCAACAGTAAGTTGAAAAAAAAAAGAAATAGTTAGCATCAAATGCATCTAAAGCAGATGCAGACAACAAATGGTCAAAATTGGGAGCATCCTATCAAATTCTGTATCTGTCAACAGTGGTGTCCCCCAAGGCAGCGTTCTAGGACCAACTCTCTTCATACTCTACATAAATGACCTCTGTGATCAAATCAAGAGCAACTGTGTTCTCTTCATTGATGATGTAAAGCTATTCAACACCACAGGCAATACTGCTATCATTCAAAAAGACCTTGACTATGTATCAGAATGGTCAAACAAATGGCAACTTCAAATCTTAACAAATAAATGCTCTGTCCTACATATTGGTAAAAAAAAAATCAGAAAATACAGGCTGAATAGTCAAGACCTTGTTGATAATCTAAACTCTGTCAATGATCTTGGAGTACTCATCTCAAATGACCTAAGTGCTAGACCCCACTGTAACTACATAGCCAAAAAGGTGTTAAGAGTTGTTAACCTAATCTTACGTAGCTTTTTCTCTGGTAATATTACACTACTAACTAGAGCATACAAAACATTTGCTAGACCAATGCTTGAATACAGCTCATCAAGTCTGGAACCCTCATTACGTATCTGATATTAACACAGTTGAGAAAGTCCAGAAATATTTCACAAGAAGAGTTCTCCACTCCTCTACTCATTGCAGAATATCTTATGCCACCAGACTCGAAATTCTAGACCTAGAAAACTAGAACTCTGCCACCTTTTGTCCGATCTAAGTATAGGATATAAAATCATACATTGCAATGTCCTACCTGTCAATGAATACTTCAACTTCAACCATAACAACACAAGAGCACACAATAGATACAAACTCGAGGTTAAGCGCACCAAACTTGATTGCAGGAAATACGACTTCAGCAACAGAGTGGTCAATGTCTGGAATACTCTACCTGACTCTGTGGTTTCTTCCCCAAACCCCAAAAACTTTAACCTTAGACTGTCTACTATTGACCTCATCCCTTTCCTAAGAGGTCTGTAGGGGGCATGCATAAGCACACCAACGTATCTACCATCCCTGTCCTATTGTTTCTTTTATATTGTTTTTATTTTTCTTATATGTACCCATGTATTCATAACTATGTTTTTATTTATACCTATTATCTTGTAACCAATTGACAAATAAAATAAATAAATAAATAAAATATACAAAAAATAAAATATCTTAAGATCTAATTCTCTTTAGAGGGCTCAGCTTGTGTTCCACTCTAAGTGTTTTATTATTCCTATCTTAGTCTTCCACAGAGGCCACACATAGGCCATACCTGTGTTTCTTTAGTACAACTTTTGAGCATATCTGCACAAGCTGGAATATTGTGTAAATTGAAATTTGGCTATCCGCTAGTTTTTAGCTTTCTTAAATATTCCAAATCCAATCCAATTCTCATCTTCAGATTACATCAAAACAAATCAAAAAATATACTTTAAAGTCAATGTTATCTTCCTTAAACACTAGTGGTTAGTGCTTTAACCACTACATCCAACAGACTCTCTAATGTGATATATCAACATCTAAAACATGAGGCTATATTTAGATCAATGGCAAAAGAAATAAATACTTAAAGAGTATATTTTGTACAACTTTTGACCATATCTGCACAAACTGGAATATAGTGTAAATCCAAATTTATCTACCTACTAGTTTTTAACTTCCTTGAATTTTCGAATCCAAACTCATCTTCAGATTACACCAAAACATATCAAAAAAGGTACTTCAAACATGTAATTTCTTTCTTTTTTTACATTTCTTATTTCAAAGTTTAACAGTTAAGAATTAATAGAAAGAGCATATATATACAGGAGACCTCAGACAAAAGGAGGCTGAGAAGTTCCAAATAATGTAATTTCCAATGGGCTTTTCAAACATGTTTCTTTCTTGAATGTTTCAGATTTTAATGAGACAGAATCAGAGGTGGTATTCAACAGGTTCTGACCAGTTCTGCAGAACCGGTAACGGAAATTTTGAGTAGTTTGAAGAACTGGCAAATACCCCCTCTGACTGGAGATTTTACAGTATCCTTCCCTGTCATGCCCACCAAGCCATACCCACAGAACCAGTAGTAAAAAAAAATTGAATCCCACCACTGGGATTTAGGGGAAAACCAGGGTAAATTAATTCCATTTACATATTCCACTCTATTTGCAGGAAAGTACAAGATGCTTGTTTCTTCATTTCCACTGCCCAGTCATTTTGTGGAAGATGTATTTTAAATGTTTACTTCCAAAGCATCCTAGCATAGATTGCTGAGATTTTTAAGAATAGCGTTGCAATTATGTGATCTCAAATGGCTTCAATTATCAGCCTGAAGCCCTTATTGGTGAAATCCAATTTCCAAGTATTGAAGCACTAAGAAAAACATCTTTCAACCAAATTCCAGAGACATCTTTTCATAACAAGATGTAAGATTCTTAAAGGATTTAACATCTTTCCCACCACTCTTCTTCCCAGATAAGCCGTCTACCATCTTACCAAAAGAAAACAAATTCCTTATTTTGAAACAGTGGCACTTTATTGCTTTCAGTATATCAAGTACATAAAGTCACGGGAGTTAAACAAAGATTAACTCTCTTTTGATGCAATTACCCCTGCCAGCTTCTGCAATTTCAGTTATTCATATGCAGTCAAAAGCTACAGTTATCTGAAAATTGCTTTGGTATATGATGCTTAACAGCTTGAATAACTACTGAACATTTTTTTAGAATATGAAAGGAATGTAAACCTTCTTTGAAATATACTACCACTTCAAAGTAGTTCATGCATGAAAAAAACAAGTGGGAGGTGTCACTTGGTTATATACAACAAGAATAATATGAAATCTGTCGTACAGATTGTTCTGAACAATCCTTGTAGTTCTTGTAAAGTGTTATCAAATTACAACAGCCATTATAAGTTGAAGTCAAGTTTCTACAATGGAGATAAGATGACTACTGTATAATTCTTAGAAGCAACAAATAACAAGAATAATATGAAATCTGTCCTACAGGTTGTTGTGAGCAATCCTTGTAGTTCTTGTAAAGTGTTATTAAATTACAACAGCCATTATAAGTTGAAGTCAAGAATCAACAACAGAGACAAGATGATTAGTGTATAATTCTTCGATGCCACAAATAACAAGAATGGTATGAATTCTGTCCTGCAGGTTGTTGAGAGCACAACCAAGAAATTCTTGTAGTTTGTCTTATAAAGTCTTATCAAATTACAATAATCATTGTAAGCTGAAGTCAAGAATCAACAATGGAGACAAGATGATTACTACAGAAGCAACAAATAACCCAACAAGAATGATATGAATTCTGTCCTACCAACTGTTGAAAGCATGACCAAGAAATCCTTGCAATTTGTCTTATTACAGCTTATCAATTTATTACAATTATAAGTTGAAGTCAAGAATCAACATTGGAGAAAAGATGACTACTGTGTAATTCTTAGATGCAACAAATAATTAACCTTAAAAACCAATTGGTTTGAGATATTATGTGGGTATGATCTTGGAAAACAGAAGGAAAAGTCAGGGAAAGGGTCAGATAAAGGCAGTTTAGTCTGCAAAAGGAATGGGAGAGTAGCAAGCATCTCAACTACTGTATAAATTCAATGGGAAAGAAACGTATTTTTAGACTTGTAAGATTCTGGTAATGTAACTTTACAGTAAATTAGAATTATTTCATCTTGCTATGCTCCCTGTTTGAACTAATGTAAGGCTGATACTAACCAAAATGTACACTATGTTTTTTATTTTTATTATTACAGCAAACTTTTACATAATTATTCTCTTTCAGGGTTTTTTATTTTGTTTTGTTTTTGTTTCTGTTTTTCATTTTTGCTCTAAAGTCTTCACAGTGTGGATTGTTCAAACATTTTCTGAAATAGCCATAGATCGAAGAAAGACTCAATTAATTAGAACACCGCTTTAGAACTGTCTTAGGAAACACATCACTAATATGACTTGGTCTAAGAAGATTTGCTATGTTTCTCAAGTGAGCTCTTCTATTAATTTATGAGTATCAGCAGTTTGACGGAACAATGTTTTGAATAAAGTATATTCCCTCAATTACATAAAATTGAGGCGCACCCTTAAAGAGCATCTTGAATGTTCCATAGCCTTTCAAGTACTACTACCTAAACCTTCATAATGAGGTCAAAATTCTGTCTTCTGTTTCTTCCAGATTTCATTATCTACTAGACACAAATATAATCTGTACAATTTCTTTCACTACAGATTTCACACTCACCCATTTTACCCTTTTAATGAAACAAGTCTGTATTTATCAGAAATTTGCAGCCAATTCTGTCATACATTAACTTCTTTAAGTCAGAAAACAAGAGTATTGAAAAACTGGGGATTTTTTTTTTTGCCTGAGTGTGGAATAGAACATGAATAGACCTACCCAGGGGTGGGATATGGCAGGGTTAACTATTGGTGCAGCTGTTCCTTGTTTGGCAGCTGAAGTTGAAATAATCAGGAAATAAAGATCGGGTAAGAGCCCGGGTGGGTGGGTGGGCAAAAACATCAGCAGACATAGAACCGGTTCTAAGTCTGCTGCTCTTCAGAGCTACCATTTCTACAGAGGTGGACAGAACTGGTAGAAACCCACCCCTGGACCTACCCCACTTAAGTTGTCTGGGTGACTGATAAAACAATAGCTACAAGAGATGGGAAATTCTAATTCTTTGCTGGCATATAGTCCTGATGTTGTTGCCAAATATGGTAGACTACACCATACCTTTCCAAACCTCCACAGGGGTGGGCTTCAAATATTTTAGCAAAGGGTTCTCTGCCTGTTTGCTGGGTGGGTGTGGCCATGGTGGGTGTGGCCTAGTCAGTTTCCTGCACCATGGTGAGGAGATGTTTTTGCCCTCCCCAGGCTCTGGAGGCTTTCCTCGAGCCTCCGGGAGGCCAAAAATGGCTTCCCTGGGCTCAGGGGGCTCTCTGGAAGCTGGAAACAGGCCCATTTCTAGCCTTCCCAAACTTCTGGGAGGCCTGTTTTTCGCCCTCCACGAGCCTCTGGGTATGTCCTACACTTAACTGCATTCAAAATGGATTGCATGGGGACTCCTGGGAGGGGAGGGGCAGGGTGGGTGGGGACAGCCAGGAGTGGGCTTTGGGGGGGGGGTCTCCAAACTGCATAGAATCTTAGCTAGGGGTTCTCCCGATCTCCTGCGAACCCCAGCAACCCCACCCCTGAACTTTCGTAAGATTTCCTTGACTTCAGACTTCCTTCTCTTCTCCTAAAATACCCTTTGATAGTTGAACTTAAAGCAGCAGCAACATCTGATGCTGCACCTCTTGTGATATGGACATTTATTTTACACTAGCCTCAAGGTTTACAATATGGCAAAAGGAGGGAACCACATTTATCTGATAGGTTTTTGCCTCACCTGAAATAAGTGCATATGAATAGAAATATTTCGTGTTTTCTGAGAAAATAAAAGGAAGTGGAGAAAATTGTCAATGATTACAGATATCAGAGCTGTCAAATATCAGTAATAGAGTTATCAAAGTCTGGAATATGTTACCCGGTTGTCTTAGCTACCAACTTTCACAGTTTTAATTCTATCTTAACTTCTGTGGACCTCGCCTCATATTTAAGAGGTTCCTAATAGAGGGGGTGGCTCAGTGACTAGCAACACTGTTCTTGTCAATCAGAAAGTTTGGCAGTTCAGCGGTTCAAATCCTTAGCACCGTGTAACAGAGTGAGCTCCCATTACTTGTCCCAGCTTCTGCCAACCTAGCAGTTCGAAAGCATGTAAAAAATGCAAGTGGAAAAATAGGGGCCACTTTGGTGGGAAGGTGTAATAGCATTCCATGTGCCTTCAGGCATTTAGTCATGCCAGCCACATGACCATGGAGACATCTTCGGAGAGCATTGGCTCTTCGGCTTTGTAACGGAGATGAGCAGCGCCCCCTAGAACCAGAAACAACCACCACGTATGTGCAAGGAGAACCTTTACCTTTAAGGGGTGTGTGTAAGTGCACTAGCGTGTCTATTGTCCCCATCATATTTTAACTTGTTTATTCATCAAAGGAATGAAGGAATTTATTCATCAAAGGAAAGTTACAAGTTTGAATGAGAAAAATGAGAAAAAAATTAAAATATGGTGGGGACAATAGACACACTAGTGCACTTACACACACCCCTTAAAGGTAAAGGTAAAAGTTCCCCTCGCACATACGTGGTGGTTGTTTCTGGCCCTAGGGGGCGCTGCTCATTTCCATTACAAAGCCGAAGAGCCACTGCTGTCCGAAGACGTCTCCATGGTCATTTGGCCAGCATGACTGTTGAAAAAGTTGAAAAAAATACAATGCTGAGTCCTTTAGAAGATCAGTCATTGCTGGAGAGGAGGAACTTAACTTCAAAATCTAAATGTAACTTCTCATTTTTTTTCTGTCCTTCTCCTTTCCTCTCACTCTTCCTATTATATTTCCATTCCTATCTCTTTCTCTTTCTTTATTCTTTCTGCCGCAACTTCCCTTTCTTGCCACACCATTTCTATTATGAATGTAAAGTTATCCATCCATCCATTCATTCTTCCATAACTGCTGGGAAAACAAACATGAATAATGCTTTATTGATTATTTGGCTTAAGTCATCTGTATATGAAAGGAAAGGGTATATTCAAGGAGTGGATCTCATAAATGGGCTAATTAATTTTAACCAGTTCTTCTTAATCTAATTAATATTGAATGCTGTGCCTTATTCCAGCATCTTTGCATAGGTTATCTGGTATTTGTGTACACATTTATATCAACACACAAGTAAGTGAAATGTATCATTGATTGGAAGTGGCCTCTATCAATAATCTCAGAGTACCTAAGTTAAAATTCTCCAGAAATTTTATCTGCATTTACCTTTTATTAAAAACAAAACTTTTTGAGGAGATAATTTTAAAAACAGCCATACCTTCAAGTAAATATTCTAGTAGCACATATTTTGTACATATAAGTAACTGAATTCTACTAGTGTCTCTCACCCAAATGCATTGAATAAGAATAAACAAATATTATTTAGATTAACAGGTAGGATTTGTTAGGGTTTTTTTGTCTGGCTAAAATCCTGGAATCCTGGAAAGTTCCACCATCTTCCTAAATCAATTGTGTGAGCAAATGGTGAAAAGATAACAGATATTAAAGACAATCTTAAATGTTCTACAATAGAAGTGATCAAGAACAGAATCTCTCACCTGGAAGTTTTTGGGAAATCAGTGAACTACCAAAACTGATTAATTAGAAGTAGTAAAAACTTTTCAGGATCAAGTAATGAAGCTTTGATACCCAAAGTATTGGCTCTTCTGGAAGATTATAAGTTTCTATAGATACCTGACATTTTAGTAATCCTTCCCAAGGAAAAAAAAATATTCTGCATTTAAGAATTGCTTTTAGCTAGATTATTTGATTTCCCATTCATTGCCAACTAAAGTTAATGCATGTAATGGGGTCGCCACTAAAAATTGACTTGCTTCTATGAAGTTTATTGCTCTATTTCATGAAAATCTGCATTCTTTAAGTGATCTATTAAAATACCTTTTCTAAATTATAAAATGGTGTAGGAAATAGCAGGTCTTATTTATACCAACAGGAACATTACTGTTTTTGATTAAAACATGAGTTTGAGGTTGTATTATGGCACAGACATCATATTGAAGTTGATTAAAATTGAATTTTTAGAGGAAAAAAAGTCCAAGAAATGTTATTGCTTTATGCATCCCATTTATCTCCAGACCGATATATAGACTTTTTATTGCACTTTGTGTGACAATAATAATAGGAGAAGGAAGAGAAATCTAGTACTTTAAAACTTAAATTAAGTAATATAATAATAGATTCTGTACATCTATTTGAAATGTAAATGTAAAGCTGTATATAAGATCCCCAACCAATAAGGAATCATTTCAATGTTGTTCTAATCTATATAATACTGACAAAACAATTAATCAGTGGAAAGACTTGCCTGCAGAAGTTCTGACTGATCCAAAAATGGAGGTTTTAAAGAAGAGATTGGACAACTACTTATCTGAAATGGTATGAGTAAAAGGTTGGACTAGAAGATCTTCAAGGTCCCTTCCAACTCTGTAATTCTGTTATACTAATTCTTCATCAACAGAAGACAGACACCTTCCACAGCAAAATGTTTGTCATATTCATCCAGGGAGTGGGTTTCTACCGGTATGGACTGGTTTTATAGAACCAGTTGTTATAATTCTGCGCAGTTCAGAGAACCGGCAAATAATGCTACTGGCTGGCCCTGCCCCTCCCTGCCTCACCCCATCCAATCACTCCTTATCTTGAATGCATGCCATCCAACATGCCGGTGTTGTGCCTTCATCTAATTTTTGTTAAGCTGCTATTTTCCCCCTTTCCCCCCCAACGATCAGCTGTTCCGACTATCAGCTATTCCGCACAATTTAGATTACCTAGAAAGCAAGGAATCATCGTATTTCTTGCTTTCTAGCTAATCTAAATCATTGTTGTACTGCTTTGCCTTTGCCCCAGAAGGCTTTCTTGAGGCCCAGACAGGGTAGTATTCAGGGAGTTGGGGAGGAGGGGGGAGAGAAGTGGCCTGAGAGCAGAGCTAAACCTTCTTAGGACTGAAGCTTCGATTTTTCAGTGCAGACTCAGGCAGCAGATTGCAGAAAGGTAGATCTGTGAGTGAATCTGTGATTCTGCAAGCGACTCAATCTGTCTGCCTGCTTTGCCTGATTTGGGGTAAAAGTTGCTCCTTTTTAATAAAAAGAATCAATATTTACATAAATATTTACAATATTTACATACAAGTCATGCCCAGACAGTCACTTGATCACAAAGCCACGCCCAGTCATCAAGCTGTGCCCACCCAGTCACATGACCAGCAAGCCACAAATTAGGCCACGCCCACAGAAATGGTTGTTAAGATATTTGAATCCAACCCCTGCATTCATCCTAAGATCAAGTGCTATCCTTACACAGCTTCTTTCCTTCAAGAAATAGCCACTATAACTAAATCTGTGAAGTTGGAAAAAGTGCTTATCCCAATAGTTTGGGATCAAAAATACATTAGCTTGTTGCTTTCCATTTGACCCAAAATCTATAGTGAAGCTTTTTCAAAAAAACCTCTGTTTTTTAATCAGGTAGGCATTATACTGTAATTATGCCCAAACCAGACAAGTATCAACTATTTGTTCTCTTTGCAGACCAATTTCTTTGATAAATGTGAACAGTAATATTTTAACCACTACTTTGGCCTACAGATTATTGGATGTTTTTCAAACGATCATCCAGCCAATTCAGGGTAAATTTATATTGGGCTGTCAAACTTTTGATTTTTCAGTAATTTTCCTGCTTCTATTCCAAACAGAGAAGACTTAGCAGATATAATTATTTTTGAATACTGAGAAAACTTCTGATATGGTCTCTTAGCTGTTGTTGAGGTGGATTTTGATTTATGTTTGATATCTGCAAAATTTTATATATTGGATTGGTATGATTTATTCAACTCCCAAATTACAAGTGATTATTAACAAGGCCTCTTCTCTACAGATGAATTTATATCAAGATACACATCACACATTTTTTTCTCCTTTTCTTTTTAATGTGACTTTAGAACCTCCTTCAATGTCTAATTAGAGATTTTAAAAATACGAATAGAATTACAACGGGGGCAGAAGATAAGATTTTATTATAGGCTGATTATATGTTTTATAAATAGATTAGGAATGTTCTTCATCTTATCTTATTAATGCAGTCTGGGGTTGTAAAAACTGGTGTAAATCTATTTGGTGCTATTCGGTCAGAGCCACAATTTAGAAAAGTATAAAAAAAATGGGGGCTTAGGTTCTGTCCATTCTTCTTTGTTTATCTTGGCCATATAAGTTCTAGAAACCCTCCCCGAATCATAAATAAACTTAAATATCCCTTGTTTTCATGCAGATTGAAAAATCTGTCTAAACCAGAGTTGCCCAACCTTTATGGGTTGGTGGCCTGGAGTGGGGGAAGGAGGAAAGAGGGGATGATTTTGTGGGAGGGCCAAGCACATATGTTCATGCATGCATGCGCATGCACTCCCATGACATCTGAAGCAATGGTCATGCAAGCAAGGCCAAAAGCATCCACAACAAGCCTCACCAAGTGGGGCTGTCTACGCATACACCGGCCAGCCCCTCACATGGCCCAGTGGCAATTAGCCAGGGGCCCAGTAGTAGGTCATGGACCAGAGGCTGGGGGCCCCTGGTCTAGACAGACAATCTAAAAGTGTTAACCATCTTCAGAGAAATAGTTTAAAAAGTTACTGGATTTGATGTAACTTTATTTTCCTTCCTCTCCCTCAACGGGTAACCCCCATTGTATCCTTCCATTTTTTTTTTTTTCAAATTTGAACCATCAGTCATATAAATATCATAAAGGGTCTAGTGATTAAGGCCACAGGCTAGAAGCCAAAAGACTCTGAGTTCTAGTCCTGTCTTAGGCATGAAAGCTGGCTGGGTGACATTGGACCAATCACTAGCAGACTGTGAGTTCTAGTCCCACCTTAGGCGTGAAAGGCATGATTTGGGGCCAGTTGCTCTCTTTTAGCCCACAGTGTCTGGTTTGTGGAACAATCTAGTCAATTAATTCCTCTTTCAACCAAATGGATCAACACTCAATTGATATGAAAGATGACCCTGCAATTGCAGGAGAACGTTGGAAAGAAAAGTCAAGTCAAATAAATATCATATGCAAATAAAATTCCAAATTTCATCAGAGAGAGAGAGAGAGAGAGAGAGAGAGAGAGAGAGAGAGAGAGAGAGAGAGAACTTAGCACACACGATAACAACTCATTGTGTGGAAAAGAAAGAGTGGAGAAAAATGTAATGTGTGATCAAGTTCTGAGTAATTATTATCTGTAATTAACTGGTGGTGGCATCAGTTGAACTGTTGATGAGACAGAGATATGGTTGCAGACAAGCTTCTAGTGAAGCAGCTAATCAATTTGATGGAATGAATGTGTGTGGCAAAGGTGGAATGGCCATTAACTTTCTGCCAAAGAATGAGCAACTGTTATTCACAATGACAAGGGATGCCATGAGAACGGATATTTTTTGAGATGAGCAGAAGAATTAAATCCTCAATCACTTTTTTTTTAATTTGTAGGGACATTTTAATTTGTTTTTGACCCCTTAATTGGAACTAGAACACTCCCAAAATCTGAGTTATGGAAAAAAAATTAGATTCTGGAAAAAATTAGAGGGGAAGGTGGATGTCAGCTTTGGAAGCCATATTTTACTTAGAAGCTTCCATGCTGCTCCATCTTAGTGCCTGGGAATTTGGGAGGGGGGATTTCATAGAGAGGTGGAAGTTTAGACGTAACAACATTTTTCTCATAAAGTCAAGGTCAAGCTACCCTGCACCTGGAAAGGAGTGGTTGAAGAAATGTCTCCAGTTGGGACGATGAATGATTGGACCATGTGATGGACTGGTGGGTGCAGGGGATGGGGTTTTGATTTTCAATTACGAAGGAAAAACCCGGAACTCTCAGATTCAGGTTTTTCCAGATGTGCCAGTATGACTTCTTTAATAAATTCTTACTTGGATGATCTTTGTTTCTGAGTGCTGAATGAAATGGGGAGTTTTATTGGAATGCTGACAGTGGAAAGATATGCTTAGATCCAGTCTATTTTCCTGCTAATAGAAGGCGTTTTTTTTTTTTTTCTCATGATGGAATTGTATTGAACTTAGAAAAAAGTTGGCATATGTTGGAAAGGAAAAATCTAACAATTTTACATAGCTTCTCCTTCAATCTAACTTACAATACATCAGTATACATGCACATACCAGCACAACCTGTCAGGTGAAAACAACCGGAACCAATCACGAGGAGTTTCAACGGGAGCTTTATTGCTAGTCAATTAGGCTTCATGAATCTCACCAGACTATCTGAAATCCCTTGGAGATGGCAAGATGAGGCTTCAAAGATTTTGAGGGAGGGTGAGTAAAATCTGTGCCATTTTCTGTAGTACAATGACTCCAAACCAGACCCCTGCTTAACACCTCCCTCCAATCTAGCTGGGATTTCCACCATACAACCATAGACATGAACCAGCCTATAAAATGTCTTGTACAATTCATACTTTTTGACTAATACCACCTCTGCTTCAGAGGTGGTGTTCAGCAGGTTCTGACCAGTTCTGGAGAACTGGTAACGAAAATTTTGAGTAGTTCAGAGAACATGCAAATACCACTCTAACTGCCCATGCCCCCATCTCTTCTCTGTCTCCTGAGTCCCAGCTGATTTAGTTTCCCTGCACAGGAGAACGGAGCTGGAAAGCAGGTTAGTGGAGTGGGAATGGGGATTTTACAGTAACCTTCCTCTGCCATGCCCACCAAGCCATGCCCACCAAGCCACACCATACCCACAAAACCATGCCCACAGAACCGGTAGTAAAAAAAAATTGAATCCCACCACTGCTCTACTTCCTTCAATGGTAAAGGAGGAAGAATATGGCACTGGACACATCAGATGCCATCAGGTTTTTCTTCCCCTCAAATTCATCCAGGATAGATTATCTCAGAGAAAATGTGGTCTTACTTGTGATTGCTAAAAGTCTATGGAGATGCTCAGTCATCAATGTGGATAAAAACCAATGATTAACATTTTTTAAAAAAATCTGTCTTTTTTCTGTTTAAATTGATTACTTTTAATTTAAATCATATTTTTTTATTTTTATCAAATTTATTTTAATAAAATCCTTTAGGACTAAAAATCTATCTAAAGATAAATTTTTAATTTAAGATACATTAATAATTTAGTTTATTCAGCATGAAATGGAGCTTAGCAATAGATGCAATCTACATAGACTTCTGTAAAGCCTTTGATTCAGTGGTACACGACAAACTACTCCTAAAACTAAAATCTTACAGTATCTCTGGACAACTGCATAACTGGATAGAAGCATTCCTGTCAAACAGACAACAAATGGTCAAAATTGGGAGCATCCTATCAAATTCTGTACTTGTCAACAGTGGTGTCCCCCAAGGCAGTGTTCTAGGACCAACTCTCTTCATACTCTACATAAATGACCTATGTGATCATATTAAGAGCAACTGCGTTCTCCGCTGATGAAGTAAAGCTGTTCAATACCACAGACAATACTGCTACCCTTCAAAAAGATTTTGATTATGTATCAGAATGCTCAAACAAATGGCAACTTCAAATCTCAACAAATAAATGCTCTGTCTTACATATTGGCAAAAAAAATCAGAAAATAAAATACAAGCTGAATAGTCAAGATCTTGTTGATGATCCAAGCTCTGTAAAGGACCTTGGAATACTCATCTCTAATTATCTAAGTGCTAGAGCCCACTTTAACTACATAGCCAAAAAGGCATTAAGAGTTGTTAACTTAATCCTACGTAGCTTTTTCTCTGGTGATATTCAACCATAACAACACAAGAGCACACAATAGATACAAACTCAAGATTAACCGCACCAAACTTGATTGCAGGAAATACGACTTCAGAAACAGAGTGGTCAATGTCTGGAATACTCTACCTGACTCTGTGGTTTCTTCCCCAAATCCCAAAAACTTTAACCTTAGACTGTCTACTATTGACCTCACCCCTTTCCTAAGAGGTCTGTAGGGGGCGTGCATAAGCCCACCAATATGCCTACTGTCCCTGTCCTATTGTTTCTTTTATTTTTCTTATATGTACCCATTTCATGTATTTATAACTATGTATATACTTATACCTATTATCTTGTAAGCGATTGACAAATCAAATCAAATAAATAAATAAATAATAAAATTAGTTATGTAGCATGAGGCTGTATAGTCTGCAATATTAATATTTTTGCTAAACTCATTCAGTGAATCCAATGTTATGCAAGCTGAGCTAACATGTACTGCATTGATGCATTCACACAATTTCACAGTAACCATGAGTTAAATCATAAAACAAAGTTCATGAATATTCCTTTATCCCATTGTTTTGCAAATCTATGTACACTACAAACTGTATAATTGTTTGAAAAGAAACGCATCTGTACCACCAGGCTTTAAATGTGAGGAGGAAGGGCAAGCAGTAAAAATGAAAGTGAAATCTTCTAAGCAGCTTAGAAATATAATATTAAAGACCATCATGGCAGCGCCTGTTAGCAGGCACCCCCTCACCTGCTGCCTGTCACATCCCTCAAGTTGTTGTATCACTGCCATCCCACTAATGTGAATGGGACTGTCGGTGAGTCAACAGCGGGTCAGAGGAGGAGCTGCTGCAGGATAGAGATGACAGCTGCTCTTTAAATATTATGATTTAAATCAAGTCGATTTAAATCAAGCCTTTTTACTAGTGATTTAAATC
The DNA here is from genome assembly GCF_900518735.1 of Pseudonaja textilis. The sequence goes on along the minus strand of NW_020769310.1, from coordinate 3,364,761 downwards.
GTGATTTCAATCGACTTGATTTCAATCAAATTCACTCTGCATCCAAGTCATAGTTGTCTCAAATGTGCTTTGCTTGCTTTCTTCTTTTTCTAAAAGGCAGCGGGACTGTTTTTTCCTTGTGATAGCTAGTTAAGGAAAATCAGAATAAGAAGGCCAAGAACAGGAAGAAAACATACAATCTAAGAAGATCAGCAAATCAGGCCCAAGACTTTATACAGTAGGGAATTTGTAGTTATCAAAAATGTAATATTCTTTTTTGTCCCTTCTTTATGCATATGTACTTTCTGCACTGAAGAAAGTAATACAACTCTTTTAATCACTTCTTATGCATTCTGAAAGGCTGTTGAGAGAATAAACAGGGACCAACTTTCTAATACTGACAATGGAATAAGCCTGGCAATCAATATTCAAAGCAGTATGAACATGCCATCAGAAAAAAAAAAGTCAGGCTAGAAAATGCCACTTTAATATGGTGTCTATTCTGTGCATTTTCTTTTAATAATATGTGACAAATGTTGAAAAAGAAAAAATGCCTGCTTCTAAAGGCCTGCAGTTTTTAACAGAGCTTCACAGCTGGGATTATTTCATTTTTCAAAATATATTTGTAGAATATAAGATCTAAAGGGAAAAAAAGATTTTGAATAAGTCTTTGGTCCATTGGTGGCATCATTATAAAGTTCTACGACGCTATAGATCCCCAAATTCCACGTTTTTGCTTTTATTTTAAAAATGTAAAACTTAACTTGAAAACATTTCAGAGTATTTTTATCCTGAATAGAATGTTGAATTTTTACTCTATAGCTAATAATTCTTCAGATCAGTACCTGCCACATTAAATACAGTTACCAGATATTAGTCTCACTGGATAAAATAAGTCTTATTTCCAAACAAATATACATACAAATTCAGGGTTTTGAGATGATATTATATGCTTTTTTTGAAATGACTCATGCTGTCATATATTGAGTTTATGAACAAATTAGATCACTTTTCCCCCAGCATTGGGGTTGCAGAATGAAAACTATTGATGATGAACACAAGGACTGGATTGGCTCATTCATGATTTTTTTTATATATAAAGTTTTATTTGGGTTTTCACACACAAAATACAAGTAAAACATTTTTTTTAAAAAAATAGCATGGTCCCGGGTTGAACTTCTTCATACAGACACAAAACTCAATTTCATGCTCCTTTTTATATTCTATTCCATATCTTATACTATTTTACATTTTCTATATAGTTTTTCCCCTCTTTTGATTTTTTCAACTTTAATTTGATTATCTCATCTCAATTCAAATCATTATATTTATACTTTTGTCTGTTCTGTTTCAATTTCATATTATCTTTTCTCATTAAACAAGTTTTCTCTTGTAGTTACTAATTGGAGTATGGCACCTTGATATCTTTTAATTACATCCGTTCAACTCTTATTTAAACTTCAATATGTACCTTAAGGTTATGACCTTCAATATAATACATAATACATAACTTCCAATCGAATTCTGCTTGGTACATTCTTATAATACACACTATATTCTTTAAAAAAAAAAAAGATTGTAAATATATGTAATTATAAACTCTCATTCTGTTCCAGTTTTAACATCTTTAACACTTCTTTTCAATTAAATATCATACTTCCTTAAAAACACATATAATCTACATAATTAATTTTTCCCTTATTTCTCTTCACAAAAGTTTTATAAATCATTAAATATACCTTTTATTACATTTATTTATTGACAAGCATTCCACTGAATTACGATAGCTATTTTATCAGACATTTTAATCATACATTGTTTAATATTTTCTAAAATTATTTCTGTTTCTAATATAACCATACTATCTTATGTACCTTTGCAGAATCCCTTTTTCCATTAAATTTTCATCCATTATCTCTAAATAGGCCCTGTTTCTCTGTATTGTGTTTCTGTCCTTCATAACTTCTTTTCCTTTCTTTCTTCCCTCTCATCTTCTCCCTCCCCCTTTTACCCCCTTGTCTCTCTATTTCTAATTCTCTCTTCTGCATTTCCCTCTTCTGTTGCTTTCTGATTTTATACTTATTTTTCACTCTATTTTTTTAGTTGTTTTTCCCAATCTTAAACTTTCCATTTTCTTTCCCCCTCTTTCCCCTTTCCCCCCCATCTAAGATTACTTGTTGATTAAAGATGGCTTCTTCTTTGTTGCAATCTTCTTGTTCTACAGGCATTTCTTGTTGTTTCTCATAATTCCAAATCTCCATTTTTAAAAACTGAAATACGAAGCCAAAAGAACCTCCCCCTTCTTGTGCATCTTCTTTGTACTTTTTAAGTTCCATTTTCAGTTCTTCTAAAAGTGGAGCCATTTTAAACAGTTTTAAACAACCACCTGATTGATTTTAGTCATTCAAAACAATAACCAAGAATCCAGAAATCAAGTAATCCAGATAGTCCCGAGTTATATCTTCTTATTTCTTTTTCAACTTTCTCTTCCTGGGGTTTTTATTGCGATATTTCAGTTAGAATGTATCTTTTGGAAGTCTTGTTGAGATTTTGCTGTAAGTTCTTTTTTAATTCCAGGCAGTCTCCTCTCTTCCAGATCCTGCCCTTTTATTCTTTTTCTCTCCTTTCCTGTTTTCAAAAGCTTTTAATTATCCAGAAATCTTTATTATCCCTTTGACTGTTTATTTTCAGCATTAAATGCTTATTGATGTCAAAGTGGATTTTTTTCCAATTTCTTACTTCAGTCTCTTAGCTGTCAGTATAGGAAAAGGAGAAAAAAAAACAAGTCTTTTCCCTTTTCTCTCTCCTTCGCAGCTTAAAAATCTTCTTAGGGAACAATGTTATTATTTTTTAATAGTTTCAATTCCAGGGTACCTTATTTGTTGCTTTTGCTGTTTGACCCGGTCAACCAAAACTTTATCCTCTTATCTTCCTCCTGCACATTCTTTTTCAGTCAAGTTCTTCTTTGTGGTGGCCATTTCTGACCACCGCTGCAACCGCCTTCGGGAAAGGGAGTAATGGCCAGCTGGGGAGGAGAGATGTGGCTTTCCTCAACCCTGCAGGCAGTCTCCCCCTTCTTCACCATCTCTACAGGGTGGCTTAGCCCCAAAGCCAGCTGGCTCAGGGTGCTCCAGCGGCAAGCATGGATCGAAGCCTCACAGAGATGAGGTTTCGATCTGTCACTGAAGAAGCTCAAACCGGAAGTCCGGATGCAGATATATTAATACATGACAAATCATATCTATTCGCAATGCAGCACTGGATGAATATAGGATGAAGACAGTGGGTCTAACTGAGCATAGCACTAGCAAGAGCAAGAGCACTTAGATATATATACCACTCCATAGTGCTTTACAGCAGGGTTCTGCAACCACTGGTCTGTAGACTGGTACAAGCCTACAGATTGGTACTAACCCACAGCATGCCAGAAACCAGGCCACACAAACAAGTGAAGCACCATCTTCAGGATGCAAGCAGCACATGAAACCACACCCCCTCCAGTCTGTGGAAAAACCTCTCTCCACGGAACCGGTTCCTGGTGCAAAACGGGTTGTGGGCCATTGCTTTACAGCACACGCTGAGCAGTTTACAAGGTCAGCCTATTGCCCCCAATAATCTGGGTCCTCATTTTACTGACCTCAGAAGGATGGAAGGCTGAGTTCAATTGGGTTTATGACAACTGGCCACGGCCAACTCCACATAGCTGATTTACTGCAGGCAACTCGCTATGGCCATCTAGCTATGGGACAAGAGTTACACTAATATTGAAAAAATAGTGGAATATAATAATTAAAGAAAGGATGCCAAAGGAGGGGAAAAAATGAAATATGAATGACAAACATCGAAATAATGTTTTAATTATTTTAAATAATTAAATTGAATTGTTGAATTGTCTCGCAGTGAAATGTCCCCCAGCAAATTGGTTGTGATGAGTTGGCCATGGCAAGTTGACCATGACCAGTTGGCTGTAGCAAGTTGACCCATTCCAGAGTAAACCTTGAGCTGGTCATGATGAAACTCCTGGTTGTGGTTAGAGTTAGCCTGCAATACTGCATTCTAACCTGTGCGCCACCACAGGTCTTATTATTATTATACCTTTGAAATTAGCCATTGCTTTCCTGACAAATTTAACCCTTTCTTTTAAATCTAATTGATCTTCTCTCTCTTTCCTTCCTTTTTCCTCACATTCTTCACACACTAAATCTCTGTTTCCTATTGCTTTCTTCCCCATACAAATTCTACTTTTCATCCCACTTACATTCCTAATTTTCATTCATTCATTCAGCTATTTCTGCTTTTATGACATTTATTTAATGTGTTATCCAGTGGTGGGATTCAATTTTTTTTACTACCGGTTCTGTGGGCGTGGCTTGGTGGGCGTGGCAGGGGAAGGAGACTATAAAATCTCCAGTCAGAGGTGGTATTTGCCGGTTCTCCAAACTACTCAAAATTTCCGCTACCGATTCTCCAGAACTGATCAGAACCTGCTCAATACCACCTCTGGTGTAATCGCTTATCTGCTATTTATATATTTATGCAAAGGTGATTGTTTTCTATGTGTGACAGATGAGCAGTAGATGCAGATCACTTAATCTCATAAATGTGATAATTAACTTTAGTCAGTTTTTATTAGACAAATTAATATTACTTTCTCATCCTGGCCCATCACTTTCATGGTTTCTGGTTGGTTTATGTCCTAAATTCATATAAACATATGACTGTGAAACATGCAATCTATCATGGCAATGAATCTTACTGTTGAAATCCATAAGCAGTAAAATATAATTAAATTTGTCATTCAGAACTAATGAATTCAGTTTTCTTTGGACTGAATTTTAGCAATTGCAAATTGTTCGGCCCTATTTCTATAGCAGTTTATTATGAATTCAAGAAAAAGGCTAACAGAATATTCAGAAGTATTCTCTCTCTCTTTTTCCCTCTCAAATAGTCCAATAAATGTGTACATATAATATATGAATTTCTACATGCACTTTTTATTTTCTTCACTTTCTGCAAACTGCTTGGCCACAGCAAAAACATTTTTGGGATTACTTTCCTCATTAAAAACACTGGGTGCATACATAGCACGTCCCATGGCTCAAATCTTCCGCTCCTCCTCTTTAACATGAGATACTAGGGGAAGATCATCTGGTGGCCTGGAGTGTAGTATGGTAATGATACACCCCTCCTGTTAGGATGTTGGCCCAAGGCTTGGAGCCTGTGACATCTGGGTGGGGTAGAACTTGTTGAACTCTATCATAGCAAGTCAGAGTGGCTCTGAGATTTGGCCCTCCTATTTCTGGTGAGGATATTTTACTCTAGAGAGCATAGCATTTCCACAGACATAGAGATGCAATTTGGAAGTCTTTCTGGACTTGAGGTTCCTGCACAAATTGCAAATGGCAGCCTGGTAGGAATCTTTGCATAGATTCAGCATCCTTGGATTGGAAGGATGGACTATAGTGTATTGTAGTCTATATGGAGCTGCCCTTGAAAGCCACACAGACTAGTCCAGCATCTGATATGTGTAGCTCTGGGATCTCCCTGGTTTGCTCATGAGTTGCACTGGCTTCCAATTTCTTCCCAAATACAATTCAAGGTGCCAATTATCATCTGTAAAGCCTTGAATGATGCAGGTCCAGGTTATTTGAGGGACCGTCTCTCATTGAGGATATCCATCCATTCCACCAGCTGTGAAACTGTCAGTCCCTCTAGGCAGGGACTCAGGAAATCAACTCCACAGGAACAATAAAACTACTTTTGCAATAGTGACAAATATCTGAAGCACGGGTGTAGGATGAGGGTGAAGGTTCATTCTCTGAGCTTGTGGGTTGGTTTCCAAATATTTTGTTATCAGGCTAGGTAACATCTTTAGCGGAGTTTAGAGGATGTCGGTGTCAGTATTCTTCTGTTTATAAGGGCTTCAGGTGAGGGAGTTTACCTCAGGCGAGACGGGTCACTGAGAATTGCTAGTAGGGAGAACTGCTGGTGGGGAGTGGGTTTGTGTAGGTTTGTTTGAGGGCTGGTGTTGTCTCTGGTTGGCTGTGCAGTTCATTTGGATTCTGAGGGGTTCGTAGGCTGGTTATAGCTCAATGTGTCTGTTGACAGACTTGCTTGTGGAGTGACAGGCTTCGATCAGTTCACAAGTGTAGCAGGTGGTAGCGTGGCCAATGATTTTTGTATTGCTCATGTAACCTCTCTATCACAAGACCCATCACAAGATTCTCACTGATGACTCACACCTGACCCATCCCAAGACCTTCACCCACATCTTGTCTCAAGAGGTTTGAGCTCTGGCCCTAAACCGGTAATTAAGACACCACATGGTTGGAGGCTGACTGTCAGGTAGTGCTCCATTCAAAATTCAAGAAAGAAATACTTAGACTCCTTAGATTAGAGAAAAGATGTCTTTTACTGAAAATGAAGTGGTAGCAATAATAGAATTCTGAATCTGAGGAATTAGGCGCACAAATCACATATACAAAGTGATGGAAATGTTCCCACCCCCAATAGTTCAAACGATTCTTCCAATTAAAAGTTGTGAATATGATCATGTGGACATCTTCAGGTGGTGATGAGGCCTCTGTCCGTTGACCTTGGCATATTTTGATAAAGGTTTGTAGCTGCGCAGAGAAAAGAAAGCTAAGCAAGAAATAGAAACCTAAGCAAGAATTTATACCCCCTCCTCCTCATTTTATACAACACTAGAATGTAACACCTCCAGCTCGCTTCCCAGACTTTACCCCCTCCTCCCCCCATTACTTATGGCAGCCAAAAGATGCAAAGCAATAGTAAAAGATCTTGAAGGCTGACCCTGACTGGATTTAATGAGTCAAACTCTGGCACACAATGAGCTCCCAAAGCAAAATGGATGTAAAGTCAGCACTGGGAGCTTCAGCCTTGCAGCACATCTTATCTAGGAGAGGAGGAAGGTCATGCCCCCTCTGCCTCCACAATCCTTGTCCGGTCACCTCAGCTGTTCTTCAGCAGGGTGGATTAGCCTCCATTTGGCTGATCCCAGGGGCCCACCAAACAGCTGATTGTCAGCTGGCTTCCACCTCCTGGAGGCTTGTAGCGATAGCATCAGGCCACTCAGTTCATGATGCCCCGCCTCCCCGCCAGCCAGCTTGTCTTCATTCCAAATGGCAGAATCCCTCCACCCAGCACCATACCCCTCCCCCAGGTATGGCAAACCCATGCATAGTTTGACACCTCTCTTATAAACAGAACACTCACACTGACATCCCCCAAATTCTGCTGAAGGTGTTACCTACCTAGCCTGGTAATGGAACATTTTGAAACCAACCAACAAACTTAGAGAACGAACCTTCAGCCTCAAAACTACTTTTATTGATGGGACTGATTATAATAATATTTCATTTAGTCCACTTCATTGAACTAAATGCTTCAGCTCCTTTTTCCAGGTAATGGTTCTTGCATATTTCTATTAACACTTTCCTTCTCACAATCTACGGTTATGTTCCAGGTCCTTTCCTTCAAATGTTGTCTTCTGGTGGAACCCATGAAATGTTTCTTCTCTGTAGAAGCTGCTCTAAGTATTGGGGTAGGGCCTAGAACCCAGTGAAATTGAATGTGGATATATGGAGAAACATTTGCTTATTGATAATCAAAATCAGGTGTTTTTGTTAGGGTTTGGGGAGGTGAATTGATGTTTTTATTATTGTCATGTTAGCTACCCAGAGTTATAACATGATGGATATGAGATAAAATTTATAAGCAAATAACTAAACAAATGATTCTTTGATGTTGATGTTTTTATGCATATTATTAAGTAAAAGCTATCTTGAAATATTTCAAAAAGTGTTGCTTTCAGTGTGCAATTATGTTCCAGATTTTCTTATACATATTCTGGAATTAGAGAATCAACATATTCTTCTCAGAATTCTGCTAAAGCTTTTTTCTTATCTTTCTCAAATCAAAGTGGATGGCACTGCTATAACACTGTAATGATAGTTTCAAAAGTTTAAGCGCACAGAAAAAAACCCTAATTTTCTTTTAAAAAATTAATCTAACATTCGTAAATTATACACTGAAACATTGAAATTTATGAGGTTAGTGAGCAAACGTTGAAAGAATTTTTTCCCAAAGAAAGTAACACTTGTATAAAGTGCTGATCCCATGAAGAAACTCAGCTTCATAAAAACCCATCGATTGCTAAACCAACAACACAAGACTATTCCAAACAACACCATACATTCAAAACCAAAATCAAGTTTATAAACATGATGTATTTAAGCATCCATTTCCATGTTTCCATTCCTCGTTCATGCTTTTAATAGGTCCCCTCCTTCTTCAGACACCATTTAATGAAGCAATAAATTAATTTGTACTTTGAGTGAACTCTTTAATTCCTTTTTGTTCTCTCCCTCCTCACAAATCTATGCACACTCCAGAATTGCATCTATTAGCATAAGGCTGCATTAATTACTCCGCATTTCAACTAGGACAAGCCTGTTGCTCCAATCAATCTGGAGCTCAACATTGGGAAGGGAAATAACATCAGTTAGCTTTATCAAGAAAGCAGAATAAACCCAAAATGTATACCAGCTACCTGTTGTGGATGTAATGTATCCTCGGCATCTAAAATAAAAAGCAGAAAATATGGACAGGCTAATGTACATCAGTTATCTCAGTGATGTGTGGACAAAAGGAAATGCACAGTTTTTAATGGAATTAAAGAGGCTTTTTTAAAAAATCAGGAGAATAAGGTAGGACGAATCAGCAAAAGCTCCCGAGTTGAAATGATGTTTTTCCTAGTTTACCATCTGTGCTACACCACAATCAGAGGTGGTATTCAGCCAGTTCAGACCGGTTCTGGCAGACCAGTAGCGGAAATTTTGACCAGCGAATACCAACTCTGACTGGCCCCACCCACCCCACCCCCATTCTTTCCTGTCCTATATTGATTTTTAGCTCAGCTGATTCATGTGGCTGTTCAAATCAAACAAACACAAAGTATGTATAAAAGCAAACCTTTTTAAGGCGGCGCTGTGAATTCTGTGTATTCACAGCCAAGAGTCATTCAAAACTAATTGTCCCAGATAAGAACAAGCTCTTTCAATGTTGCGAAAGGCTGCCAAGAACAGAAGACTAATTGCAGATAAATATCCAAAGCCAGAAGTTTCAAAAAATAAACTGGAGTAAGCAGGGCTTCAACAAGGACTCTGAGTAGAAAAAACTTCTTTGCTTCCTGCAAAGAAGCCAACCCCGAAGGCTGGCTTTTATCTCTTATGGGAGGGGCCATCATCTTCCAGCCTTACTCCAGAGTTGCCTGTGCTGCTTCAGCTGCTCTTTCCTTCAAGCAGCCCTGTGCATACGCGCACTGAGCACAGGCTCCCAGGGTCCTGTGCGTCATTGCTGCTAGACTCCCCAAGCTCTGCAGGCAGCACCCCACTCTCCGATAGTCCTGACCCCATCCCTGCATCATATACAGGCCCCTCATCCAAGTCCTTGCTGTCAGAGATCTCAGCTATTGGCACCTGCTGCCAGTGAACCACAACAGTGGCAGAGTGTTTTGCTGCACCTCAGCAAAACATGCAGAACTGGTAACACTCAATTTGGAATCCCACCACTGACCACAATATAGTCTAAGGGCCAAAAAATAATAATGTTTGTAAATAATGACAAAATAATGTTTGTAAAGAGAATATACATGGAGGAGTGGGTCCCAGATTGTGTTACAAATGCAATCCCCACCCCCACCCCCGTAAAGCATAAAAAGTGCAATTGAAAACAAAGCTTAAATTTAGGAAGATAAACATGAAAGGGATAAGAATCATCCACCCATAGGCCAGTCTTGCTTCCTAAAAACGCTCTCTTTTCCTTTGCCTGCTTCAAAATTTCAATTTGAGACTCAGATTCTCCTAAAACCTGACAGGAAAAAATTATGTGAAGCTGAAAGAGTACAGAGCATTATATTATGGCTTGAAGTAGGCCAGGCATCAAGTGGCAGCAACTGTATGAAGAGAACTTGATGCTATATAATAAATATTTGGATGGACAGTTTTGCCTCAGCAAATTTTGCCATCCATGTAGATTTTAATCAGGATCCATTTGGCTCCCAGGATGGCCTGAGATAGTCAAGGCCCCGGTGTGAGTTCCCCTTCAAGCAAAGTCCCATCTGCATAGCATTATCTACACGACTGCTTTTCTCCTCAGAGAACAACAAAAGCATATGGCAGTGATGGCGAACCTTTTCAGCAGTGAGTGCCCAAACCGGAACGCACATGCATGTGTGCGCATGTGCGCATGCCAGAGCACCAGAAAACCAAAGACCAGCTGGCCGGTGTGCACATGCCTGTTTGGGGGGCTTCTGGGGGGCTGTTTTCAGGCTGTTTTCGAGCCATTTTGGGGGGTGTTTTTGGCTTGAAAACAGCCTGAAAAATTGCCTGTTTTGGGGACATTTTTCAGGCCGTTTTTGACTGGGTTTGGGGGCCATTTTCTGGTTGTTTTTCACACAAAAATGGCCCTGAAAACACCCCCAAAACAGCTGGAAAACAGCCCAGAAAATGGCCTGGAAACCAGGCTGTTTGGGGGGCATTTTCTGAGCCATTTTCGGGCCGTTTTTGATGCCAAAAATGTCTCGAAATGTCCTGGAGAACAGCCTGGTTTTTGGCCATTTCCAAGTCATTTTCTGGCACACCATGCCCGCGAAGACTAACTGGCTGGTGCGCATGCTAGAAACCAGAAAAGTAGCTGACGATGGTCCATGTGCCCACTGAGAGGGCTATGCGTGCCACCTCTGGCATGCATGCCATAGGTTCACCATCCCAGGCATATAGTGATTTTCCAATCTGAACATTATTTCAAATAGATTCCTGTGTTGCAAACAGCACCATGCTCACTAGCTTTCTGATTTCATTTTGAAAATCTGTTCAGGCCAATAATTTGGTGGACTAAAAAAAAAAAAAATCACCACACACACAAACACTTTGTGAATACTCCAAAACTGGAAATTTTTAAAAAGATGTTGGATAACCATTTGTCTGAACTGGTCTGAAGTGTAGGTTTTCCTGCCTAAGAAGGGGGTTAGACTAGAAGACCTCCAAGATCCCTTCCAACTCTGTTATTCTATTCTATTCTACTTCCTAATCACCTTTAGAAAGTTAGAAAACAAGTAGAAGGAGCAAGGAGACTGGGAGGGGGGTATTTGTTTCTTTCCGTCTTTCAATGAAATAATTGTAAATATGTTTTATTATACATAAATATCTATCACTTACAATAGTTCATTTAGTGACAATCAAAGTTACAGTGGCACTGAAAAAGTGACTTATGACCATTTTTCACACTTACAACCATTGCAGCATCCCCAAAGTCATGTGATCAAAATTCAGATGCTTGGTTTTTAGCAAATGTCTGGCAGGCAAAGTCAAGGAGGAAGCCAGATTCACTTAACAACCGTGTTACTAATTTAACAACAGCAGTGATTCGCTTAACAATTGTGGCAAGAAAGGTCGTAAAATGGGGCAAAACTTAATTAACAACAGAAATTTTGGGCTCAATTGTGGTAGTAAGCTAAGATTACCTGTAATAGTTCAATGTCAATTATCAGTGATATGAACTGACTTCCAAGATTCTTTTCTTTCAAAGATATCAACAAGAAGTGACCCGTCTCACCAATAGTTCATCAATATTTACTTAGCCTATTTCTGATTTTTTTTAAATTAAACCTTAAAAGTAAAGATTTTCTTGTTATTTAGGCCAAAAAGGCAATCTAGTAATAATCCCAACTCACTATAGGTGAGGCATGAGCAAATGGTGCTATTCTTGGTGATTTTCAGTAATTGGAAATGTTCTTGTTATCCCCCGCCCCACCCCAATATATCAGAGAGAAAGAGAGAAATAAAATGTGCATTTTGTGGAGTTTTTGATGCTCTCTGAGTTTGATATTACTCACGATCAAACTGAGTAATATCATCATGGCTAGCAAGACTTTTCATGACCAAACTGAGTAATATCATCATGGCCAGCAAGACGTTTC